>OY992878.1:136614904-136679904 GCA_963921405.1 Cepaea hortensis | reverse complement strand
TGTGTTAACAAGTTGTTTATAAATGATGCCAGATCTCCGACCATGCCTGGAGGACTCTTTGCCATCAGCCGAGAATTCTTTGACAGACTGGGGACCTACGACCCTGGGCTTGATTACTGGGGCGGGGAGAATATTGAGCTCTCTTTTAAGGTCAGAAGAAACTGTCAAATATAACTCTGTTTCAAATGTGCCATGTGCTGACTTGCCTTAGGTTTTAATACATTAGTGTTTAATAAATAGTTTTTAATACATATATACCACAACAAGCAATGATCTACAGACCAGAGGGAAGCACAGGAAGAGGCCGATCACGTAAACGCGGAGGAATAACAGAGTCCATGGGAATATCGATACATCATGTCCATAATCGGGCACTCTCCCGCTGTTTATACTTTACCTCGACACGGCAAGGTACAAGAGGAACACGATGAGATGAGATGAGATGAGATGAGATGAGATGAGATGAGATGAGATGAGATAGATGAGATGAATTTGTAATACATACGTTTCTTAAAAGGCAAGCGTAGTCCACACAAGTCCTACTACTTCTAATGCACTGGACTGATTTTTGCGTGTGAATTAGATTTCCCTAATACCAGTGTCCCTCGTCATTAGGCGAACCAACTCCGACTTTACAGGTACTTGTAACGTACGCCCTAATGTCAAAGACGAGACGTCAACAACATAGTCGAACTAACCAGTGTAAGGGTTGAACCCGCTACCCCGACATCAGCACACGGGATGTGTAAGAACGAACGCTCGTATCCATTCAAGCATGCTGACCCACATACATAAGTTTCGTTGTACGGAACAGCGGCTTGAGTGGCCGATCCGTAAGGCAAGAAAACGTTTTATTGGGCCAGGCAATGGCACGTACTTACGAGATAGGAGAGGTCACCATGCGAATGGTCATACTTACCAAGGATTCAGATTTTTAACTGTGTCGTTATTGCCTCTAGTACCTTGCAGTGTAGGAAAAGGGGAGGGGGGGGGCGAAAAGGGGGGTGGGGGTGTTGAGCCTGGGTAATTAAGGCCACCTAGCTAGTGCAGCCATTGCGAAGTGTGCAGGTTAGGGTTTGTTTGCCTCCGAAAGAAAAAAAAAAACAACCGATCACTTCACTGATGTTTCGAACCCAGGTCTCCCGAATGAAAGCAGGACTTCCTAAACACTTGACCAAACACACTCAGATTTTAAACCGCCTCTGGTAATAACGACGTCTCCCTCTCTATACCTCACAATCAAATTGTAGATTGTCTCTCGTTGTAAATGATCTTTCAGATATTGGAATGTATCACATATTATGGGAATCTCATACGCGCATACATGGCGCTGTGACTTAGGTGCAGTGAACGCATATTACAATTCACCCTCATATCGAGTCAAGGGATAAAAATCAGCTGTGGGAGATTTGCGTTGATTTCAATAGTGTAAGGCGTCGGTTGTTCGGAAAGCAATGGCAAACTACTAAAAGTAAAATTACAAACAATCAAAGATTTTGGGGTTGGTTGCTACGTCCTGCAAATGACATGCAACTAACTACCCTTTGACATCAAACACACGCCGCGATCAGGCTCTGTTCTGATCATAATGGTGATGATGATGATGATGGTGATGATGATGGTGATGATGATGATGATGATGATGATGATGATGATGATCATCATCATCATCATCATCATCATCATAATCTAAGTGTCTTATGCATAACGTTTCCTTCTTAACTGTATTTCGAATCTTTAATGATCTGAAGTCAGATGCTCTGTCTCCTTTGCGTTTAAGTTTAAATTATCTGGTATATCATGAATTCATCTACCTTGTGGTCTTCTTTTTCATACCTTCCCTGGTACACCTCCACAATTAGTAATTTTTTCAAAACATTCATACCTTTTTTACATGCTCAAAATATTTCATTCTTCTCATGTTCGTGTCTCTTAATAACCAAACGTCTTCACAATTGTGCTCTTGTGTAGTAAATCTGTATATTCTATTTTCACCCAATGCATTGTTAATACTTTTCTGTAAAACTTATCTTCAATGGCGTAGATGTGCTTCCCTCATCTCTGGTTGGTGGGACAGAGATGTGCTTCCCTCATCTCTGGTTGGTGGGGCGTAGATGTGCTTCCCTCATCTCTGGTTGGTGGGACAGATATATCAACCTCTTGGACACTACTTAACACTTAATAAAGACCAGGGGAAACATTGCACATGTTAAAAATAAATGAATCGACAGCGAAAAATAAGAAAATCGAACGCTGCCATTATATGTAATGTAAAATAATAGCCGGTATCCCTGGCCATGGAGTTAACGACGTTGTTCGTAATCCCGTATATTCGCGTGGGGAAAACATCTGCGCGAGATTCGGCAGCGGATCGCGCCGCCCTGGTAACTTACGGGAGTATGTAAGCCGGTCGTTCAGAATGCAATAGCAAACTACTGAACGTAAAAGCTTGCCTACTACATCAACAGCAGCTGGAAAATGCTGGTGTTGACTTCAGCGTCCTGTAAGGGTTATGCAACATTACAACAACAACAAAATCATAGTAAAGGACACTGACACACACCTTGAAGGTTAGGTGTATTGTAGTAGCCCCATACTTTTACAGCTGTATGGTCAATATCGCACGGACTACTTTTACCTCCCAGAAAATATACTGGTACCCAGTTTAGACCGGGTCGTACCTCAAAGTCCAGGCTAATTAAAAACAAATCCCCCTGGTATCCATTCTAGGCTGAGGTAGCCTGAGAGCCCACGACAGTGACACAAATCCCCATCTCCATGGGAATTCGAACAAATGACGTCTGGGTAGGCAAGCTAAAGTGCTAGCCACTGACCTGAAGCGACTCCATTACATGTTATGATAACTTCTTTGTTGATCTTCAGAGTATCTCATGTACAATTTCATGCATCTTTGTACCTAGCATTATGTAGAATATTGAACATTTCAGGCTTGGATGTGTGGAGGGAGCGTGGAAATGGTCACCTGTTCACATATTGGTCATATCTTTCGGCGTACCAACCCTATACACTGGCCAATGGACATCGGCAGCAAGAATTCTATACGAGTTGCTGAGGTGTGGATGGATGATTACAAAAACTATTTTTACGAAAGAATACAGTACAGACTGGTATGTATTCATTTACTAACATATTTTCCTCTTAATTTCCTGATAGCCATTTGTGAATGGGTTCATTTTGAAGCCCATACCAACGTAAAAATCTGTCTCGATGTTTATTTAAACTGGGCCGACCTGGCGAAGTGGTTAAACTTCTGCCTTGTGCTCAAAAGATGTGGGTTTATTTCAGACTGTAATTCTGTTCACAAGTTGTGTTCTCGGAGACTAATGGGAGTGATCGCTGAAGCACGACTGTGAGTTCGTACTCTGTGGGACGTTTTCGGCAGACAACTCCGCGGAAAGATATGGGATAAAACCCAGTGCATTGTAGTCGAACCTCTTACATTTAAACCACTCGTTCTCTCTTCCCTTAAACGGAGCAGACAATCAATAGGAAAATTTAAAAAAAAACATCCTTAAGAAAAATAATAGGCTACATTGGTTCAGAGCTACGACGTCTGATTCCAACTATCGAATAATGGTTCCACTCATGTTACGAAGTTTTGAAACGTGAGGGACCTGAGTACGATATATTGTTCCTGATCCTGGGGTAGTGGATCTAACCTTCTTTGATAAGGGCGAAAAACTACACACAGTAAAACAATATCAAATAAAAAAAAAAACGGCTTTATTTCCACATTGGATCACCTACCCATAAAAAGAAACTTGATTCCTTCAGTGTTTCTGATAGACACTCAATTAATCCTTGCTAATCATACGGAATCAAAGCGCTTTGTCTAGCTTCTCCTTGTGAGTCATTGCAGAATACTGGAGTACGTACGTTGTTTGCTATTCAGTTGTGCTATGATGGTGATTATTTACGTAGAAAAACAATACGAGGTATAAAATCATGTAGAATATATGTCTCTATAGGGAGTGTCTTATGCCGACAATATCATTTTAGTTTAGTTTAGTCGACGAATCAACATCACGGCACACGGGTGTAACCCATAAGTGCTCCGTTCTACTCGTAATTCAAGCCTGAGTCCGGAGAATCTCACCTCAGTGCACGAACTCCGAAGCACCGGCGAGGATCCTGAAATACTTTGGGTAGATTTTTAACTCGAAATCTTGCCCGGGTGTGCCGTTAGGCTACTCTTTTTCGATTTCCAACTGCCAAGGGATTTTTTTTTTTACGTAAGCAACAATACACACGGGCGTCCGCTTTCACTACCCAGAGACAATTTTTTTTTTCTAGAAGTCCGCGTGAAAAAAATCCCGGCCCTAACCGGGGCTTGAACCCGGGACCTCGACCACTCGAGGCGGAAACCATACCTCGAGACCACTCAGCCCCCTGATATCGATATCATTATCCCCTGGCACCAGGAAAATAGGCATAGAATCACAGTGAGGTTGCTGCATGAACTAGATTACTAGACAGACTCGGTGAATGGTGTCAGGAATAAAGAGAACATATAAATACGGCTAAGGCTTCCTTGACATGCTGTTTGACAATCCTACAATAAAATATAAAGAGCATACGTTAGATTTTATGTCCAAGGACATGCTGGCGTGGTGGAAAACTAGCAGACGGACAGATAGGCTGGGTTTTAACCTCTCGGTGGGGTACTAGGTACTAGTGCATGATAAGGCAGACGTAAGACGTAGTCGAGGACCTCTAGGATCGTGTGTATAGCGCAGACGAACAGATAGATCATCATGGCGGGAAGGAATTGTGATGTAGGAAGTGAGCTGAGGATCTTATCGACACTCAGTACTCCTTGGAAAGGCCAGACGGACACATAATCAGACACATAATTCAGGCGTGTGATTATGTCTGCTTAAACTCATCTACAAGTATTATATAATTTTAAGGGCAACTACGGAGACGTGACTGAGAGGAAACAGCTCCGAGAACGTCTCAAGTGCAAGAGTTTTGAGTGGTATCTACGTAACGTTTACACCAACTTTGCATTCCACTCCAACATAAAGTACGCAGGAGAGGTAAATAATGTTACTTTACTTTTTTAATATAAAGTACACTGAAGGGGTAAGTAGTGTGTATTCCAACCTTACTTTACTTTTTAAATATTAAGTATGCAGGCCAGGTAAGTAGTGTATATTCCAACATTGCTTTACTTTTTAAATATAAAGTACTATGAAGAGGTAAGTAGTGTGTGTTCCAGCCTTACTTTGCTTTGAAAATATAAGGTACACTAGAGAGGTAAGTAGTGTGTAATCCAACTTTACTTTATTTTGTAAATACAAAGTACACTGAGAAGACAAGCAGCTTGTATTCCAACCTTATTTTGCTTTTTAAGTGTAACATCGCTGAACAGATAAGTAGTGTGTATCACGAATTAAAATTTAAAATTATCTTTAAACATAAATTAATCTGGAGAAGAAAAGTGTTTTTCCCAATTTAACATGACTTATAAAATAAAGAACAACGTAGAGTTAAGTAACTTTAATCCCACCTAATATTACCTTTTTAAAACGCCGAAGATGTAAGTAATGTTTATACTTATATAGCATTTCTTTACACATAAAATAGCAGGTGCGTTGGTGATAATAACATAATAGTGGTCAGACGAGGATTTGATAACTACACTCGCCGTTCTCTACGCGAGAAAATACAAACAGCCTGTTCCTCCGTGCACGTAGGCTTAAAAATGTGATAGACCCAGCACTTCACAGATCTAAACATTGAGCACAACCCAATACTGGCAGCGCTAATCGTATTCCTGTATGTTCAGTGTTGCCAGTAGTGGGTTGTGCTCAATGGTTAAATCTCAAATCCCGGAAAAAAACAAATAAATCAATTTGATTATTGCTCACTGGACTTTAGGCGGTCTGGTGTGTTTTGCCAGTCGAGAAGACCTGATCATTCGGGGTTACATCGATTGACGGATGTCAGTCGCGGCGATCGGGCAAATTTTGAGCTATAGCCTACGATGGGTGATATTGTGATATTCTAGTGTGATAATTAGGTTGCGTCTAGCGTGTGCCGCGTGGTTTAGTGGTTACACACACGCCTCACATGCCAGTGATCCGGGTTTGATCCCGGATCCAGTCAAGGATATGCACTATTGACGAGTTCAAACGAAAGCGAAACTCGAGTCTAGTGCTTCCAAATTGACGTGGACAAGGCCTTAGGTTCTTACCGGAATACGATCAACGTTGCCAGTAGTGGGCTGTGCTCAATGTTTAAATCTCAATTCCCTGAAGAAACCAAATAAATCAATTTCACAGATCCACAGTAGGCTCCTGCAACTGGACTTGTTTCTTTGTCGTTTTATTTAGACACAAAATGCCCTGGAGAGACAGTTAACGTTTTCTTTAGACAGAAAGTGCAATGCAGAGACAGTTAACGTTTTCTTTAGACAGAGAGTGCAATGGAGAGACAGTTAACGTTTTCTTTAGACATAAAGTACCCCAGAAAGACATTTAGCGTTTTCTTTAGACATAAAGTACCCCAGAAAGACATTTAACGTTTTCTTTAGACACAAAGTGCCCTGGAGAGACAATTTACGTTTTCTGTAGATACAAAGTGCCCTGGAGAGACAGTTAACGTTTTCTTTAGGCACAAAGTACATGGAGAGACAGTTAACGTTGTCTTTAGATACAAAGTGCCCCGGAGAGACAGTTAACGCTTTCTTTAGATAAAAAATGCCCCGGAGAGACAGTTAACGTTGTATTTAGAGAGAAAGTGCCTTGGAGACACAGTCAACGTTGTTCCCAGCATAGTTTAACCTTTTAGCATAACGTATGGTGGAGGGATAAAAAGCGTTTATCTCAACGAGAACTGGCAAAAGATCCAGAGTATTTCTGGTCAAACTTGATGAAAGTGATGTTCTGTAAGTGGTCCGTTACATGATGATGATAATTATGCCGATGGGCAACGCATTACATAAACAAACAAACAAATAATACTATAAAACAAGCAATCAAAGGATTCAATTAGGGGATTTTCACGCAGATAGTGTAAACTCAGCAGTCCGGATTCAATTCTCAGTAAAAAAAAGGAATTAATCCAGTCTCATCCGGCTTTGTGGCGAACGAGTTACAAATGCAATTCCCAATCCCTCATACCACGTTTGAAACACTTGCGGGCTATTTGGAAGCAGACTGTCTTGCAGTGATTTTCATGCAATGACGTGTCCAAAAATGTTGACTGCCTACGTCTAATTTCTCTAAACAATGTACGGATTTCATTTATTTCTTGTAAGACTTGCTCATTGGAGGCTACAGAAATGTAATGTTCATTCATTTGTATTGCAGTATCTATGACTGTTGTACAAGTCACCACCCACAGTGTGTTCATGTCATTCTTCCTTGCACAACTTCTTAATGCAGTACTTGTAGATGCAATATTGGCCATTTGTAATGTTTTCACCTGAGCGTTTTAAAGTAGAGGTTGTGGTCTCTGGAAGTCATGAAAAACTAAGGAGGTTGCAGACACATTTGCACACTGCCTTTTTATATTGCTATTGTTGTAAAAAAAATAATTTTATAATCTAAATGCTTATTAAATGCACTGTAGAGCAGGGGCGTGGCGAAATATTTCGTGTGATCAACTGAGTAGCGAGTAAAAGAAGCTTTAACAGTTTGAGTACGAAACCCTTGCTTTAACTTTTTACGGCAATTTATTGTGTGAATGTTTTTTAAAAAAGGTTTTAGGTTCGTTCGCTATTAACTCGAGCTTAGTCCGTACAGTGCTACTACTTCTAGTCCACTTGGCTAATTTTTGCATTTGGATTAGCTTTCCTTATTACCAGTGTCCCTCGCCCTCATGCGAACCCACTTCGTACTCAGAGGTACTTATAATTTGTCTACAAGTTAAGGACGAGAAGTCAACAGCTTAGTCCAACTGACCTGTGTATGGGTTTAGCCCGCTATCTATTCATCAGCGCACCGGATGTTTTATAACCAACACTCTTGTCCATTCGGCCATGCAGACCTCCATGTATATTATATCAGTAATACCTTCTCTAGAAGTGCATGTGTAATGACTTTATTATTTAATCATGCAGATCCGAAATGCTGCCTCTCCACGATGTGTAGATAGTATGAGCGGGCCCGATCAAAATCAGCACGCTCCGAAGATGTATCAATGTCACGGACTAGGCTACAACCAGTTCTGGTACTACAGTGGAGCTGGTCAGATTCATCAGGATGATTGGTACATCTGCACCTCAAATGACAAAATTATCATCGCAAACTCATGTACGGAGACGTGGAAATACAGAGAGGTAAGCTAAGGTCTGGAAATGCTATGAAGGCAAGGGGAAATTATGGCATTATATTTCCTAAAATAAGTTGGTGATGAGGCCGCAAATGCCCAATTGAAAAGTTACATTTTCAGACAATTCATTCAGCTCGTTATACCGAATGACCTATCAAGGCAAAGCGGTGCCAGTTGTAGACAAATTGTTACTCGATGTATTGTTTCCTAAATGCCCCGAACCTGACATCACTTGAATATTGTCTTTGTCTTGTCTATTCATTGGCACAATGATCGCTGCTGATTTGCTATATTTTGGTCATAGAAATACGCATGGCGTTTTATTAAGTTTATGACAGGTGTGCCACTCCTGTCGTCTAAGTCCCTTGAAGTTCGATAATGTTGTTATCACAATGCGTTAACGCACATAAATTAGCACACACACACACACACACACACACACACACATACACGCACACCCGAGCACGCACGCACGCACTCACACACGCACGTACGCACTCACACACGCTTGAGCAGGCACACACACACACTTACAAACACAACGAAGATAATGCTTGTTTAAAAAGTTGGGGAAATTAGCAAGTTCATTACACGCGAATATCTCCATCAGTGCGCAAGTTTTCTGTTACGGATCACTAAGGAGGCAAGCTAGCCCCGTGCACGAACATAACAGCACCATCGAGATTTCAAATGTGTAGGTACAGCAGATTCACGTATACTGTACATATCCAGTTGTGGGTAGGTTTTCCGAGATTTGAAATCTATATTTTCAACTGTCGGAGGATTTCTAACGTGCCCAACATGCACCCTTAAAATGTCATCAGCGCGGTTGGACGAGGGTTCGATACATGCATTCGTCATCCGCCAACAGAGGAAATGACAGGCTATTTATTCCCCCGTGCATACAGGCCTACAATATATGTGGTCCTGTCACATTACAGACCCATAGCAGGGCTGTCGAGTGTACAAGGAAAGAGCAGGCTGACAGGCTTGCAGGTAAGGCTACTGTGGACAGCGGACGAGCCATGGACCGGGCTAATATACTGAATGCTACATGGTAAATTAATTAAGTCGTTTGCGTGAACCAAGTCATGACTGTAAATCTACAACCATGGTCAGACTGCGAGAACAGCAAGTTAAAACAAGAAACCAGCAAAATAGGTTCTATATAGCACTTCAGTACTGTCTTTCTATACGTCACACATACAGACACATTTTGACTACTGCTCTACAATCTGGGACGGTTGTTCCAATTCAAGCACCAAGCGACTTTACTCACTCCAGAAACGGGCCATGAGATTAATTTATAGCAAACATTTAACTGAAAATCCTAGCCTGCATAAACGCCTTCAGTTACTACCACTCCGCAAACGTCTGCTTTTCAATAAGGCCAAACTAATTCACAAAATCCTACATCGGAATGCCCCAAACTACCTTTGGCCATTGTTTGAATATAATGCTAGACACAGTAAACGATTAAATTTATTACACCTTCCGAAGCCTAGGATAGACTTATACAAAACAAGCTTAACGTACTCTGCAGCTCAGCTGTGGAACAATCTTCCACATGAAATAAAAGACATCATCAATCCCTATACATATAATCGCAAATTATTTGAACACTATCTCAGTACGGATTACCTTCCCCCTTAATAATAGAAGTAATAATATAATAAAACCCTAGTATAACAGCCAGTCCCCTTTTGGTAGGCCAGTATATTCCACGTAGCTAATAAATGCCACACCAGTTATTACTATTACTGAGTCGTGTAGTATTTATTTTTAATTTTTCCACATGCCTTTATAATGCATATATTTTATATTGTTGCTGTTTTCAGTTAGCCTTGAATGATGTGTGAATGGTATAATGTATGAAAGAGAGTGATAAAAGAGCAGAATGTTAGACGGGCCTGCGTGCCCAATTCTTAACCCTTTCAAAATAAAGTTTTGTTGTTGTTGTTGTTGTTGTTTCTTACATTGAATAATAGTGACTTATTGCATAAGATACTTTGCTTTTCATTTTCTGAAATGCAAACTTTTGCTTGCCCTATTCTGCTCTTAATCTCTCTTGAGCACCTTTCGTCTGATGTTATATATGCCCCTTTTCATTTTCTGAAATGCAACGTTTACTCGCCCTTTTCTGCTCTTAATCTCTCTTGAGCACCTTTCGTCTGATGTTATAAATGCTCCTGTGAGGGCTGGTCTGGTTCGCAAGATCAGTCCCGCGTCTAGCGTTCGTTGTCTCGGATAGCCGTGTGAGGTGCACCAAACTGGGATCTTCTCAGCCAACGCAAGCTAGCGAAGCAGGCGTTTCGAGAATGTAACCGCATCGTGCAGTTAGGGTCGTGGTTTGAGCGGGAAAAAGAGCAAATTTGTATGACCATTCGACAAAGTATCGACAAGCGCCCACTCTCTCTCGATGAGTAGTGGGCCTGCAGTCAGTAAGCTGGTATAGCGTTTCGGTCAGTCCTGCCGGCGTAGCCTGAAAGCTCGTCGGTAGGCGTCCAGTGGTTTTTCATGTATCACCTTCTACCGGGAGGGCGCGCTTTAGCGATGCTACTCTTGGCCTGCGTGTGCATGAATAGTCCGTCTGTTCAGTAGTCACACGCTTTGTGAACTGCTGAGACTCCGCTCTAGACGGAGATTTGCTCGCAATTTAGACGAGCAATATCTCCTGCGAGCGAAATCTCGTTGGCCGCATGTGTGTGTGATCTGTTCTGGCGATTTTCCTGTCTGTCCGATTGATATCTGGCTTATCCCATCAGTAGAAGTATGCTGTCATAAGGGTTTGAAAGTACTCTTAGGGTCTGCTCCATAAGGCTACCATATGTTTCGAGAGCAAATATCCAGGGATAACTGGCGTGTGGCAGCCTAACGTCCACTGCACCTGTGTCCGTCTCCAGTCGTCTTACCATGCTCGCCACTGGAACCAGATGGACGCAGGCGAGAGAGTGAGGTCGGCGGAGTTGCGCAACCACTACCTCACTATAATCCAAACTAAAGTGCAAGTCATTCGTTCTTCATCAAATCAAAAGATGCAATGAATGAATGATCCTCATTATTCGTGATGGACGAACATCCATAAATGCCCCTAGGTGTTTAAAATTATCCACAACAAGCTGCTGACGTGCACGCTAGCGAAGTTGATATTGCGCTAGTAAAATCATGAGTACGGTCCGATGCGGGTTCGACGCTTGGTCTTGTCGCTTGTCAAAGTGAGGAAAAGACTGACACTACAAAATGTGATAGCGCAATCATATCACAGCCCCATAACAGAACACTGCTTGGAGACAATTTATTTATAACAATGGATATCTTTTGGATGCAGGTGTAACAGTCATATTATATCAAACATTTTCTTCTTCTCCGAAGATAAGACAGTACTTCACATTTCTACCAAGCTACATTAATATAAAACAAAGCACATCGTTTGTATGCAGTTGAAACGTTGCATAACTATTTGTTTCTTGACCCAAAATAAGACGATATTTCACATTCCCACCAATTCTACCCAATGGTGAGTT
Organism: Cepaea hortensis; assembly: GCA_963921405.1. Lineage (NCBI taxonomy): Eukaryota > Metazoa > Mollusca > Gastropoda > Stylommatophora > Helicidae > Cepaea > Cepaea hortensis. The sequence continues at coordinate 136,668,079 of OY992878.1, read as the reverse complement.
GAGTTAAGAACAGACTTCTCTGCACTCAGGACATAGTCATACGTGCTCCGTCCTTTCGTTCAACGGCCAGCGAAGAGTCATACTACTAATCATTCCCACCACTATCTGATCTAAAGTTCTCCTGGCTCCCCTCTTCGTTTTGAGATTCTTTCAGAACTTCTGCCGATCCCCAGCAATCTCATTCTTTCTACATACGGGTTCTCAATCTGTTCCCCCGCCTACTTCACCTGGTCCCACAAGCGCACGACCACCTCCCCCTTGTCCATAGGTAATCTTATTAGATAAATAGATAAACCAAGAGATGCATTCCCTGCCAGCCTATCGGCCAGTTCATTCCCCCCGCACTCCCCCCTCCCATACATGGCCAGGGCAAAATATCCATACAGTTATCACAATCTGTGACCTCTGAAGCGACAATAGCCATTCCACACGAAATATGCTTTTCTCCACCTTACTAAGCGTACTCTTTGAATCCGTAATGAATACAATGTGTGTTGCAGTAGTTTTCTCTAACCAAAGGAATGCCGCGGTTACGGCTTCCACTTCCATTCTCATGCTGGAGGTCGTAGTCTCACATGCCAGACACTCCTTTTTCAAGACTCGTCCATAAGCCTTTGCAATGAAACCCCAACCTCTACGTCTGTTTATCACCACTAACCCATCGCTGTAGATGGCTCTGTCACCTTGGTGTGTGTGTTACTCTTGATAATATTTTGGAAGCAATGATACCATTGATATCAATTTAACTATTTATGTTGTGTCTCAGGATAAGAAAATACCTAATATTCCTACCAACCCATGATTCTATCACAAATGTATAATTAAGGAGACACGATGGGAGGTCAATAAGTAATGCCTCGTATTTTTTAAATTTAACTCAATAAGCAAATAAGAAACAAAGGCAGATACAATTCACTGCCAAGATGTTTGTGCCTTATATTACGCTCGCCGTCCAGTCAAACAACGTCGCAGACCAACGGGAACCATAATCAATATCAACAAAAATGATTGCAACAACGATGGCGTTCCACGTCAGATAAAAACTTTATTAATGGCAATCGTTCGCACAGTCTAAGACGTCACCATTCCCATGTTGATGGGAGGGCCGGTGAAAATATAATAAATAATTATTGGTAAATATTCAACGCCAGCTGTCGAGTTCGATTCCATTTTATTACTTGAATTAATGACGAATAACTTGCATGTGGGCCATCGCTCTGTACTACATGATGTTCGTGATTCTTACCATAAGACTTACGCTGATCTTGGTGTATGCTAACGCCATGACCTCCAAGTGATACTCAACCGGCAAATAGTGATGCAAACTATTCTCTTCTTTTCCTCTGCATTAAACGTTCATCTCCCGTTTTTCTCTGTAATTCAGATTGTGGCCTTGTTTCCTTATATTGCTGTAGTATCAGATATTATGACCATAACGTCTTTCATTTGGATATTGGTGTTGATATTCCGTTGTTGTGATTTTGTGCGTCCGTCTCCGTGATCCTCCAAAACGTAGTCCGCCGTGACGTCATGTAGCAACTTGTGTATTCTTCCGATTCTCGGTTACCTCTCCTTGTTCCGTTTGTCACATTTTTTTTATCTTATTCTAAATCATTGACTCTTGCCTCCGACGCTACATGGCATTCACATTCAAATGAAGCATAAGTCTGTACTTCAAAAATTTATTTCTCAGTGTAGTCTTCGTTCTTCGTTATAGTTTTTGTCTATTTTCTTACAAGGGCAAGAATTCTGGCATGGTAAAAATTCGCGTCCTTTGTCCTAAACCACTGGCGTACTGCGTTTTAGGGAGTCATCAAAGTGATGTTCACGAAGTTCTTCTTTCAGTGGTCCAAACAGATGAAAGTCTGAAGATGCTAAATCAGGACTGTAAAGAGCATGTGGTAATAATGTCCAGCCAAATACTGCAATTGTATCAATGATGCGTTTAACGGTGTGTGGCGTAGCATTATCGTACAACAGTAGTGCATTTCTCGGATCTTTGAATGGGTAAAGTCGTAGAAGACGCCCTCCAAGCTTCTTCAAAGTTTCAATGTAACGGTCATCATTCACCGTGTTTCCATTTTGCAAGAAGTCGAGAAGAATAACACCTTTTTCATCCCAAAATACGGAGGCCATAACCTTCCCTATAGATGTTGACATTTTGAACTTCCTTCTGGTCGGTGATGTTGCCATTCTATGCCATTCTATTGACTGCATCTTGGATTCTGGTTCAAAGAAATAAAGCCAAGTCTCTCACCTGTCACAATGTTCGATAGAAACCCTTCTCCTCCAGTGTCGTAACTTTGCAGGAGATTGATGGCTATTGTTTTCCTTGTTTCTTTATGTCTGTCTGTCAACATCCTGGGTACCCACCGTGCACAAACCTTTGAATAATCCAGGTCTTTAATGTGGTCTGGGCACTGTCTTTACTAATGGACAACACAGAACAAATTGATCTAGTGTTACCCTACGGTCACCACGAATGATAACATAAACTCGACGAATGTTGTGTGGAGTCAATGCAGTTCACGGATGGCCAGTCCGCTTTGCGTCAGCCAGTGAGGATTGACCTACTTCAGCTTCGTCACGACGACGTACCCAATATCGGACAGTGCTAACATTCACTGCTGAATCTCCATTAACAATACTCAAACGTGTGTGAATGAAAATCGGGGTCTCGCCTTTAGCATTGAGGAATTCCATGACATTACGTTGCTTTAACCGAACTTCCGTGGTGGCTATTTTTAAACCTTTACTGTTGCGCAAGCTGTGACTGAAACAGGTTGATAATGATACACTGTGCAGTAGAGTGTTTGAGGAATCAAGCTAAAATAAAATATTGCACACCAGTAAAGTATTTACATAGATAACAAATAGAAGGCATTACTTATTGACCTTCTCTCGTAGTTTGAATGCAATTATAATATTGATATTACATTAAGTATTCGTTTCTTGTCCCAGGATATGACAGTATTTCACATTTCTACCAAACGGTGATTCCTACATAACTGGTTAGCATTGTTCGAATGATGATATAACATTGATATTAAACTATTTGTTTCTTGTGGCAGGATAAGACCATACTCCACATGCCCACCAACCGGTGCCTTACAGCTAGTGTGACAGGTGACGACCTATCAATTACCAACTGTTTCGGCGCCAGCTACCAGAAATGGAAAATGCAGCCCAGACGAACAGACGTGAAGTTTCCACTGTGACCACATAATTATATGTCAAACGTCTGAAAGGAAAACTTGAAATTTAAAACATTTAGTGTTGTGTCTTATTAATTGATTTAACATACGATAGTTGCTACACAATGTTTGTTCAATTTAAGGTACTCAAAGCTTCTTGCTGTAAGTTACAATGAAAGAAAAAAGAAGATATTACTGCATAGAGAAGACAACAATGACTACGGTAACAAATGGAATTTAGTAGAATCAGCTTGATGATGTGAATTTCATTGAGGACATTACTATCAAATCCTATATGTGAAATCAGATGTTGATTTATGTTGTGCTGATTCAAGAACTGACATCACAGCATTCGGAGCATTCTCATGCGTGCCCCGTCTTCATTTTCAACAACGAGTGAAGAGTCCCAAAACTAATGGTACCACTTCGCCTCGGAGACTCACGTTTTTTTTCGGACATATTTTTTCGGAGACTCCTGAGGGTCGTTGCTGGAGCTATGGAGTTCGTGCTTTGTGCGACGCTTTCCGCGCTGCGGAAAGAGACATATGGGATAAAACCCAGTGCAATGAAGTCGACTCCGTCGACTTTTAAGCGACTTTTAAAGCGACTAATGGTAGCAGTTGCGATCTGATTACATGCCCGTCTGGTCTTTCCTCGGAGAACTTCGTGCTCGCCATATCCTCAGGTCACTCTTTGCTACACCATCATCTCCAGGCAATGCTGGTGTATCTGTTCTGTCACACTATACGCATGATCCCATAGGGCCCTTACCACATCTGCCTTGTTGTGCAGACCCAGCCAATTTGTCTGCCTGCTCATTTCCCAACAAACCAGCGTGTTCTTTTTATAAATTGACTCATCTCACCCTGCCAAAGGCATACTTATCTTCACCCTTTTCAGCATGTTATATGTGTTAGTTACAATAACGACACGTGTATGCCGTACCGTTTGATATATCCAATATCGCGAAGCCAGCGCAAGTCCGCAGTGACTTGTCCACCTCCATTCTCAGACAAGATGCTGTGATAAGAGTATTGGGAATTTGTGAAATGAATTTGATCGAGGTTGGAAATTCTTGGAGCATCAGATTGAACTTAGTTATGATGGTCCTCTTCCTCTATTTTACCCACCCTACATTTAAGATGACATCGATCCTACCGACATGAAAGAGGAGGAACTCAACCGTATCATAAATTGTGTCTGGAATGTCCACCTCTCGATCAAATTCACGTTACACATGTTCGTCACCTCTGTCAACTTCTTGGATCTCACCATCACTATCAGTCAAGTCGGTCTCACCACATCCATCTACTGTACGACTGCCGATGCTCACGGTTTCCTTTTGTACAGTTCTCCTACCAGAAAAATTGCAAAGAATCTATCCCATATTCCCCGCTACTTCGTCTACGACGTCTCTGCCAAGATGATAACGTTTTATTGGAAAGAGTCCATCCAATTTTAGACTTATTCCGTTGACTGACGTCCGCAGAGAACATTCTGTCTACACTGTTTCGTCGTGTAACAGAGGTATTGCGACAAATGTCCTCCATCACCAAAACGCAACCTCCTCATAATGAACCAATACTTATCCTCACATTTCATCCACATGTTCTGGCTATCGTAAATATTTTCCTCCGTCACTAGTCAGTTCTGAGATCAGATCCAGCCACCTGTGTTTCTTAATGGCCCTATGGTAACCTTTTGCCGCAACAAATATCCCAGACACTATCCTGTTCAAATTCGTCTTCTAAACATTACCTTATCTGTGGGGTGCATCCTAATTTCACCAGAAAAGCCAGACAACATAGTTGTTAAAAATACGTATCAGTTCCAGGATATGAAACCCGCGTTCCATTATGTGTGGCGGACATTTTGACACTTCATCACAACATTCCAGTTTCTCATAGGAAGCTTTCTAGTGTGCAGTGACATACATCAAAGTAGGAATCCCTTCCAACCAACCAAACAATTAACCAACAAACCAACGTATGAATGAAACACTGAAACAACTGTTTAGTAGGATACATCACAACCAAATCTGACTAAACGTATTTGTATACATGTTAAACAAAACATAATGCTTATTGAAATTAAGCACAGCATACGTCACAACACCTAGATATCTTTATTATTATTACGTGTGAAAATTTAAGACCTTGATAGAGAACTATCTCTGCGGAAGAAGTCAATTATTAATTGTCCTACAATTGATTCGCATTTTTATAACTGTTGTAACCAGTCCGGTCATAGGCTCGACACCAGCCTTATAAAATGGAAAACATATTTCGTGTCAAATAAAAAGGCTTTCTTAATATATCATATTATCCCTAGTGGATTGTTACGTAATGGAGAACTCAGCCTATCAACATATCTCCTCCCATTATGCAATTTCTTTTTCATTTCGGCACCTGTATCATTGCTGGTGTGCCCATGGAGAGTTGTTCTTCCAGGACGATATACAAACTCTGGGCCCCTCGAGCCGTGAGGCAGAAAATGTGAGTCTGTGGCCACCGTGGTATGAAAAATATAGCATACGATCATACTGGCTTCCACAGCAATAACTACGCCTCGGTAAATATTGGTTATGGTATGGCCAGTGGAAAAAGACAAGAAAGAACAAAGTCGGCGTGTCTGCACCTACTGCGTCAATGGACTGATTACCATCTACGCGTTACGACATTTACTGCAGGAGTCGGGGCGTCTACTGGTTTGCCCTAATTGTCGATTCTTGAATCAATAAATCAATCAATTCCTTACCAGAATGTCACATATCTCGTAAATGAACATCATATCACTCGGGACATTACCATACGCGCTCCGTCCTCATCTTAACAATCAGCGATAAGTCCCAATATTAATGTTGCCAACTGCAATCTAATTATGTGTCTGTCTGGCCTTTCTCGGAGTACTGAGTGTCGGCCAGATCCTCTGGTCACTCCCTGTCACACCATTCTCTCCAGTCAATGAACATATATCCGTTATTCCACAGTTTACACGCGATCCCAACAGGCCCTGGCTACATCTGCAATATAGTGCACCAATACCCCACCAAGCGGCGCAGACGCTGCCAGTTTGCCAGCCTGTGGATCTGGTCGACACTCAAAACACGGAGAAAAGGCCAAAGGACATATAATCAGATTGCTACTAGTATCATTAGTATTGGGACTCTTCGCTGGCAGTTCGAGATTAAGACGGATCAAGTATAACAATGCCCCGAATGTTGTGATGTCCATTCTTTGAACTCAACTCAAATCTTTTTTGGAATCTTGTCTGCTGATGTTTCAACTTTATCCTGCAGTATGTTTGGTTCCAAGTCTTCACCTTCTGTTTTTGGGGTGGAAATAGTTGCTGTGACTTGAATTCAGAATTTCCTGAAAAATATTCTTTCTCTATGATCGCTCGTTGTGTCTCATTTATTATTGGTTTTCCACTAATGAATGAATTCGCTGACTGGTCACTTAACTCGTATGCTAGATCACAGGCTCCCTAAACGAATTTTTTTTTTTTTTTTACGGCGAGCTGCGTCGTGGTAAACGATCTCATAGCAGCCAGAGGAAACGCTTTAAAGACACTCTGAAGATCTCACTAAAAGCTTTTGGAATTCATCATGACACTCGGATATTGCTGCCAAAGACCGAAATTCGTGGCGTATATCATTGCCCAAGGGTGCAGTCACTTGAGAGGCAACCAGCACTGCAAGAGCTGTGAAGAAAAGGCTAAACAGAAAAACAACTGCCGGTGATCCTCATATTGGAACGTCAAGCATTCTTTGCCCACATTGTCAAGAACATTTCGAGCCAAAATAATCCTTATCAGCCATCTTAGAACTCATCGCTCCATACTTTCAACCTCACTGGATGAACAATGAACTTGTTAGCAAAAAGAGTCTGGGAGAACAGGAAGCTTACTGCCAAAACAAAAGTCCTCGTCTACCAAGCCTGTGTCCTTAGTACTCTTCTTTATGGCAGTGAAACCTGGACAATTTACTTACACCGAGAGAAACGTTTAAACACCTTTCATATGTGGGTTCTGCGAAGAATACTTGGTATTAAGTGGCAAGAAAAAATCACAAACACTGAAGTATTGGAAAGATCAGGTTGTGTGACGGTGTGTTCCATGCTTAGTCTTCGTAGACTTAGATGGATAGGACACGTTAGGAGGATAGATGATAGTAGAATACCAAAGGACATCTTTTTGGTGAATTACATATGGGTAGGAGATCTCAGGGTCGGCCTCTGCTACGATACTTCTTCTTCTGCGTTCATCCGGAGTTTTTTTTTTTTCGGACGTGATTGCGTTGTGCCTGTTTACAGCAGAGCTGCGTTCTTGCGCCGTTAGGCCGACACATCCGACTTCTGCGGGCATTTGTTGACCGGGTTAACCTTCCCGGGTGCTACGATAAAAAGATGTGTGTAAGCGGTACATGATTGATACAGACATTGATAATGCACATTGGGAGCAAGTCGCCGCTGAACGTGTTGCATGCAGGGCAACTATCAGAAATGGAATAAAGACAAAATAAAAAATGATTGCAGATAAAGCACACACAGAGCGTGAGAGACGTAAGATGGTGCATGATGGTGGAAGTGACCATGTTTTCACATGCATCCACTGTGGACAAACATCTGCAGCAAGAATTGACCTTATCATCCACATTCGCTACCGACATGGTTTGTAGTTATTATGCCTTTTTGAAGCACAATGTACCAAACTATCGTCTGTCAACACGGAAAGGTGCCAATGCAAAAATGTACTGGATGAACTGAATGGTCATCGTCATTCTTGATGAACAAAGAGCACTGGTTTTACACTGTTATAATTAATTATTGTAGTGGCGTTGCAATGGTTATCTCCGACTGTCATTACTTTAATGCTTTACAGAAATTTCATGTCTTGATACTTGGAATTAAACATATTCAAACGTATTTGTTAATGACAGTGCAAGCAACATTGAACAGCCGCGGCTTTCTACTTAAATACAACATGTGGTGTCACAAGTCGATATGCTAACAATTTATCCTTCCATTCCAGGCAACGAATGTGTCATTGGCTCTTCCCCATGTGATCAAAACATCGCAGTTCGAGTCTTCATAATCTCTGGTTTGGCCAGGACATACTATAGAACTCTGAGTACCCCACTGGCAGTTTCCCTTCTCTTAATTTTCATATAACATGAGTGCGTGGAACGTCTGTTTTTAAAATTTTGTAATAAAAAAAATACACGACGAATTATTCTCTAGTGTTTAATAAACATTTAAAGTCAATGTATGTCTGTGAATCAACAAAAGCCAAATGCCTTCAAAAACAAACATAAAATAGTTAACTAAAATCTCGATTCGTGTTTCAACTGTACAATGATCACAACATTTTTCAAATCTGTTCACTTTAAGCGAATACAAGATACAATGAGCATCGTGGAGATAAATATCTTTGGCTTTGGATAACAAGTAAGCTCAATATATACATTTCATTGTTGTACAGAACAAATACAAGCAGAAACATATGTAATACAACATTGCAATATTAATACTTCGGAAAATAAAGCTCATATTGATACTACTATTAAAGCTGAGAGATAAATGTTTCTAGACTCGACTGTTTCTGCATATATATATATATATATATATATATATATATATATATATATATATATATATATATATATATATATATATATATATATAAAGAAGGAACAGTTGATTCTGCAGATAACACACAGTATAGTGTGTTTATGAAGTCCGTATGCTGCTATTTTATTTATAACTGTGGAGTATAATTCTGTGATTGGTTGGTAAGTGTATCATTTGGAGCACTGAAGTATCCTTATGTCCAATGCATGGAAGGGGGGGATGGGGGCGGTTCAGGTCGTCTAAGGCTTGAAAATTACTTGCGTTTATCGGAGTGAGTTGGTATAGACATGTTTATCCCAACCTGGTACCAAATTAACTCCTATGTGGTAACTGTAGTTAGAGCCCTCCTTCCCCTCGCTATCTCAGAAACTAGCGTTGTTTGCTTGACGCGTACTGAATCCTGACATCTGTTGAGAGGCAGATTAATATGTAACGAGGTCATGATTCAGCACAGCATAAACGGACTGGCTGGAATTAGGGCTGGGAGGGTGCGTTTTCTTCATATGTTTGAGGTACTTTCTTGTCAGAAGATCCCAATCCAATGTCCAAGAGTAAACTGTTGGGCTTAATTTAATAGTATCTGCCCGTAAAACAATTAGCAGCCTGATGTATCTAGTCATATCAATCGTCATTCTGAAAATGATTTTCCACCTTAAAACATTTCAGGATGATTAAAACGTACCATTTGTTACTGAGAGTAGCTAACTGTATTTTACTTGAAGAGTAAATAAATCATGTTCTTTCATTGGGGTAGCTAAGATATGCCAAAGCTATTCAAGAAAAGTTTCTTCTGCTTCTTTCTTGTATCCTCTAATGCAGTAGTTCTCAACCTTTTTTGGCCCATGCACCCCTTTCACCATATGTTCAGAATGTCATTCCCCCCTTTCGTAATTCCTCACTGGAAGCTAAATTTAATAACTTATACTAGAGCAAGTCTAGACGTCTACATAAAACGTGATTTGATGGTCTACCTACGTTATAAAACGAATTTTAGAAGAGCGAGAAGTACAGAACCGTAAAGTGTGGAGGGAAAAACAATATCAAGTAATCGATTCTTGTATTAACACGAAAATAATCTTGAAATAATCTTAATTATCCCCTGGAAACCCTAAAACTTCCCCCTGGGGGGGGGGGAGGGGGGGGGGGAATTCCCCACCGGTTGAGAACCACTGGTCTAATGAATCAGAGTCCTCCAACCAAGAAACGCCAAGCCCTTTGATCCTTCGCCTTCTAATGCAGTTTAATTCGTGCTCCCACACACTTACCTATCTCTGTCTCTATGTTATGTTAAACACAATTCCTCCATTGATTTATGGATTCAAAAATGTATTACGAATTCTACACTTTCTTTTATTATCTCAAGTTCGTATTTCTCATGATGTCTTCACAACCCGTATTATCCGATCCTTTTTTTTTTATTTTGTTTTTAATTTTTGGTATGGAGTTCATCAATTAAATATAGATATTCCCATTTCTTTGATTATCTTTAGAACCTGGAAGTTTGATGTAAAATGTCTCCATACCAAATTCATATGTTTGATTTATTACTTCATAACACTGGATCGCATTCATATCTGCCTTCACTTTTGTGGTTATAAATGGTGCTATTATTATTATTATTATTCTAGAACTCACTGTTTCCTACACTGCCAGTGCTTTCTCTGCCTCTTTATGGAATATTAACGGATTCAGTACGAAGAGATGATTATACGTCTTAGGCTACTTTCCGTATCTGCCAATGGCTTACATACGATTATCTTCCATATGCAACGCCCTTTAATGTGACGTATAATACAGCTCCTCTACTACCATATTATTATCTTTTAAGTCATAACTGTGACATACCACTACATCTCATTTTCCGGCATCCATTTTTGTTTGGTCCAAACCTTCGTTTTGTTTGGCACTGAATCAGTTAACATTGTATTATTGCATTTATAGAAGCATTCGTGTTCTTCTTCGTCCACCCTCAGCCGTCAATATGAATTAATCCAAAGAAAGCAGCTGTCAGCTTAATCTTATTGACTGTAAGGGACATTGCCTATTATATGTCATGAGAATGGTATGGGTTTACGTGTGTTTAAGAAGACCTCTGCTTGCTCCCTTCCATTTTGCTTTGTTAATCCCAAAATTTTATTCTTATAATGACCAATTTCTCCTACCACCTGTGCTGTCTTTTACAATTCATACACGATGCGGTATTCCAAGTGCCAATTCTGGAGAATTTGCTAGATGAACGGAGGTTAAGTCGACGGTTCAGATTCCATTCGGCTTACTCTGCATTGCTTCGTATTTCTTCTAGGAGAGCAGCCTCTTTTCTGGCTGAGTTACGTTTCTGTTCTTTTCTTTAGACTTGTGCATGGTTTGTTAGATGTTGCAGCTACAGTTAACAATAGGGACAAGGAAGCCAACCCCACGCTAACCCTCCTTAGTTGACTCCTGCGGCATGCATGGCACATTATAGCACTACTGTTCTTTGCTTCCCGCGGTGACAAACAGGCAAACGATTGTTTAATGCTAATTAAAATGAAGATGCACCATCCAGAAGCACCATATCGTAATCAATGGTTAAAATTATTACAGTTTAAATTGCACACGGACTTTATAAACATCCTATTCAATACCCATTTATTCACAAACAGGATAATAAAGAAGGGCAGAGATTACACCGATTTTCATTTAAAAAAAAAACATAGACTTTGCAATTAAATATTGTCCCCAAGTGCAGTTAAAAACATGTGTGTTACAGAGAAATTGTAAATATTGATCAAACATAAATATCCAAAATTACTAATCGTAGAAATCGCTAAACGACAAAGCTAACATGCAATAAAGGAGAAAAAGAAAGTAAAGGCATCATAGAAAAATGTTTAGTAAGTTGGAAAGATAGTTACGGCAGTTGGTTTAAGCATTTTAAAATGTAACAAATAAAGAAGGCTGAGATCCTGTAATGAAAAAACAAACAAGCAAACAAAGAATAGGCCTACAGCTCTATATACTCTATACACTTGCACTTAAATCTGACAAAGAAGAAATAGCGACGTAGAGACGCCGCTGTCCAATGCAATCATAATGAAACCAGTAAACATAGCATCGTTTCGACATTTTCTACTATCATCTTCAGGTTCTAACATATGACTGCGTAGGTTAGCATTGACTCTCACAATGTAATAGAAAAGCCACAGAGCTAAGAACTGTGTATATCATCGAAGGTGTTTTACGATTATTTGTGTTGTTTATAGTCTGTAAGGATGATATATAGAGGCTATATTGATTGATTCTCTGCAGGATCTCATCTGATCATATCTGTTACATTTATATTTTATTATGCCAGGAACTATTAATGCCAATAATACACATCTTCCGCCTCTTCAACTCACAGCCGGAAAACCCCCGAGGCCATTGGGGCAGCTTGAGAAACAAATCCAAAATTATTGCACTTATTGAAGCAATCTTCTTCCTCTTCATTCACCTTCAGACGTCAATACGAATTAATCCAAAGCAAAAAGCAGTAAACTTAATCTTGTTGGCTTCTCTATAGAGTTTGTGCTAAAATGGGACAGTTGTAGGCAAATCTAGTTTTTCTCTGTTCTGCATATGCTGGACACGCCTGAAATAAATGTTTAGCGATCATCTTACCAGTTCTAGTCACAGTAATCAGTATCTGCTATCTTTAGTCGATGAAACATGTGGTACTTCAGTCTGTTGTATCCTAATCAAAGGTGAAGAAAGAAGAAACGCTGAGATGCTTGCTTGCTTGCTTGTGTTCGTTGGTTTGAACTCCAACGCGAAGTTCTGTATGTCGGATGAAGTTTGCGTGAGTATCCGTTGTCCCGTGTCTGGCTTATTGGTGTGCAGACTGGTGGTTCCTCACCGTACAGGCAGACACTCTCCGACTTCTGAGGAATCGGCGATTCTACTGACTTTGGCATGGACCGCGAAGGGACTTGTTGCCCAGGACGCTCGACGAGGACGCATCAATAGGTCTTGGCCAGTATATAACCCGGCCCTGGTGCCTTGGAAACACCTCTGCGTCCCCAACGCTGAGATAAAACGGTAGTGAGAACCTATGGTACAACACCGGTAAACAAATGAAAGTAACATATTTGAGAACGTGCATCTTTCTGTGATAATATACAACTATGAGTTATGGACCGTCGTGCAATTATTATTGGGAGATTCGGAACTTAATTGTTACAGAAAACAAAGAAGAAAAATACTGATATTATTTAAAAAGCAAACAAGAGGATCATAAATAATACCATGTCGTGAAAACTGAAATACTGTCATTTAACTGTCATTTACTGCCAATATAATTAGTACCTTGCGGTGTATGGCAGAGGGGAGCGATTTAGAAGAACAGCCATAGTAGGCAAGGAAACTGGAAGATGAGGCAGGGATCAACCTGCACGAACATGGACATTGCAGACACACTGGGCATGGAAATGCACTAGACAGGAGAGCTGGCAGAGTCTTAATAATCATGTCGGCGTCCGCGATAAGAGCTACTACGTTCCACAAACTACGTGCTGCATGATGATGATGATGATGATGATGGAATGGAGGACATGACAGACAAAATAACAAGTTAAACGACGTCTTCATGACGACAACCCATTGGCGAAGCAATAAATGTATCTAGGAATGTGAACGAACAAGTTTGGAAGAGCTGGGGGAAGCCAGATATGATTTATGAGAGAATGCTGAGTATACCTTGGACGGCCAGATTAACTAATAATGATTGTATCGAAGAGACTAATGAGATCAGTACATTGTTCAAAACTATAACAGATATTCCAGCAGCGTTCTTCGGACATGTAATGAGAAGAGAAGCATTTAAGAACATTGTGACGGCTGGAAAGATCAGGGGCAGAAGAAGCAGACGGAGATAAATGATGCTTGACGATCTAAGACAATGACATGGAAGAATGTCATCACCGAAAGTGATCCACAACGGAAAGAATCACCGAGATCGGAGGAGAAAATTAAACGCCTACGCATCTGCGCAAGACGCACGCTAATAGTGAGACAATCTTAACAATCTAGCATATAATACATTGCTTGTAGGTGCACAAAAGACAGTGGAAAATAGATAAGGGATACACAGCAGAAATCTCTGTTGAATTTGGGCGCACTGCTCCAGACCTGACGAAATAGTACATCGTAAATGTATTAAGACAAATTAAGAAGAAGATACATATTAATAATAACAAAACTCTAGTAATGAACTGGCACCTTGCCGTCGTGACGGACGATAGTTTGTTACATTGTGCTTCAAAAAAGGCATAACTGCAAATCATGTCCGAAACGAAAAGGACTGATCAAAGTAATTCACGCGGTAAATGTTCATCCACAATGGATGTACGTGAAACACATGACCATTTCCACCATCACGCACCATCTGGCCTCTCACACTCTCGATATGTAACCTATCTGTAATTATTTTCTCTTTTTTCTTTATTCAGTATCTGATATTCGCTCTCCATACAACTCTTGTCAGAGGCCACTTGCTCCCAGTGTACAATATAAATGCTTGTATCAATCATGTCCGGCTAACATACATCTTTGTACCGTAGTAGAGGATGGATCCCAAAATATTTTACCCATTTGTAACTCACCAAAAAGATGTCTTACGGTATTATAGCATCGGCCACCCTCCTAACGTGTTCTATCCATCTAAGTCTACGAAGACTGAGCATGGACCAAACCGTCATACAACCTGATCTTTCCAATACTTCAGTATTTGTGATTTTGTTTTGCTTCTTAATACCAAATATTCTTAGAAGACACCGCATATGAAAGCTGTTTAAACGTTTCTCTTGGGGCGAGTAAGTTGACCAGGCTTCACTACCATATAGAAGAGTGCTAAGGACACAGGCTTGCTGTTCTCCCAGACTCTTTTTGTTTAACCTACTCATAATTGTTGCTGCTTTACCAATCCTGATATTGATTTCCTGATCTAGAGATAATTTATTGTTTACCTTTGACCCTAGATATGTGAAATGATCTTCAGCTCTGCGCCAACAATAAATATTGCCGGTACCCTTTTTGCTTGAGTAATACTGGCGTTAGTAAAGCATTCCAGGCAGATTTCTAACCATCAGAAAGACAAACACATGTGATTGTTATACAAGCGAAACAGATGGATTATGTCCTCTCGCATCGGTAGGGATTTGAATTTTTAAATTGACATGGGCTCCTAGGTAGTTCCAGCCTAAATGGGTGCCAGGAGGTGTCTTGTGAAGTAAGGGCGGCATTAGTCTATATAAATATACATCTAGCACTTATGCTCAATGCACCTTAAGACGTGTTACAGTTCTTCTTACTTACTTATACAATACAATGTTACTTAAAATAAACCATTACTAATCATTACTTCCTGGTATATTAAACCACTGCTTGCATCATATTCTTACTTATGTTAAACCATTACTTAATTTAAATATTGAGTTGTAGTGTCATAATGTTTAGTGTGCTAGCCTAACAAGACAGTGGTCCGGATTCAATCCATACAGACGCTGGATTACATTTGGCTATCAGTACCGTGATTCACACATCCAAATAAAAACAAGTATTAGATACTTTTTTTTAAATTTTCAGGGAATTGCCAGGGAAAAAAGGTGACGAGAAAAGTAATTAGTCACCCCACCTCATATATTGTAGCCTAGAATATGTGAAGGCACAATACTTCAACGGCAGTACTTACTATGTCACTACTTTTAATTTATAAAAGCACTACTTATACCGATATACGTATAGCCTGCTCTGTGGCGATGGGGTTACTGAGGCAGTTCGTAATCCCGCAATCCCGTGTTCGAAACACAGCTGCGGGTTATTTGGTAGCAAACCGCCTTGCGTTGGTTTTTTTATGAAATGGTTTGGGCGCCGGTCGTTCAGAAAGCAATGGCAAACTACTGAACGTAAACATTTGCCAAGAGATCACAACAGCAAAAAATGCTGGTGTTGACTGCGACGTCCTGTAACGGATATGCAGCTAACTTTTTAACGTATACCAAACTATTAGTTATATTAACCCACTAGGTATATAAAACTATTACTTGTATTATTCAGTAATATACTTGTAATATTCAGGTCTGTAACGATTTCTTACATTAAATAATTAATTATATTACATCATTTCTTGTAAGACACATTTACTTGTATATATTTCATAGTTACATACCCTTTACAGAACATTTCGATCAACCAACCCTATGTTGGTTTTGTAGGCAATTTTACGTACAGTAATTTGCCATTTACTGTTATAAATCAATGTACTTAATAATGTTAATGAAATACAATAAAAAATAAACTAATGATAAATAATTAATTATATGGATAATAGTGCATACCGAATCAGAAAACGAGAAACGGTGAAAGAAATATGAGGATTCAACTGTCTGAGTCAACAGTATCAACAGATGGAACAGCAGCACAGAGATAACATGCAGACTAATCAAAGCGAATGAATATCCTTCGAATGAATAAGTTTGTATGCAATAGATAGTAACTCATGGAAATGTGAAAGGGCGTTTCATGATGTTTATGTATAAATAAATATCTACGTGGCCACCAGTCTGTCTGTCTGTCTGTCTGGATACTCACCCACCTACCTATCTCCATAAAATAGGTATATGACCCATTTTCACGCCATGGGGAGTATTAGTATGTATGGCGCTGATCATCATCATGTGCTTTGCCAAATGTAAGTATTCGGGTCACTCTACAGATCTATATCTCTTTCCTCGGTGTTCTGGGTACATTATTTTGATAATATTTCCCCATGCTACTGTCCTAGCCCGCACGGCAACGTCTCTCCGTAGTCTCTTCTTTGGCTGATCCTTCAAGCGTCACGATGTTCTCTGAAGCACCTGTTTTCATCATATTACAAAAGAAAGCTGTTTGCACCTTTCTTAGAGTTGCAGGACAATCTTTGTTAGTTTATTTGGCTGTCAAGTTATTCATTATGTTCGTTTCACTAAACACATCTCGGCTTCCTTCAAACTCTTCCTTATTTGTTAATTTGCATTCCAAGATTTACTGTCGTAAAGCAAAGTTCGTTTGGAAATTATACATTTCAAGATTTACCGTCGTAAAGCAGAATTTTTTTGGAAATTATACATTCCAAGATTTAGTGTCGTAAAGTAAAGAAATTTACTGTTGTTTGTCCAAATTATACATTCCAAGTTTTGAAAATTATATAATCCTACATGAGGATCGGCTAGCAGAGGGAGGAGCGACTGGCCTAGTGGCTAGAACGCCGGATTCGCCTTCGGGAGACCGGGGTTCGAATCCTCTGTAAGGCGTGACATTTTTTTTCTCTATCGGGAGCATAAAGAAAACTCTACCCTGCACACTTCGCGGCGACTGCACTCGCCAGACAACCCTAATTCGTCAGGCTAAAGACCTCCCTGCCATACACAGCAAGG
Source organism: Cepaea hortensis (assembly GCA_963921405.1). Lineage (NCBI taxonomy): Eukaryota > Metazoa > Mollusca > Gastropoda > Stylommatophora > Helicidae > Cepaea > Cepaea hortensis. Next base: position 136,650,826 of record OY992878.1, on the reverse strand, counting down.
TACTATAAGAATATATTGGTAGTAAATGACAGTTATGATGATGATTACACATTCCAAGATTTACTGTCGTAAAGCTAAATTCGTTTGGAAATTATACATTCCAAGATGTACTGTCGTAAAGCAGAATTCATTTGGAAAGTATAAATTCCGAAATTTACTGTCGTAAAGCAGAATTCGTTTGGAAATTATAAATTCTAAGATGTACTGTTGTAAGACAGAATTCGTTTGGAAATTATACATTCCGAGATTTATTGTCGTAAAGTAGAAATTCGTTTGGAAATTATACATTCCAAGATTTACTGTCGTAAAGCAGAAATTCGTGTGGAAATTATACATTCCAAAATTTACTGTCGTAAATCAGAAATTCGTGTGAAAATTATACATTCCAAGATTTACTGTCGTAAAGCAGAAATTCGTTTGGAAATTATACATTCCAAGATTTACTGTCGTAAAGCAGAAATTCGTTTGGAAATTATACATTCCAAGATTTACTGCCGTAAAGCAGAAATTCGCTTGGAAATTATACATTCCAAGATTTATTGTCGTAAAGCAGAAATTCGTTTGGAAATTATACATTCCAAGATTTACTGTCGTAAAGGAGAAATTTGTGGGGAAATTATACATTCCAAGATTTACAGTCGTAAAGCAGAAATTCGTTTGGAAATTATACACCCACACTCCCTTTTTTCCGGTGCTTTGGCGAAGGGCTAGCGAACGAAATTCGTAATCCCACATACAAAGTCGCTTAAAAGTCGACAGGGTCGACTTCATTGCACCGGGTTTTATCCCATATGGCTCGGTCTCTTTCCGCAGCACGGAAAGCGACGCACAAAGCACGAACTCCGTAGCTTTTAGCGACGACCCACAGGAGTCTCCGAAACATTTAACTCGTAAACCGTAGGGTGCGGCCCGGAATCGAACCCACAACCTTCGGAGCACGAGTCAAACGGCTTGACCACTTCGCCACAGAGACTCCCGCTATCATCCCACATACCATGTTCTAAATCAGCTGCAGACAGCCAAAGTTGATTTTTAACCATGGTATGAGCGCCGGTGGTTCAGAAAGCAATTGCAAACTACTGTACGTAAACTTGCTTTGTAAATCGCTAACAGCCAAAACATGCTCGGGTTAATTCCAACGTTCTGCAAAATATATGCAACTGAATGACTGACTGACTGACTGACTGACTGACTGACTCACTGATTAACTAGTTAATTCTCTTTTTGAAATTCTTAATCACTGTCACACATCTTCCATCTGAGGTTATGATTTCCTCCAAATATTTGAATTTATTGACTTGGTTAGTCATTTCTTATTGTGAGAATAATCACATTTTGGTGTTATGTTTTCCTTTGAAATAACAATTGCTAATGTTTTCTTGATATTGAAGACATATTTTTTGCCCTATCTACTACGACAATGGCCAATTGTAAGATCGTTTGCTTTTGCAACTCTCAATATTGTCATCTTTATGACACATAACCTCAAACTGGTATACCTGGTCTATCACTGCTTTCTCTCAGTATTACTTCGTTAGAAAAGGAGAAAGAGCGGGAGAGAGAGAGAGAGAGAGAGAGAGAGAGAGAGAGAGAGAGAGAGAGAGAGAGAGAGAGAGACAGAGGTTGGTATGTAGATATGTAGACAGACAGACAGACAGACAAACAGGCAGGCAGGCAGGCAGCCAGATAGATATATGGATAGATAGATAGATAAATAGATAGATAGATAGATAGATAGATAGATAGATAGATAGATAGATGGATAGATATATGGATAGATGGATGGATGGATGGATGGATGGATGGATGGATGGATGGATGGATGGATGGATGGATGGATGGATGGATGGATGGATGGATGGATGGATGGATGGATGGATGGATGGATGGATGGATAGATAGATAGATAGATAGATAGATAGATAGATAGATAGATAGATAGATAGATAGATAGATAGATAGATAGATAGATAGATAGATTCGGTGAAAATCCCATTCTGGTCTTAATCCTTGTTTAATCTCTTCATATTTCTCACTTTATTCCCCAATTTATTTTTATTTCCCATTTTATTTGCTTGTATTTCCCATTTTATTTCAATCAATTAATCAGGTACCGTCTCCACAATGAATGTTGGCTGCAATGGATCTCCAACACTGTCTGTCCCTCTCTCTGACCTCACATTCTGTCAGATTAATGTTCCTCCATCTCTTGATGTTATCTTCCCACTTGTATCGTTGTCTGCCTCTTGCTCGCTTTCCCCTCAGCCTTGCCCTCCAGTATAGTTTTTATAAGAATGTTATGTGTTTTAACGAAGTATGTCACGTGTCTCTTTCTTATTTCTTTCATTAACACTCTTTTCATTCCCAGTTTCCTATATTGTTTATGTTGTTTATTTACTGCCACTTATTTCCAGTAAAGATGGGATCTATTCCATCAGTTGATATCTCCCAACAATGTGATCATGCAATTAGGTTACACGTATCACATGTGTTAGTGTAGTTTATAAAACACATGTATAGGTTTTCCTGTGCTTCTATTGATCACTCTATTAGTTTTCACAATGTGTATATTACTAGTTGGGGAGTGGATAGAGAAAAAAACTCACTGGGACAATTAGTACCACTTATGTTTGCAAAGAATTATGTCAGGTCTTTCTCAGATATGACTGAGCTACCGTATAACAGTAGACGGTACTACCTGCTTTCTGTTAACGCCGAAAGTTGGGTTGGCGCTTACCAAACCCGACACCCCACATTGTGCCAACTGCTTCGGGTGGAAGAGCGCAATTGGGAGGTACAAGCCTTACCCTGGTGCGATTAAATGCAACCTAAAGACAAAATGTCATGGCAGGGCAGACAAGGCCCTAAGCCTTTGTTGGCGGCTGGTCTAGGATCGAAGCTCCGACAGGCGAACAGTTAGAGCATTGCTTTGCCGATCCTTCTGCAGCATGTCATGTTCCAAATGTATAGGTGTAACCTTTCTTCTGGAGTGAACTAGGCAGGCCGAGAGAGGGATCATGCTGCATGGGCATCACATGGTCTCTATATTTTAGCCCAGGCTTTGTGCAATGGAGAGGCAATAACTCCATCCCTGGTCTTAACCGGTCTCGGAATCAAAGCTAGAGGCAACTGTTACGGGTTATAAGTCCCTGTCAGTTGGCGTAGACAAGGGGCGCCACGCGTTGCCTCTGACTGTAGGAGATACCTACAGGTGTCATTGATCAGCTACCGTCCGCTCCGCCAATTGGGTGCTGATCCGCCACAGCCTGCCTGCTTCAATGGGTGCTCGGGGTTTGGACAAAATCTTAATCGCAGGCTGTAAAACCAATGCACCAGGCACTTATAAAAAGAAAAATAGACACCTCAAGTTACGGCTTGCAACCTGGTAAGTGAGAACCATGTGTCCAGGATTTTCCACTGACTTGACCAATATTGACGATGTTAGAAAAACGGCTGTGATTAATGCCGAACTCAATCGTCTTTACATTGATATTGTTGGCCTGCAGGAGACTCGCCTCGCTGAGAAAGGGTCACTCAGGGAAAACAATTACACCTTTTTTGGAAGGGTAGAGGGCCGTTAGAAAAAAGGCAACACAGTGTGGGCTTTGCAGTGAAGAATTCGCTACTTGGAATAATTGAAACTCCAGCAAAAAAAGATACCTGTAAGTATTAAAGCCAATCTCAGAAGAACTATTTTTTGGGCCGACATTATGCTACTTATGTCAAACATGAAAAATTACTGCAACTAATGAGCGCAACATTATAACAACATAGATGGGGTGTCTTAGAAGATCTGCGGGAGTAACTGTGAGAGATAGAATTAGAAATAAGGAAATTAAACGACGACTAGAGCAGAAACCAATCACTTACTTTAGTAAATAACAATAGATTAAATAGTTAGGCCACCTAATGAGAATGCCCTGTTACCATTTGCCACCAAAAAAAAGCCACATTAAAGCAATATAATGGATACAGAGCAGGGGGAAGATCATGCAAAATAATGTAGAGATGGTATCAAGAACAACCTGAGGGAAAGGAATACCAACTTACAAAGACAATTAGAAGAGCACATACGTAATCTTTTTATCTCCCCACAGCACTTTACTGAGGTAATTGCAGGAAGAGAAGAAGAAGAGAAAGAAGAGGAATATTGCATTATATGTTCCTTTCTTTTCCACAAATTCACACTGCTCTTCGCTAATTTCCATTTTTATTTTCCTTGTGGTTCTTCTCATTATAATTCTCGGTAGAAGTTTATGACTTGGTTTATGAGGCTGCTTAAATGAAACTAATTGCATTTATTTGCCCCTGCTGTCTTCCGTAAAGCTTTAAATACAGATTTCAGCATATCACCTGACATGTTTAAATATTCAATAGTTTAGTCGATATTTATATTCCAAATTACTCAGTATTTCTTATTTGTTTCTCGTGAGTTCATTTGGTCCAGTAGTTTTGTCTTCCTTTCTTTATGATTGATAGCATCAAATATTTTTTCGTATAGTATAAACTGACCTTACTAGTTACTTTCTTCTTTTAACTATGCTCTATTTCAATAATAGAGCTCTCATGTGTATTCATTCCATCTTTCCACCATAGCATATTCTTCCGTTAAAACCTTTCTTGTCGTTTATTTCAAACGTGTTTAATATCATTTTTCTTTCAGTCAAATCATTGATCTGTCTGTGCATATTTTATTAAATCGTTAATAACATTTCATTCAATTTTGTTGCGCTGCTCGTGTAACCATGTTTCTGTTGCCATTCTCTCTCTCTCTCTCTCTCTCTCTCTCTCTCTCTCTCTCTCTCTCTCTCTCTCTCTCTCTCTCTCTCCCTCTCTCTGGTGGGTTGAAAATGATCTTTTTATAGTCTTTTTTTTTACAACTATTTTTAATTAGTTTTCTTTTACCCATCAACTTCAAAATTTCTTGAGTAATTCATTTCTTCTTAGTTTGGTGACATCCTTCCGGTAATATCGCCTTGCTTGTTTGATGGATGGAGATTTTCAGTATTTCCCATTCATCATTAATGCTTTGCATTTAATACGATAATAGGCGCAAGCATTTAGAGCAATTAACACTTGGTGGGAGATGTGATTAATATAACCGACTTTTCTTCCCAATTCAGTCCATTGTACCCATTTTAGGGTGGGTTGACCTGGTAGCCGAAGTCAATATAAAATAAATCCCCAGATCGACGGGGACTCGAACACATGGCTATCGGACCAAAAACAAGATCGCTAGCCACTGCGCTTTGATTCGATTCCCAAAAATAGAATTTGGATTTCGTTCAGCTTGCTTCTTTAGCGTTGGTTATATTAACGTGTGTCTAAAAATGCATAAAGGGGGTGGGGTGTGGGGGAGGAGGAGGAGGGAGACACATTTACTAATAATAATAATATTAATAATAATAATAATAATAATAATAATAATAATAAATCATGCAAATGATAAGCCAATCTTCACTGGCAAAACCTCACGTCAAGTGTTAAAATCATACTCCTACTTAGCAGTGCATACAATGATAGTGGAACAGTCACAGATAGTAAAATAAGAATACAAAAGGCAACAGGAGTTTTCATAGCACTAGGATATTTGCGGAAATCAAAAGCAATTAAAACTAGTACTAACCTTAGCAGATGAAGCTCTTACGTTAGACCAGTGCTTTTTTATGAAATAGATGGAGTATACTGTATGTCTTACCTGTTTAACCCCACAATCAGGGTAATGTGACACCATGCGAGCAGGTAGAGGATTGAGCTTCAGAGAAGTTGACAGACAGTTGTTGATTATGGCTTCAAGTTCGCTACCGTAGGTAGAGGATTCCTTCATGGAGACAATGGCTACGATCGCAGACCAGTATGGTCACTGCCAAGAAGGAAAGCAAAGATAGACTTTGCGGATGCCTAGAATATCCTTATTGGTCAACTCACATGTGAGAAAACAGACGTACTATTTACTGTGTATACTGTTATTTGCATGTGAAACATGGACAATAAGAAAAGCTGAGAAAGTGATTTCTGAGAAGAATGCACAGATTATTATGAGCGGAAAAAAATCAAAAGATAGTTCCATACGAAACACATCAAAAACGTAAACTGATTAGTGAAATTAGACGTAGACATTGAAGCATTTTGGGAAGACTATGAGGACAATAAACCTCAAAACTTGGCGATAACTGATACAGTTGGTGGGAGACGAGCGGCGGAAAGCCAACGAGATAAATACGTAGATGGCTTGGTCACATGACATAATCGAGACAAAAACACAGAGTTGATGATAGTATGAGATGGCAAACTATGACTGCCAGTGCTTATCAGAACGACATATGATGCTATGACTGTGCGCCTGTGAATCTTGATCGCTGAAATCCAACATTAGAAAGAAATTATAGGTCACGAATACGTGCGTGTTTCATAGATTGCTGAGTTAACCCATGCATGTCTAATAAGATCCGAGTCTTGCAGTAGACACATGCACAAAGACAGATGGTTACTTATATTAGCAAAGGACAATCATCATTATGTGGTCTGAGGGGAGTTGTGACAAACCGAAAGAGACACAACTCTACTCAGGGAGTAATTTACTGGATGAGAAAGCAATTTGACACTGAGGGCGCTCAATGGCAGAATGTAATCAATCATGACATAAAATACACATGGTTGTCAAAGAGCATAATCGTCTGAACCGCCCCAAATAGCATATGATGCTAATAGTTTGAAGAGAATAGGTAATTTTCACAAATATAACTCTTTTATAAATATAGACACATCTCTTAAATGTTTAAACATGAAGTATGTTAAAAGTGCCTTCTGGTGCAATTGCGTTGCTGCCAGGAATTATTTACGAAAGTGGGGCCTTATTAGTTAAAAGGCCGATACACAATTTTTTTTGTTGCATATCCTATTTACAGGACATCGCTGTCAACACGAGCACTGCTGTTGTTGATGTCTTGGCAGGTTTACGTTCAGTAATTTTCCATTGCTTTCAGAACGACAGGCTCCTATTCCATTACGTTAAAATACAGCGCGACATGGTCTGCTGCCAAATCGGTCGCAGCTGTGTTTCGAACGCAGGTAAGTGGAATTACGAACCACGTCCGTAACGTCTTTACCACGGAGACCGGCCTATACACAATAATGTAATATAAATAGCTATCATAAAATAATAAAAGTATTTAACACCGCTCACACCAGAAACAGACACAACCACATACTATTTTAGTTTAGTAATTAACTGAATGCACAATGAGCAGACACGCTGAAAACATCTAATGGCAGGGGAAATGGTGTTTCTGAGGAAAATGCAAAGAATACCATGGACAGGCATAAAATCTAATGAGCAAGAAAACAGAAATAACAAATGAAAACCGTAAACTGATTAGAGATATTAGGACACAGACAGTCAAGATATTTGTGCACGTCATGAGAAGAAATAAACTGGAGAACTTGGTGACAACTGGCAAGACTGGGTGGAAAAGAACAAGGGGAAGTCAAAGAGATAAATATCTAGATGGCTTGGCCACATGAGACAATCGAGGCAAAAACATAGAACTGATACAGGGCTTTGGTGATTGTGTCTCAGATTGTGAAACTTTGGCGATTGTGTCTCAGATTGTGAAACATGATTGGCCAAGCTTGATGATGAATTCATTGAATGGCATGTGACATACAGGACTTTAGTGATCGTGTCTCAGATTGTGACACATGATTGACCAAGCTTGATGATGAATTCATTGAATGACATGTGACATACAGGACTTTGATGATCGTGTCTCAGATTGTGATACATGATTGACCACGCTTGATGATGAATTAATTGAATGGCATGTGACAACACCACCCCTGTGATACTGGATGTCATAAAGGAAAGCACAGAATGGTCACGGTGTAACATACCATGCTTGTCGTGGGTACGAGAATAAGCAGACATGACTGCTACATACAGTAGAAAACTGTAGTTGCCAGCTCCAACCAATCATGAATACGTCTACAGAAAGTCTTGGGGTGAGTTGGCTGAGACCTATGCGCCATTGGGAGATGACAGAAAGAAAGAAAAGAAGAAAGAAAAGAAGAAAGAAAGAAAGAAACAGAAAGAACAAAAGAAAGAACAGAAAGAACAAAAGAAAGAAAGAAAGAAAGAAAGAAAGAAAGAAAGAAAGAAAGAAAGAAAGAAAAGAAGGAGATATGATCTTGAGCACACATATATTCTAACTGTCTAATACCATGAATGTATCTATATTTATCCATATACAAACTCATACTAATGTGTTTTTCTCCCGGAATATCTATCAAAAGAACAGAACATATGTATGACAATTTAGTACAAGACAATAACTGAAACAAATTGTAGTAATTACATAAAAACGAGAAATATGTTTCAGTTGTGCTTTACAAAATGTGCTAGACGATTTATTAAAATCCCATGCTTAAAACCATGCACAAATACCGAGACATACACGAAGTGGATAAATGGACGCTAGTGAAATGTAAACACTGTATGCACTTTAAAAAACTATGACTAATTAAGAAAAAACGTTGAATAAATAAGTGTTAAAAAACGGGTAATCTTCAACTGTGTAGATCTAGGTTATACATTGTGTATGACACTTTACTTACACCCCTACACACGTTTCCTGATACGAAATGACTCTTGTCAAAGTGAGGGAGCGATTCACGTGCTATTCTTCCTCGTCCTCGTGTCTATAACATTTGATGGCTCTATCACATCACAGACCTGCTTGCTTGCGTTCGCTGGCTGTGAACTCCAGCGCAAAGTCCTGTATGTCGGATGAAGACATCCTGTTGTCCAACATCAGTGTGGTGTCATACAGGACCTGAGGTTTGCGTGAGTATCCGTTGTCCCATGACTGGCTTATTGATGTGCAGACTGATGGTTCCTCGCCATGCAGGCAGATACTCACCGTCTTCGTAAGAGTCAGCGATTCTACTACGTTAGCCAGGACCCCGAAGGGACCTGTTGCCCAGGACGCATGACTAGGACGCGTTAGTAGGTCTTGGCCAGTATAGAACCTGGCCCTGGTGCCTTGGAAACACCTCTGCGTCCCACATCACAGAACAATAGCAGGAAACTGATTCGGGACGATTTACTTATTCTATTATTGTATAACCATGTACATAATATTTAAAATAACTATTTGCGGTGTTGTAATTATGACATGAAATACAATTAATTAAATACATTATACTAGGACAGTGAACGTGTCAGGTCTTAGTCAGATATGACTGGGCTACCGTACGTCCCTATATGATACTACTTGCTATCTGTTAGCGCCGAATCTTGGGTGGGGCTCATCAAGCCCGATACCCCACATTTTGCCAATGGCTTCGGGCGGAGGGGCTTAATTGGGAGGGTACAAGCCATATCCAGTACGAGGAAATGCAACCTACATGTCATGGCAGGGCCGACCAGGCCCTAAGTCTTGGTTGACAACAGGTCTGGGATGAAAGCTCCGACAGGCGAACAATTAGAACATTATTTAGACGATCAGGCAGCTTCTGCTGCGTGTCTTGTTTCAGATGTATTGGCGTTACCTTTCCTCACGAGAAAACTATACAGCCCGAGAGAGGGATCGTGTTCCATGGTCTTTGTGCTATGGGGAGTTCATTAAGCCTTTTAATTTGAAGCACAATGTAATAAACTATCGTCTGTCAAGATACCGTCCTTGATATCTATTTCTAGTATATGAATTTCGTGCTTTCAAAATGTTTCTGCATCCTTAATTGTCTGAACCTTCACATACCACACCTGCAATCTGTCCGTACCAACGGAGACCATCACGCTGTTTGCTAACCATGTTGAAACAGATTGATTTGTTTCAGATTTTGAACCCCAAAGATTCTATCAACCATCTGTTAAAGAAAACCTAGACCACGATTGTTCGTCTTCCATCACAACATGTATCACTTAACATGCACGGCAATGTCATCTATCCATAGCTTACTTCTGCTTTTCCACCTCGCACATATCCTTACGAGGCTGGCAAGCATCATCTTGTGGAGTGTCCAGCTTTTGTAGATATTTTACCTAGTTACTGACAACAGTCGGCACAGAGTGGCGGAGGGGTGGTGAATGCAGCTTCACAATATGGGGAACTGTGTTTGAAATCAGCCGGAGACGATTTGGAAGTAAAACGCCTTGAGTTGATTTTCACAATGGTTTGAGTGTCCGGTGGTTCAGAAAGAAATAGCAAACTACTGAACGTAAATGATCTTGCTTAAAACTATCACATCAACTGACAATAACGTTATTTCTCTATAATTTTCGGCATGGATTCGATTTACTATCAATGCTGTCAAAGGTCATGTCCAGTAAGTAAAACAAACAGAGGACCATTTAACATGCATTGAAGCCCATTGGGTTCCTTCCTCTCGTCTGTGACCTCCTCCTTCGTCTTCCCTGCTCATCCTTCCTCTTGTTCTCGTTCACCTTCTTATTCTTCTCCTCCAGCTATTCCACCTTCTCTTAATTCTTCTTTTCTTAATTTTTTTTATTATTCGATTCAACCTTCGATTTCTTTTCCACCTCCTCTAGCTTCATCTTGCTGCTACTGTCTCTTCTTCTCATCAATCTTCATCTTCTTTTCCCCCCTTCTATTCTTCTAATTCTTCTTCTTCTTCTTCCAATCTCATTGTTGTTGTTTTCCTGTTTATTCTTTATCATCATCTTCTTCTTATACTTTTTCATCTTCTGCACCTCCTTCTCTACCTTCTTTTTCTTCTCATTCTTCGTACGAATCCTAGAAAACCAGAGGTCAATTTAGTTGGCTCATGGGGTGAAACTTTCTTAATAAAGAAGAAATAGTATTCATTAATAATTGTACTCCCTATATTAATCAATGTGATTTCACGGTATCCATTACTCAACAGATGACAGGCGTGTTTCCAAACTCGTTTTACAACCAAAACAATAAAATATTCTTGTCCAACTTATATACAAACAGTTACATGTTAAAGAATGACTACGATAAAAAGGAAAAACAGAGTACTTCTACACACAATCTATACAGACAAAAACAATAGATATTTAAGCCACGGCTTTGACATTATTATGGAGAAATTAAAGACATGGCAATTCATTGTCTATGGGATTTTCTAGTCCTTTGTACATAGCGTTACAAAGACGGCGGCTCATGGTTGGTCAACGATGTTTAGACAAGAGCATCAGACATTGGTGTCACTTGATAACCTGCCACCCAGCGGCGTCATTTCTGAAGCATTACCGACCTTTTCCAACATCAAAGCAGAGGCTTCTGTCTCCGGCTCTCCTACCCTTGATGCTTTTGAATTAACGCTGCCTTTGGAATGAACCCCTTTGCCGTTACAAGTTGTCAGAGCCACAGCGTAACAACTGGAACGTCGAGGACTTCCGAAGAGCGAGGATTTTGTGTATCTGCTCAATGTACGGCTGTCCTGTAGAGCATTTAGCCTTTGTCGAAGCAGAGACCGCACCTGCAAGATGGTCGAACAGAAACAATATTTATTTTTATAAGTGTGAATACAAGTTAAAGAAAAGAACCTTTTTTTACATGGTTTCGGAGATATTGTTACATGATACTAGCTCCATGTTTTATAGACTCATTGGCACCTTTACTTCCTTGGACAATTCCTGGTACCTATTTTAGTTTGGGCTACCCTGGGAGCCCAGGTCAGTTACAAAAGTTCCATCACGTAGGGGATTCGAACATATGATTACCAGGCCAGCAGGCTAGCAACGAGCCACTACTCTATAATTCCCGTGATTTCAATAATGTTATTTTTAAAATCTAATGTTGCATATCCCTTACAGGCCTTGCTGTCAACACCAGCATTTTTCAGCTGCTGTTGATGTACTAGGCAAGTTTTTATGTTCAGTAGTTTTCCATTGTTTTCTGAACGACCGGCTCACATACCAACACGTTATAACGTAACGCGACACGGTCTGCTGCACAAATCGGTCGCGGTTACGTCTTGAACGCCTGGTAAGCGGCTCACGAGCTGCGTTCGCAAGCCTTTGGCCTCGGAGATCAGCGATATCAATAAACAAAACCTAAACTCTCAATCAGTTAGAAGGAAAATAGGAAAAAAATACCCTGTTTGCGGATAGTTATTATTATGCATGTAGCACACGTAAAACTCGGTAACTATATGTTCTATGTAATAATTTATCTAGCTTGTCGGAATAACCTGCATTTGGACTTAGAATGTAACAAGTGAGGAAGATAAGCATAATATCATCAATGGTTTCGAAAATAATCGAGGTATACCATATTAAAGATGGAAATAACAGAACAATGAGGATACAAAGAATTAAGAGATGTAGAAGGAGGTGGAGGAGACGGATGTGGCCTTGGGGTAGTGAACACGGTTCACAATTCCTCGAAATACCAAGTCGAGTGTTCGATGTCAGCTGGTGACTATTTGGAAGCAGACCGCCTTGCGTTGATTTCGATGGTGTGGGAGTTGGCCGTTCATAATGCAATGACAAACTACTGTACACAAAGATTGCCTGTTAGATCACAAACCGCCAAAAATGCTGAGGTTTAATGCGACGTCCTGCAAAGGACATTAAAATAAATTTTGTGAAGTCACTAGCACCTAAAAGAGTAGAATCATGATCATGTATTTCTTTAGCGAAGGAACGCTCGAATAGTCCATCTCCACTTGGTATATATCGTGGATTTATGGATAACTAATTATAAAGCCGGTCTTCTAACTGAATTCAATAGAAAAAAAGGAAAAAGAATTCAATGGACTCCTCTGTCAAAACAGCTCGATGACCTGGACTTGACTGTCGACATTGTCTATTGTCTCACACACGAAATCAGATTCAGGGTAAACTAATAATACTAGATGGGAGGTCGCAACAAATAGGTTTGAAAATGCATACAGGAAAGACGCAGATAATAAGAATAAATCAAGCAGATGATAAACAGATCTCCCATGCTGAAACCTCACTTCAATGGACAGAATCATACACCTACTTAGGTAGCAATGTAGACAAAGAGGGATGAAACAGATAAAGATATCGGAATTAGAATACAAAAGGCTAGGAGAGTTTTTATAACAGTTGGAAATTGGTGGCAGTCAAACGAAATTAAACTTAGCACAACACTTAGAATATTCAGTTCTAATATTAAATCAGTAATGATGTATCTGAAACACGTAGAACAACGAAAACAATTACAAATAAACAACAAACATTCACTAATTGATACATGCACAAAACAGAAGAAATAAAATGATATGACAAAATCACCAAAGTGGAGCTAGGGGGAGAGCTAAACATGTACCAGTGAACCAAGAGGGGAATAAAAGACACTGGCGCTGGTTGGAGCATACATTGAGAAAACCCGGCGATAGTATAACTAGTAAAGCAGTGGTTCTCAACCGGTGGGGAATTCCTCCCCCCTCCCCAGGGGGAATTTTAGAGTTTCCGGGGGGGGGGGGGGGGTTAAGATTATTTCAAGATCACGTTAATACAAGAACAGATTACTTGATATTGTTTTTCCCTTCATACTGTACGGTTCTGTATGTCTCACCCTTCTAAAATTCAATGTATACAGTAAGTAGACCCACAAATCATGTTTTATGTGGATGTCTAGACTTGTTTTAGTATGTGCTATTACATTTAGCTTCCATTATTACGTATACTGTGTAGGGACGAGGGCTGTATTTTTAGGTAGGAAATACGGAAGGGGGGAATGACGTTCTGAAAATATGGTGAGGGGGGGGGGGGCACAGGCCACATTTTTAGGTATGAAATACGAAAAGGGGGGGGGGAATGACGTTCTGAAAATATGGTGAAGGGGGGCACGGGCCTAAAAAAGGTTGAGAACCACTGTAGTAAAGCCTTAGGCTGGAAACCACACGGCAAAAGAAATAGAGGAAGACCCAAAACTCATGAATAAGAGAAGTAGAAATACAAGAACAATATAGGAAGTCAAGGAGAGAGCTGCGTGGGGTGGCTAATGACAGGAGTGCTGGAATGAGTTGGTTGAGCGTTTGTGTCTCTATATCGGATAGGGAAAAACAGAAGAAACGAAGAACAAGAAGAAGAATTCTGAATGATCATATGTTCTGATATTTTTTTTTTTAGCATATCCTTTACAGGACCTCGCTGCCAACACCAGCATCTTTCAGCTGTATGTTGATTTCTTGGCAAGATTACGCTCAGTAGTTTGCCATTGATTTCTGAGCAGCCGGCTCAGTGTCCCGCAAGTCACCAGCGGGGGACGAACCGCTCCCAGCTCGCTCCCGCAACGAGACTTTGCGTGACAAACGGGATTACGGAGAAAGTGTTGTAACCCCACAGCCAGAGAGACCGGCATGTTCTGATATAGATTTAGTAATAACATTACATTATGGGCAAATGCAAATAAAATACCCCTGAACGGTCTTTTTCATACGACCACAAGTACCGTTAATTAAAGTCCTAAAATATTAGCACATGCTGTGTGTCTGTCATAGCTTTAAACATGTATATTAAGTGTGTGTGTGGTGTAATATTAAGATGACAGACTTCACCTTACTTCTATCCAGTTTTCCTTATTCAGTAACACAATCGATGTGAATAAATGGTTAAGATGATCACCACACACCCATATACTCACCTCTCCGTTGAGGAAGCAGTAGAATACAGCAACGAACAAGCCCTGCAGAGAACCAAAAATATTAACTGTAATTAGAAGCGGCAGATATTAGGACAACTGAAGAACAAAAACACGTGCTTACAGGCCTAGTGATTGGGTGGTGGAAACTTTATCGAGGCGGGAATTCTTTCAATGTCCTCGGCTTACAGGTTTCACTAGTGTAAAATGGGCACCGGGAAATTTATACCTAGGAACAATAATAACACAGTATGGAAGATGCACAGCAGATATTAAGAACAGAATAATGCAAACAAAATCTGCATTTGAGAAAATGTAAAGTATCGTATGCAATAAGTCGCTATCATTGAATGTAGGAATGAGAGTGCTGAAATGCTATTTGAAACCTATTTTGCTGTATGGCAGCGAATCTTGGAACGTAAATGAAGAAATTAGGAAGAACTTAAAAGCTACAGAGAGTGGTTCCTTAAACAAATGTCATGGACGGCCAGAGTAACTAACATTGATTGTCTGAATTATACTAATGAAACTAGAACATTATATAAACTATTAAGCAAGAGACAATCAGCGTTCTTTAGTCATGTATGAGAAGAAAGGCATTGGAGAACATCCTACTGACGGGAAAGATCAATGGGAAGAGAGGCAGAGGCAGACCAAGAGAAATGGTGCGGGATTGACTGAGACGGTGGCAGAAAGGAAAGTACACCAAAGACATAGATCTGTAGAGAGAAATGAACGCAAACACCAGCTGGTAGTGCACATGATGATGATAAAAGGCAGTTGGTGTTATATGTACCACATCATTCATTGAATGCCAATGGGTCTAAACATATCGTGCCTACAATAAACACTCAATACGCTTTAAAAAAAAACACTTCAAAATAGGTGGGACAGAGTCAGACCCTGTTTCGTGCACGAGAAGATCGGGCACAGTTCACTCAGAAAGATTTGTGCAAAATAAGAAACTCGAGGATGTTGTCAATCAATCATTAAATCAACTAAGTGCTTTCTCCACTTTGAACTGTGGCTTAATGATCTTATAGCACCTATATATGCCTCTTCCAGTTCATGTTTTGATGTTGTCAACTCGTTTGTAACACGGTCATCCTCTTGCACGCCACTATTCAGCCTTTTCCTCTATCACGATCTTTAACACAGACCTAAGTCTGTTTATATGCCCCAAGGACTTAATTGTTGATCTCGAGCTCATACGGGAATATTTTTAAAAATCCTTCTTAGGATGCTAAACTTACTTATGAGAGGATGTTATACTTCCCTCTGATTCTATGGTAGTTGATAGGATGCATAGAATTCTTGGATAATTGCGAAGTAAAGGTTAAACATTCTTCGGCCATTGGAAACCAAACAGACTAGGTCGAATAGGCTACTGCTAAAACACATTTTGCAAAATTATTATTAACACAATGAAAACTGTCAATATGTGAATAAAATACTACGTAACTGAGGCAGAATAAGACTTAGCAAGTTTGAGTGGACAGCCTTAACCTGCTGGAAAACAAACAAATATACAAATCACAATTCATCCGAATATCCAACGACAGAGATGATTGGAGACTCATAACAGCCAATGACCGATCAAGAGATCTACAGAAGAAGAAGAAGAAGAAGAAGAAGAAGAAGTAGTAGTAGTAGTAGTAGTAATAGTAGTTGGATAAGGAGAAGGAGAATAGGAAGAAAAAGAAGACGTATAATCAATTGTTAGGTAGTAAATCTTCCTAGACTTAGATGGATAGGACATGTTAGGAGGATGGATGATGGTAGTATACCAAAGGACATCTTTTTTGGTGAATTACAAACGGGTAGGAGATCTCAGGGTCGGCCTCTACTACGATACAAAGATGTGTGTAAGCGGGACATGATTGATACAGGCATTGATAATGCACATTGGGAGCAAGTCGCCGCTGACCGTGTTGCATGGAGGGCAAATATCAGAAATGGAATACAGACAAAGGAAAAAATGATTGCAGATAAAGCACACACAGAGCGAGAGAGACGTAAGATGGCGCTTGATGGTGGAAATGACCATGTTTTTACATGCATCCACTGTGGACAAACATTTTCACATAAGCCGCGAATTGGCCTTATCAGCCACACTCGCCACACTCAACACACTCGCCGTAGCCAGATTCGTATGGGAGTGGGTGCAATAAAAAAAGTAGCTTACAAGTCGACAGGGTCGACTGCATTGCACCGGATTTTTATCCCATATGGCTCAGTATCTTTCCGCAGCCCGGAAAGCGTAGCACAAAGCACGAACTCCGTTGCTCCAGCGACAACCCTCGGGAGTCTCCGAAAAAATTCACTCGTGAAATGAAGGACGCGGCCCGGAATCGAACATACAACCTTCAGAGCCCGAGTCAGATAGCTTGGCCACTTCACCACGGAGACTCCCGAGAGGGGTGCAACGTGTAATATTAGTAAAGACAGAGAATTTACAGTGGCATGGTGTAAATAATCATTGGTATCATGAAGGCTAATAGACTACAATGGCTGAGACATATAGAAAGAATGGAAGATAATAGGGAAACAAAACTCGCTTACACTCAGGAAATAAATGACCGTAGACCCCGAGGTAGACCAAGAAGACGATGGAGAGATAATATATATACAGACCTACAAGCACTTGGAATCAACGACTGGCAAGAGAAGGTCAACCAGAGAGACGAATGGAGACGGATTGTATCTGCAGCAAAGAACCTCAATGGCTCGGAACGCTGAAGATGAAGAAGAAGAAGAAGAAGAAGAAGAAGAAGAAGAAGAAGAAGAAGAAGAAGAAGAAGAAGAAGAAGAAGAAGAAGAAGAAGAAGAAGAAGAAGAAGAAGAAGAAGAAGAAGAAGAAGAAGATGGGGTAAATAATGTGTAAATTGACAGGAAAGTAGAAGGAATATATTTCTTATCTTATTTTTTAATTTCCTTCTTGTTTCTTCAGCTGCTGGTTAATAATGTGTACACAAGTATTCATGTTACTAGGATGCATATAGCTTTTTATATTGAGTTCGCGAAAGCTTCCAATTAACTGTGCGTTAAAGTGCGTATGGAGTGACTAGAAATGATACCGCAATTTTGTCATCATGTGTCCATTTTTAAGGGTCTTTTCAGCTGTCTGTGTAGTTTGTTCACACGTGCACATGGGTGACAGACCCAGTTTGAGTCTTCGTGAAAGATTGTCTACTCTGCTGTTTACCGTTCAGAGACGTAACATGATTACCTGTTTTGCACTATGAAAATAGATATATATAGATGTTGGTCCTCTTTTCATTGAAGTTTATAGATTGATTCGTATGCACGTGTGTTGTCCCCTAAATTGACAACGTGTTTGCTCTCACGTTTCTTGTTATGCCACAATATATCAGTTTCCACCGCAACATTACTCTTCTGTTGGTATTCAATGCGTTTAGTGTGTGTGTGGTTTTTCCCCCTCCAATATCAGTTGTTTGTCACCGCTGAGGGCTTGCGGAAGTGAAAATTCATCAATGTGGAATGCAAACTGTTGCCACTGACATTGTGCTGATTCTGTAATGTTTAGGGCATGCAATTCGTCTGGATAGTTGGAGCAAAATATCCCAGTAAGTGTGCACGTGGATTAAGGTGTGCGATCTGCTCAGATCTTAATCTGTGTCGGACGATTCCAATAGGTTGATGACTGTTCTCGGTTGCATAAAATTAAATCCATCCTTTCTCCAATAGTTCTTTTTCTCTTTCACCACATGGTCCTCACATTTTCCCCCAGTAACTTTTAACAATATTGACTAGCGCGGAATGGGTTAATATCTTGACGTCAGACAATTTGAATGTAGTATTGGCAGCTTCCATCTGTCCTTTAATTTTAGCTCACACAAGTTCTATAGGGTTTAAATGAGAATGATACGGCGGAAATCTCAAGCACCTATGGCCATGCTCTTCTATCAACTTGTCGATTTGATATGTCTTGCTTTTTTGGGCCTGTTTTACAAGGGACAACAGCTGTAGCTGGAAATATGTTTCTTAAAATGGTATATTTTCCCTTCGGAGCCATATCGTTATTTCTTCCTTTGTGCTCGATGTCGTAGGTGTTTTGTCTTCTTGGGCAACAACATTGTGATATGATGCATTGTCCATGATTAGACAAGACGGTCTATCAAGGGATGGAAGTACTGTATTCTCGAGCCAATCTCTAAATACATTACCATTCATCTCATTATGTTAATCCTTATTGTCTGTATGCTTTGATACGAACACGAGTCCAGCATTCTGTAGTAAGCCATTATGAGTACTACCAGCATAGGCTATGACCAAACGCTGTCCTTTACTACTGGGCACAAACGCTTTAACTTTCCATCCACTGATTGCCATTCCTTTTCACTTGTGTGGTGCGCATTGATCCACATTTAATCCAAAGACACTATGTCATAATTTTCTTTTGCGCATTTCCCTTATTTCACTTAGGTATTTGCTTCTCATGGCTCCTAAATGCGGTTGCTCGCAAAGGATATTTCAACCTCCCTTGTACTTTATAAAAGTGAAGCCTAGTGTCCTTATAATTTTCCACAAAGTTGTTTTGGATAGCTCTATGTTATTGTTCTTTCTCAACCAAACGCTAAGTTTTCTTACAGTCACTGTTTCTTTGGCATCCATAATTTTTATTATAACTCGCCTTATGACATCCTTGTCAAAGCTGTCTACAATTGCCTTTCTACCTACCGTTTGGTTATCGCGTGTTGGTTTCATTCCAGATTCTTGCCCATCGACGAAATGACCGTTTACTCAAACCCAATGCATGCACTGTTTATTTTTCGGGATTTGTAGCAGTATGAAACAGTTTCCTGCAATCAGCTTCTTGACAAAAATATGTGTACAACTTCATAGCGATGCTTTGAAGTGTACAAAATTTTACATTCAAACCCATTGAACAATATTCACATATTCCAATGTTAGCGATAAGTGGTAAGATTTTTAAAAAAAATCAGGTTTCATGAAAGAACCCGCATTGACGACACCTCTGAACAATCCCAGTTTAAATAGAGCTGGGGATTTGCATTAAGACCAATCCCTTGACCACGGAGAATATTCAACATTGAACGCTTGTTTTCTGGCTGAAGGTATAATACATTTACAATTATGGACTTAATCTCTGATCTGTAAATTATATACCGCATATAAACAAACATTGAAATCTGCTGTACAATCTCCAGAACAAAAAATTTTTTTTTTTGGGTGGACATAATGATAAGGTTATATGCTAAATCTCATCATTTTCCCTCAGTTGGTTACTGAGATATTGATGTTTGTATGGAGGCAACCAAATGGAAATGCACTATAGGCAAGATTACGCTCAATATTTTGCCAGTGCTTTCTGAGCGACCGGCTCACATACCCCCCGTAAGTTACCAGCGCTGCGCGAACTGCTGCCGATTCTCGCACAGCTGCGTTAGTCACGAGAATATACGAGATTACAGAGAAAGACCTTAACCCCTAGGCCAGGGAGGCAGGAAATACCAGTTAACTTAGGTGTATTTGTTGCAAATCTTCCGACACAAGTAATAGTGAAGGACATGTATTTAGATGAGACCATTAACCATCACCACAAGCAAGGTTGGTTTCAACCAATCTCCAGACGACTGTTGCAGGCTGCAATGCCATTCTAACATCCTCCTTTCAGTCCATCCCTAGATTAGATCAGTTCACACGAATCCACACACACACACGCACACACACACACATACACACACAAACACACACGCGCGAGTGCGAGCGCGCGCACGCACACACACACTTACAAAACCTTACTGTGGGCTTAGCACACACACCGATGCACACATCATCATCATCATCATCAAGTGCCCTGCCAGCTGGCGTAGACCGTTGTGTCTCTCTACTGCTGTTCTGGATCAACTCTGCTGATGATATCCCTCCATGTCACTGTCTCAGTCATCCTGCATTACGCCTCTTTGCCTGCCTCTGCCTCTCTTTTCGTTCTCTTCCCTTTGATCTCTCCAGGTGTCACGATTTTCTCCAATGCCCCTCTTCTCATCACATGACAAAAGAAAGCCGTTTGTCTCTTTCTTATTGTTGTATACAATGTTCTAGTTTCATTAGCCTCTTTCAAACAGTCGTTCTTAGTTACTCTGGCGGTCCAAGGAATTCACATACACTCAAACAATGTCCACAGATACAACTGCGTATGGGTGTCAGCACAGCAGTGTGGATAAGCGAACTCGTTGTTAAACATCCGGTTGCACTGATACCGAGATAGCGGTTTCAATCTCTACACCAGTCAGCTGGACTAATATGTTGACTTCTCGTCCTTGACTTGGTGACGTAAATTACAAGAGTCTCTGAAGTCGAAGTGGGTTCGCTTGATGGCGAGGGACACTGGTATTAGGAAAGGTAATCGACATGCAAACTTCTGTCCAGTGCACGACAAGTAGTAGCATGCACATTGACTACGCTTGAGTTCAAAGCGAGCGAACTTGAATATCAAACGAAAATTAAAATAACAAAATGAAGAAATTGAAAATATCACATACTGTGAATATCATGGTTACATAATTCACAACTGTGAGAACTGTTCACAAGAAGTTAGCGATAGACCATATCGAAGTAGAGGTGAATGAGTATTTAAGAACCTATAGGATAACACCGGCAAACAAATTAAAATACAATGTTTGAGAATATGCATATTTCACGTGGGGCCAGAAAAATTGACGCATGAACAACCCCGCAATCATTACATGAAAAGCGGATACAGTCCAAGCTAATAACATTTTGGAAAAATAGAAACGCTTATCTGTTGTCGCTTGACTTCCATCTTAATCTTCGGATGTTTGAATGAAGCTGGCAGCTGTTGAAATCAGCTTGTGCTTGTTGGCATCTTGATTCTATTTCTGTGCCGAATTCTCAATATTCCGTAAAAATGCTGTCTAGAAATGTTAGCCATGATATTTGTTTTGCTCTGGTGTGTTTATTAATATACTAAGTTAAAGTTACTTGCATATCCTCTACAGAACGTCGCAGTCAACCCCATAATTTTTTGATGTTTGTAATTTCTTGACATTTTAACGTTCAGTTGTATGTCATTGTTTTCTGAACCACCGGCATTCATACCATTGTTTGAAAATCAACGCAAAGCGGTCAGATGCCAATTCGCCCAAATCTGTGTTTGGAATACCGTATGCGGGTTTAAGAATTGCGTCCGTAACACCTACGTCATAGAGCTCACTGGACCAGGTGGTTTGTTGGTCTTATTTATACTCTACATTTATATTCTACGGGAGATTTGTCAGCAGACCGCCTTGCGTTGGGTTTAATACAATGCTATGAGTGCCTGTCGTTCAGAAAGCAATGACAAACTACTAAACGTAAACTTGCCAATAAATCACAGTCAACCAATGCTGGGGATGACAGCAACATCCTGTAACGTTTATTCAAATAACTTTAACTATATTCGTGCAATTTTCAAAGATCGTGTGATAAAGATAATCATTATTATCTAATGTTTACTATATTATAAATCTGAAAATATTCCAGAAAATTCGGATCATGCCATAGAACAAATATTTTGAAAACAGCAATGATACCTGAGTAGATTGTAACAGGGCGTTGGCGTGCTGAAAGATGCTGTTGATAATATCATCGTCTAAAGGAGGCTTGATAAACAGGATGTAGGTCACTCCGAGTAGTGGAACTAACACAACAGTGGCTTTGACAGCTTTTCTGTAACCGCAGAAGACAAGACAAATACATATGTTATATAGAATGTCTGGATAACACCTAACATCTAGATTCATAGCGTTGATTATTAGTATTTCACATTGAATACCATCCTTATTTCATGACTAGGTTGAATAGGCAACTGCTAAAACAAATAGGAATAGCAACAACTAGTAATAGGAGCAGCACATACAGGGACTGGACTACGCTCGAGGTTACAGCCAGTGAACATTTAAAAAAACAACAACAAATAAACAAAAACAAAAACAAATGATTCCAATGGAGCCAGACTGAACATAAACATCGATGGACTACCTGGACTGGCGAGTTTCCAATGTGTTCGATGCCTTCATTTTGGTGACCAGGACCCAAATGATTGCGACGATGAAAAACAAATTCGTCTGTGGACATAAAGGAAATATATGCCATTTTATCGTAACATTCAAACAATAGCAAACATTTATAAAATACATGAAACATAAAAGAAGTTACCTGCACATCCTTTAAAGTAGTCAACTCAAGCATGTTTTTTTATTGTGTGTGAATCCTGGGCAAGGTTAAATTCAGCAGTTTGTCGTTCCTTTCTGAACGACGGGCACTCATACTATTATATAGAAACCAACGCAAGGCCTTCTGTTTCTAAATCGCCCGCAGCTGTGTTTCGAACGCTGTAAGCAGGAATACAAATTGCATTCGTAACCCCGTGACCACAGTGTCACTATTTAAACATTTAAACTGGATTCATAAAGATTCCAACGCCTAAGTAGGCAAAGGAAAGGTGAGTGGTATGACTAGTGGCTATGGTCTGTGTGACAAAAATGAGGGGCGTTACAGGTTAATAGCATGAGCAGAATACCACGAAATGGTAATAGGCAACATCTGCTTCAAACACTATTTTCGACGATTATATACGTGGAAAAGCGCATGAGATAATGTTCACAGTCAAATTGACTACATACATATTCCAAAGAGATTAAGAAGCAGTTTAATAGGAGCACTAGACCAGGAGTAGATGGACAAAGTGACCAGGTGCCAGTTAAGGGAAAGATGAGGTTACATCTTGTGAACTCACACGTCACGCTGTCTTTCTCTTGCGTCCTTCTCCTTTCCTCCAAACATCCCTCCACTACATCACCAACGGAGGAGGAGGGGAGAAGTCATTGTAGTAGTAGCAGTAATAGTTGTAGTAGTAGCTGTAATAGTAGTAGTTGCAGCAGCACAGCAGCAGCAGCAGTAGTAGTGGTAGTAGTAGTAGTAGTAGTAGTAGTAGTAGTAGTAGTAGTAGTAGTAATAGTAGTAGTAATAATACTAATAATAGTAGTAGTAATAGTAGTATTAGTATTAGTAGTAGTAGTAGCAGTAGTAGTAGTATTGTAGTCATAGTAGTAATAGTAGTAGTAGTCGTAGTAGTAATAGTAGTAGTAGTTATAGTAGTAGTGGTAGTAGCAGCAGCAGCAGCAGCAGTAGTAGTAGTAGTAGTAGTAGTAGTAGTAGTAGTAGTAGTAGTAGTAGTAGTAGTAGTAGTAGTAGTAATAGAAGTAGTAGTAGTAGTAGTACTAGTAGTAATAGTAGTAGTAGTAGTAGTAGTAGTAGTAGTAATAGTAGTAGTAGTAGTAGTAGTAGTAGTAGTAGCAGCAGCAGTAGTAGTAGTAGTAGTAGCAGCAGCAGCAGCAGCAGCAGCAGCAGCAGCAGCAGCAGCAGCAGCAGCAGCAGCAGCAGCAGCAGCAGCAGCAGCAGCAGCAGCAGCAGCAGCAGCAGCAGCAGCAGCAGCAGCAGCAGCAGCAGCAGCAGCAGCAGCAGCAGCAGCAGCAGCAGCAGCAGCAGCAGCAGCAGCAGCAGCAGCAGCAGCAGCAGCAGCAGCAGCAGCAGCAGCAGCAGCAGCAGCAGCAGCAGCAGCAGCAGCAGCAGCAGCAGCAGCAGCAGCAGCAGCAGCAGCAGCAGCAGCAGCAGCAGCAGCAGCAGCAGAAGAAGAAGAAGAAGAAGAAGAAGAAGAAGAAGAAGAAGAAGAAGAAGAAGAAGAAGAAGAAGAAGAAGAAGAAGAAGAAGAAGAAGAAGAAGAAGAAGAAGAAGAAGAAGAAGAAGAAGAAGAAGAAGAAGAAGAAGAAGAAGAAGAAGAAGAAGAAGAAGAAGAAGAAGAAGAAGAAGAAGAAGAAGAAGAAGAAGAAGAAACAAAAAACTAAATATTCTCTTGGCTGGTGTAGCCACAAATGTGGCGGACTTAAGCCTCTGTTTACTGTTTTTCTGTAGATTTATTACCGCCCTAATCGCAACTCCCTGTTGAGCAGCACGACTTAAGGAACTTCCTGTGGCTAGAGAATCAACGAGACAACAAACTACAACAGCTGCTTCCCGTGCAAGTTGTTATTTATTACGCAGAAACATCTGTATGATGAGTGAGCGATTTTCATATTACACAATATTTCCACATCATTCTTTATATTATTGGTCTCAATGTGTATATACCACACGGCATGGATAATAATAATAAGAAGACTGGTTTTGCATCAGCAGATAACATGGTTTAATGATCATCATCATGTATCATGCCGATAAACGTGGGTGGCCATGTTTCGTCATCTAACACGATCACAAGAGACGTGGATCAGCTCCGTGTTCTTGTTTCGACCGTACTGGTGGCCTTATTACTGACTTATTAGACTACTAGACTTTTTAATTACTGGTTGTATTTTGCAGCCACTGCTGTCTATGGTGTTGTGTGCGTAGTGGCAGGATAAACCACCGTAGTCATCTATTACAACATGCATGGTAGCGTGAATCTAATCTTTGCTTCCTTCATGGGTCTCCCAGTATTATGTTTACATTTGTTTTACCTATATAGAATACGAGTAATTCCTTTATCTTTGTTTAAATCACACGTAATCTGCAAACAGTCTCTGTCTGTGGCTTAGTGGTAGCGAAAGCAGTTTAAGCATCGCGACACACCGGGCTCGAAGTCAGGTGAAGGCCATTTTGAAAAAACAAAGATTGTTTTGCGTTGATTTTCACAAATGTATAAGTGTCGGCTGTTCATAAGTCAATGGCAAACTCAGCATCATCATCAAGTGTCATGCGGGCTTGCGTAGGCGTTCGTGGCTGTTTACAGATCTCGGTCTTTGGTTTTCTGGATCAATCCCCTGTTGACATTCCACCATGCCACCGCCTCAATCCATCCAGAATCATTTCTCTTGGTCTGCCTCTGAATCTCTCCCTCTCGATCTTTCCAGTTGTCACAATATTCTCCAATGCCTCTCATCTCATTACATGACAAAAAATAAGCTGTTTCCCACTTGCTTATTGTTGTATAAAATGTTCTAGTTTCATTAGCCCCCTTCAGGCAGTTATCGTTAGTTACTTTGGCAGACCAAGGAATTCGCAACAGTCATCTCAGAAACCACATTTCTGTTGCTTCCAAGCTCTTCCTAAGTTGTTCATATACATTCCAAGATTCACATCCATACAGCAAAACAGGTTCTATATAGAACTTCCAAACTCTCTTTATTACATTCAATAATAGAGACTTATTGCAGAAGATATTCTTAATTTTCTTAAATGCAGCCTTTTCTTGCCCTATTCTGCTCTTAATCTATGTTGTGCATCTTACATTTAATGTTATGCATGCCTCTAGATATATAAAGCTCTCAACTTAGTGAAGAATTTTCCCTTATATCCCTATTTCACATGTTTGTGTCACCTTTTATTTTGATATCACCTTTGATACTGTTTTCGTGATATTCAAGGAGAGTCCTTTCTTTGTACTCTCTGTCACTACAATGCCCAACAATTGTTGAAGGTATTTTGCATTATCCACCATAAATACTGTGTCATCTGCATAGCGTATATTGTTTATATTATAACCTCCGAATATTATTTCTGGCTTCTCTTTAATCTTTCTCATTATTACTTCGCTATAGAGGTAGAAGAGATCCGGTGACAAAACACAACCGTGTCGTACTCCCAGCCTTATTTTTTTTCATAATTTCCTTCTTTATTTCCCATTTTATTGGCAGCTACTTGGTTCCAGTAAATATGTTTTATTATTCTGTGATCTTTCCTATCAATGTTAATATTTTCCAACATTTTAATCATTACATCATGTTTTACTTCATCAATTGCTTCAATCTATGAAGCACAACTATATGTCTTTTTGTGTGTCTATTCATCTTTCTAATAGTGTCCGTAATGTATATATTGCACATTTTGTACCCTTTCCTTCCACAAATCCTTACAATGACAAATTACTGAATGTAAAATATTCATAGATAATTACAGGCAGCGAAATAAAAAAATTATTGCGTTGATTACAAGTGTAATGAGCAAACACAAATAAGATATTTACCGTGAGGAACAAGAAAACTGGGCCGTGAATAATGTAGTCAACAAACGTCTCGGAATGGAGCCAGCATCTGAGGACAGGGGAAAACATATGTTGCAATAGGAACATATATATATATATATATATATATATATATATATATATATATATATATATATATATATATATATATATATATAAAAACTTGGTTGAACATCAAGAATACAATTCAATCTACCGCAGAAGAATGTCTCGGTGTGTTAACCACGCATAGAAAGAACAGATGGTTCAATCAAAAATGTGAAGAAGCAGTCATTAGGAAAAAGAATGCCAGACATTTATGGTTAAATAACATCAACAACATCCAAAAGGAAGAGCATTATAGAAATGAATGTAAAGAGGCTACAAAAATAGTCCGACAGCAGAAGCGAGAATATATGAGTAATATAATCAAAGATAATTAAACTAATCACCAGAAAAATGAATCCAGAAAATTTTTTAAAGAACTGAAGTCAATGAAACGAGGGCACGAACAAAACACATATGGTTTAAAAGACAAAAATGTGAATATGATAAATACCAATGAGGAAATGTGCAACACATGGAAAGAATATTTTGTTGAATTACTAAATTGTGAAGCTCCAAGTAACATTTTCCCACAGGAAGAGGTTCTAACATGCGAACCACAAATTGAAGAACCTACATTTGAAGAAATCCTATATGTAATCACACGACTTAAAAACAATAAGGCAACTGGGACTGATGGAATTGCTGCTGAATTTATAAAGGCAGGTGGCCATGCATTACATCTAAAGCTATACGAACTAATAATAAAAATCTGGAGGACAGAAGAGTTACCCCATGACTGGAAAGAGTCATTATTGATACCTATCTTTAAGAAAGGAGACAAGTTCCAATGTGGAAATTATAGAGGAATATCACTACTGTCCACAAGCTATAAGATACTATCCGCAGTTTTATTAAATAGACTAAAACCATATTCAGAAGACTTATTAGGTGACTACTAGGCGGGTTTTAGACAAAACAGATCAACAATAGATCAGATATTTATCTTACGACAAATAGCCGAGAAAAATTGGGAATATAAAAGAGATCTCCATAACATTTTTGTGGATTTTAAAAAGGCTTATGATAGTGTCCCTAGGAATACCTATGGAATGCTATGCAGGAATTTGGAATACCAAGGAAGCTAATCAACATGACCAGACTATGCATGGAAGATACTTATAATATAGTAACATATAAAGACAGGAAATCAGACCATTTCCAAATAACATCTGGCTTGAAACAGGATGATGCACTATCGCCGCTACTCTTCAATCTGGCTCTAGAGAAAGTTGTAAGGAAGGTAAAGGAGGAATGTGATATTGGAGGAACATCTAAGCTGCTTGGTTATGCAGATGATATAGATATTATAGGGCAAAGTGAACAAAAGACATTGAAAATATTGACTCACTTAAAGGAAAAAGCCCAACAGATGGGGCTGGTTATCAACCAAGATAAGACAGAATATATGGTAATTTCAAGAGACGGAATGGCTAAAAACTCTGCCCACATACAAATAGATAATATGACCATTAAAAGAACTGAAACATACAAATACCTGGGTACAATCTTCAACTGCTCCAACATCATAAGGGAAGAAATACAAACTAGAATCAACTCTGGAAATAGGATATACTATGCACTACAACATCTACTAAAATCAAATGCGCTGTCTCATAACACCAAAATCACAATATACAAAACACTGATCAGACCAGTTGTGCTGTATGGCTCTGAAACCTGGAGTACAACGAAAGGAGACGAAGCCTTGTTACAAACCTTTGAGAACAAAATTTTAAGACGCATCTTTGGACCCATTAGGGATACACAAAGTGGAGAGTGGAAAAGAAGAAGTAACAAAGACATTTATGATCTGTTTAAGTCCCCGCTAATCACTGGTATCATGAAGGCTAATAGACTACAATGGCTGGGGCATATAGAAAGAATGGAAGATAATAGGGAAACAAAACTCGCTTACACTCAGGAAATAAATGACCGTAGACTCCGAGGTAGACCAAGAAGGCGGTGGAGAGATAATACATATACATACCTACAAGCACTTGGAATCAACGACTGGCAAGAGAAGGTCCACCAGAGAGACGAATGGAGACGGATTGTATCTGCAGAAAAGAACCTCAATGGCTCGGAACGGTGAAGAAGAAGAAGATATATATATATATATATATATATATATATATATATATATGTGTGTGTGTGTGTGTGTGTGTGTGTGTGTGTGTGTGTGTGTGTTTGTTGCAACGTTAAGCATAAATGTGACATATGTTATATGTCGTTGTTGTAATTTGAGGCATGCTTGTGTGACATTTGTTATATGACTTTATTGTAACGTTACGGATAAATGTATGATGTATCTTATAAGACTTTATTGCAACGTCATGGGAATAACTGAATAACAAATGAATGACAACTGTTTTACATCTGTGTTATAACGTTACCATGCATGTGACACATGTTATATGACTTTGATTTAGCGTGAGGCAAACATGTGTGAAATTTATTGTATGACTTTCCTCTAATAAGACGGATAATTGTATGGCATATGTTACGCGACTTTTTTGAAATGTGATGCATACATGTATGACATAAGAAACTTGACTTTATTGTAATCTTTGGCATAAATGATTGCTCGAAACTTCCGGTCCTCAACATGGCGGTCAGGCATTTAACCGTTAAGGCCTGTGACGTGTTTATGCCTGTGGCTACGGTTTGCAATCGCATTTTCCTCATGTTGGACTGGTAGTACATGGTTCCGTCGCCCTGCTACTGAGTGAGTGCGGGGGCGATACTGTAAGATTCGCGTGGAATGCTTTTATATTTGTCCGCTGTTGTTTGCACGGTTAACTGCATTTTCGGAACAATGACCGGCTATCGATTAATAGACTGGTTTGCCTTTTCGGGTCACGAGTGCAGTTTTCAGGACACTCCTGGGAGTCGTCGTTGGAGCTAGGAGTTCGTGCTTTGTGCGGCTCTTTCGGCGGGTCGCCCTGCCGAAAGAGACCGAGTCACGTGGGATGAAACCCGGGTCAATGAAGTCTTTTTGGTGACTGCCGATTCGATCGACAATGAACTGTCTTTTTCATGAAGGTCTGTTGTGTTGGCATTCTGGCGGTGGCATTATGCAGAGTGTACCCGTGCGGGCTGTTGGCTTGCCAAGACTCCTATTCTCTTCCACTTTTCACATTGGGCAGTGACGAGCATTTTCTGTAATATTCACTGGCACAGGAACGCAGCATAATGGGGACGACCCGTTGCCGTGAAGTTGGAACCGCGACTAACTAACTAACATAAATGTTTGATATATGTTATATGAATTTGTTGCTACTTCAAGCTTAAATGTATGGAATAGAGAGAAAAAGCAGCGGCTGCAGCAGGATATAACAATATGATGTATGTATATTAAATGTTATCGTATTATGGTATTATAATTATATTATGTTTTATCGTTTCTTTACTTATTCAGTCTCTCGGTAGAGATTTGTTCGCATCAGACGAGCAAATCTCCGGCGGGCCTATTCTCGCTGGTCGCGAGATCCGCACAGTGGAAGTATGGGAGATTTGCTTGCAAATAGACAGGCAATATCTCCTGCGGTAGCTATGGCGGACCTATTCCCGCTGGTCGCGGGGACCGCTATAAGTCAGGTGGGGAGTCTGACGATAGTGCACGCTTTACACAGGTCCGGACACTTGTGACTGACAGATGTGCGCGCCCTCATGGTCCGGGCTCGTACAAGGCCCTCATCTGTGGGACATGGCTGAACGTCTCTAAGCCGGGTCCCTTGGGTGTCAGGGTCTGGCCATAACTCGCCACCGGCTCGTGGTGGTGAGGTCTCGGTGGATTGACGCTGAGCCGCCAGCGTCTGCAGCCTACCTTGTGCCAGACGTATTGGTTACCCATTCCTCTGGAATACACAAGACTAGGCCGAGAGAGGGGTCATGTCGTTTGGGCATCACATGATCTCTGAAGCTCTGCCCAGACATTGTGATGGAATAGTGGCCACATTCCACTCACATACTTTAGTCTGTCAAGACTGAAAGGTGTCTACTACTACTACATATTAAATGTATGGCATATCGTATATCCATCCATCCATCATGTGCCATGCCGGTAAGCGTGGGCGGTCATGTTCTGCCATCTCACTAGATCACCAGAGTCGTGGATCAGCTCCGTGTTTCTGTCTCGACCATGCCACAAGGCCAAGCCATCCAGGTACTTGCTTCTAGTGTATCGTATATGATTTTTATATAAAGTCACGGATACATGTATGACATATTATACTCGTTTGTTGTATAATCAGGCATAGATTTGTGTCATATGTAGCACGAATTTGTTGTAGCTTCACGCAAACATTCATTTGTGACATATGTTATATGACTTTGTTGTAAAGTGAAATAAACTATTTGACTTGTACTTTATGATGTAGTTTAAAACAACTCCACATATTTTTCAAGCGTTATATGACTTAGCTATACTACCAAGCCATGTATGTGGCATTGTATGTCATTGTTATACCATTAACGAAAATATTTTACAGGTACTCTTAGGCTTTGCTGTAACATGAAGACACATATGTGGTATGTGCTATATGGTTTAGTTTCACCACCAAGCCATATATGTGCTATGTAGTTTAGCTTTATCACCAAAATATAAACTAAACTAAATTAAACTAACCCAAAATATATATGTGACATGTTCTATATGGTTTCGCTTCATCACCAAGTCATAGCTGTAGCTTTGTGTAAGCCTTAGTCATACCACCAAGCCTTATATATGACATGTGCTATATAGTTTAGCTGTATCACCAAGCCTTATATATGACATGTGCTATATAGTTTAGCTGTATCACCAAGCTATAGTTGAGGCATATACAATATGATATTACTGCAACATTGAGGAAAATATTTGACATGTACTGTTACGCTTTGTTGTAACACGAAGACACATATGTGACATGTACTGTTACGCCTTGTTGTAACACGAAGACACATATGTGACATGTACTGTTACGCCTTGTTGTAACACGAAGACACATATGTGACATGTACTGTTACGCTTTGTTGTAACACGAAGACACATATGTGACATGTACTGTTACGCCTTGTTGTAACACGAAGACACATATGTGACATGTACTGTTACGCCTTGTTGTAACACGAAGACACATATGTGACATGTTCTGTTACGCTTTGTTGTAACACGAAGACACATATGTGACATGTACTGTTACGCTTTGTTGTAACACGAAGACACATATGTGACATGTACTGTTACGCCTTGTTGTAACACGAAGACACATATGTGACATGTACTGTTACGCCTTGTTGTAACACGAAGACACATATGTGACATGTACTGTTACGCCTTGTTGTAACACGAAGACACATATGTGGCATGTACTGTTACGCCTTGTTGTAACACGAAGACACATATGTGGCATGTACTGTTACGCCTTGTTGTAACACGAAGACACATATGTGACATGTACTGTTACGCTTTGTTGTAACACGAAGACACATATGTGACATGTACTGTTACGCTTTGTTGTAACACAAAGACACATATGTGGCATGTACTATACGGTTTTACTGTAAACTCTAGGCAATAATATGATAGTTGCTATATAACATTATATTTATCAAGCTAAATGTACTCTCTTCTGTTTACACTTCTCATGCTCCAGTAACCTGAATGCAGTATAAGAGTATTTTGTACGCTCTTTCCAATGCGCTTTATAGACTGGTATTCATTTTACTGAGGTTGTTCTTGAAACCATCACTCTATCTTTTACATGATCTGCCCTTTGCTCTGTGTCCATTATATTTCTTTAATGTAGCTCTTTGTAGTAGATGGTACCAGGATATTCGTGTGCGGTGGCAAAATCCATTTAATCTTTTATTTAAAAAAAAAAATGAATTTCATAACTAGTTTAAGATCTAGCGCTAATTATGTAACATGTCGTAACGACTTCTTTGTAATATGACGAAAATATGTGACAAGTGATAACTGACTAAGCCAGGCAATTATTTGTAATATCAAGCTAAATATGGAACGTGTACTAAATTGACGTCTTGTAAGACAAACATGTGATCCCAACCACGGATGTTAGAGGAGCGGGAGGCCGAGTGGCTAGAATGCCGGATTCTTTTTCAGGAAACCCGGGTTCGAATCCTCAGTAAGATGTGGAGTTTTTATCTGTTCGGGGCAAAATGAAAACTCTAGCCTACACAGTTCGTGGCGACTGCACTAGCCAGGCGGCCTTAATTCCTCAGGATCAAAACCCCCCTCCCCACCCCTTTGCCATACACCGCAAGGTACTATATTGGCAGTAAATAACAGTTTTAACCAAGAATGTCAGATCAACATCAGCCAAGAAATGTGTGAGTATATTTTATGTACTTGTATTAGTATTTGTTTATTGTTTTTCTGCTTCACTAGCCAGGCGGCCTTAATTCCTCAGGCTCAAAGACCCCTCTGCCATACACCGCAAGGTACTATATTGACAGTAAATGACAGTTTTAACCACGGATGTCAGATCAACATCAGCTAAGAAATGTGTGAGTATATTTTATGTACTTGTATCAGTATTTGTTTATTGTTTTTCTGCTTCACTAGCCAGGCGGCCTTAATTCCTCAGGCTCAAAGACCCCTGTGCCATACACCGCAAGGTACTATATTGACAGTAAATGACAGTTTGTCTGCTGACGAGGGCTCTAGCAGCGACGTCCAATTTGGCACCTGCGAGTGAGTTCTTGCAAAACGGACACATTCCACTTCTCGTTTTCTTGATGCTTTCTTTGTATAATTACAGCTCTACTGCAGTTCTGCCAATTCCATGTATGTAAAGTGCCTTTCGCGTGAAGTTTAACACACAAAATAGTCGCTTGTTGAAGTTTTTTTTCTTCCGCATATCCTACCTAGAGGACATCGCTGTCAACAACGGCATTTTACCGCTGTTGTTGATTTCTTGGCAAGATTACGCTCTGTAGTTTGCCATTGATTTCTTAGTGACAGGCTCACAAACCCGTAATTATCGAAAGATCCGCTACGGAATCTCGCACAGCTGCGTTACCCTATGTGGATATACGGGATTAAGTAGAAAGTTGTTAAAGTGTGCAGAAGCCATAATAACTAATCTACATAGGCCAGTTTTATGCAGACAGAAAGACATGTTAGTCAGTTTAAAATTACTGTGGTGGGCAATTGACATTACTGTGCGAACATGTGTATATTTCAGCTTGAAGGATTTATCGATTTATCTAGTTATTTTACTTTATGTTGTGTGAATTCTGCAGTACGTATCTAACGAGATGCACCGAAATATACCAAGCAATAAATCGTGCAATTTGTGAGTTCGTTATTCAATTTCTTGTATCGCATTCTGATGCGTACATATATCTTAGCGCAGTTATATTAAAATCAGCGTGTCACTGTTTCTGCTTACTGATGAAGTGTTGTTACCGCAATGTCTCGTTGTAAAATCTACTTGTGGTCTTGTAAATCTTCCCCCTCACCTTCCACTTTGCATTCTCCTCCTGTTCTATTATTTGCGAGAATTCCGACGATGTAAATACTTTTACTTCAAGGGTGACAAACAAAACCAAGCGAAACACACACACACACACACACACACACACACACACACACACGCGCACACTCACACGCACTCTCACACACACGCTCACACTCACAGGCGACACACAAGACCTTCATGCCTCTGAGCTGTACTAAGTCAGTACTAGAGAAGACACCGGGAGTAATGCAGATTCGTCAACTGTTTGTCAGTCCTAGGGGCGACACCGCAATATTGTACATTCTTCAACTGTTTGTCAGTCCTAGGGGCGACACCGCAATATTGCACATTCTTCAACTGTTTGTGTCGTAAGCAACGTACAATGGCCGTGCATTTTCCACGCTTATCAAGCATCGCGCGTTCAGGTCTTGTCTGGGCATGGTAAAGAACTCTGGCTATGTGTTTCAACACGCAATTCAATATTTGTTTTTGTGCACGTTGCCCGTTTGTTTGAAATGCACTTGCAATTTTTCATTTTGGTTATTGTCCTACTTGAGACATCTGGTGCGAATTCTGCTGGGATTGAAAGCGTTAATGGTTGTTATTGTGTCATGTGGTTTCCGCAAGAGAAGAGAAACGATAGTTATATCACATAAAAGATAACTATATGTGATATTACAATACGGTGGTGTTGGGGTGGGGGGGGGGGGTGGGGTGGGTGGGGGTGGGGGGGGGGGGGGTTTAGCGTAGTGATTAGACGCTCGCCTGCCGACTCGGTGGTCATAGATGGGTTCGATTTCCAACTGAGCGGATTTGAATTTTTAAAATTTCCCTGGTTCCCCCAGGTCGACCCAGTCTAAAATGGACAACAGGAAATGTCTAGGGAAGGCGGTCGGCGTGTTGCTGACCACTTTACCCAGCGAGAGCGTTTGGTCCCGACAGTATAGGTCCAGCGCCATATGCTTAATATATTTTACGGCTTGTAAAATTGTCTTTTACTTATTAACAATAGAAAGGGGAAATGCCTAATCGTGTAAATTAACTCAAATATCTTGTTCTGCTGCATAGAAATGAATCTTGCAATATGAACGAATACATTAGGAAGTTCTTCGCGGAAGCGGAGATGTGGTTTCTGAGAAGAATGCTGCCAATACCTTGGATGATCTAAATAAATTCTAAATAAATCCAAATTGACGTGGACAAGGCCTTAGGTTCGTACGGAATACGATCAGCGTTGCCAGTTGTGGGTTGTGCTCATTCTTTAAAAATTCAGAACAATTACCTGGAAGTATGACATTGTATTCAGCTAAAAGAAACAAAATGAAAACCGTAAACTGATTGTTTTGGCATGTCCCTTACAGGACGTTGCAGTCAACATCAGCATTTTTCAGCTGCTGTTGATGTACTAGGCAAGATTACGCTCAGTAGTTTGCTATTGCTTTCTGAGCGACCGGCTCAAAAACCCTGTAAGTTACCAACGCGACGAGGACCGCTACCGATTCTCGCGCAGGTTACGTTACTCAGAGAATATACGGGATTACGAAGAAAGACGTTAACTCTTATTCCAGGGAGACCGGCTAAACTGATTAGAGAAATTAAACGTAGACTGTAAACAGTTTTGGACACGTTATAAATAGAAATAAACTAGAGAACTTGGTGACAACTGGCAAGATTGATGGGAAAAGAACAAGGGGAAGGCAGA
>OY992878.1:136337404-136609904 GCA_963921405.1 Cepaea hortensis | reverse complement strand
AATGGAGGGGTATATGCCTGGGAAGAGAGGAAGAGGAAGGCCAAAGAGAAGATGGATGCAGGATGTGGCGGATGATCTCCAGATGGATGTATCTAAAGCGGGACATCTTGCTTATGATCGAGAGGTTTTCCGGAAGGTTGTTATGGGAGCGAGGTTCTGCAGAGGACATGCTACTGAATGAATGACCTTTGTTCCATCTTGCTGTCTGATAATTGCTGGTGTTGTGTATCAGACTACAGTTACAGTGTTGGATGATTATCCATGCTGTGATGAGGATCACTGGTACTGTGTTGGATGACCACCCATGCTGTGATGGAAGATACTGGTACTGTGAAGGATGATCATGTGCATGTTTATTCATGGGGATGCCTATTTTATCATTGCATCTAACCATGAATTTTATTTATTAGGGCATTGGCATTATTAATCAGATGTTGTTATATCTTTTCAATTTCATTATTCTGATTCCCTGTACACGGACCTGAATTTCTTCTGATATCTCTAAATCGTTGTTTTCTTGCTAGCCGTAGAGATAGAATGAGATTCTCTTTGTCTTCTTATTCCTCTCTTCTTCTACGGCCCATGAGAAGTCGGCGTTGTGCTATTATCTCTATCATCTCTGTGCGGTTACACAAAGGTACCTATAAACTGTATATATATACATTTGAGACGTAGCTTCACTAGTGACCCTTAGTCCTTTGCTTTTCTTGTGTTTCAACAGTATTTTAGATATGTTTCTAATTTAAAGTCTTTTTTTTTTTCATTTTCAGATCCCGTGTACTTTATCCTTAATTATGGCTACTAGGAAAAGAAAAGTGGACGCCGAGTGTCGATTTTTCAATGAAGAATGGGGAGTAAAGTACTTCTTTGTGGAAACAAAGGACCAGAATACCAGTTACGTAATATGCAGCGAAAGTGTTGCCGTTTTGAAAGAGCACAATCTTCGGCGTCACTACGAAACAAAACATCTATCAACATATTAAAAATTTTCGGGAAAGTTACGCTCTGGGAAATATGAGACCATTAAACGTGGTTTTTAAACACAAAGAAATCTTTTCACGAGAAAATTTACTGGAAATGAATCTGTCACTCGTACAAGCTACAGATGGCAAAACGAGGAACACCGTTTACTGATGGCAATTTCATCAAAGAGTGTATGATCGAAGCAGCAAATGACGTGTTTCCTGAGAAAGCCGATTTGTTTGAAACTATCAGCGTTTCGGCAAGTTCAGTTGTGCGGAGAACAGAAGAATTTGAAGAGAACATAGTGCTACAGGTACGCGAGAAAGCTAGGAACTTGTTGTGGTATTCTCTGGCGCTGGATGAGTCTACTGATCTCTCGAGAACGTCACAACTTCTCGTGTTCATTCGTGGTGTCAATTTGGACTTTCAAATAACGGAAGAGTTGGCATCCGTTTGCAGCATGCATGGAACAACAACTGGGAAAGTCATTTTCGTGGAAGTGCAAACAACTTTGCAAGATTATAACCGTCAGTGGAATCAGCTTCTAAGTGTTACAGTTGATGGAGGAAAAACAATCATGGCTGAAGTGAGGAAGGGTCTGGTGGGGCAGATCAGGACTCAGTTGGAAAATTTGCAAATTTGCACTCATTCACCGTTAGTTCTAGGCTTTTCTTGAAGAAATTGATTCTGAATTCTGTGACTTGCCTTATCATACATCAGCCAGGTGGCTCAGCTGCGGTAAAGGCTCCGAAACTAAATAGATGTTTTCCTCACTGAAAAAGATATAGTTTATTCACAGCTGACAGATCGTACCTGCTATCAAAGTTATCATTTTTGGTCGACATGAATGAACTGAACTTTAATCTTCAGGGAAAGTATTACCTCGTCTGTGATCTCTACAGAACCATCAAAGGATTTCGAAGAAAGCTGTCATTGTTGGAAGCACAACTGGAAGAAGAACACCTTTTTCATTTTCACTGTTTCAAAGAGTTTGGAGAGATTTTTAAATCTTGACAGAATTTAGAGTGACATTCTTGTGTTCCAGAATCCGTTTGATTGTAACCTTGATGATGTGCCAGTTGAATTACAGTTGGAGCTCATTGATTTGCAAGCAAATGACTTGTTGAAAGAGAAGCACAGAGAAGGATGTACCGCTGCTTACCTGATGTTGAGTTTCCGAAACTTAAGATATTTGCCGCTGGTATGGCATCAATGTTTGGAACAACTTATGTCTGTGAGCAAACATTTTCAAAAATGAAGTCTGTGAAGTCACCACATCGAATGAGATTGACTGATGAACATTTGAAAGCAATTATCTTGATTGGATGCAGCAATTCCAAACCAAACATTGATGGTATTTTGAAAGCCATAGGTCAGTGTCACAAATCTCACTAACCTCTTTTGCTGCTTAGTTTGTGAGATTCGGATATGTGCACATTAGGTCTAATGTAACTATCTTTTTGCTAACGTCGCCCTCTTTGATAACTTTGTTTAGTAAATAAATATGTTGATTGTCTTTGTTTGTTTTTTTAAATTGTGTGCATTGCACGCCCTTCCCATGATTAACTTACTTTTTCGTCTTCTTTCCCAGAGCTTTCGTTCTAGCTTGCAATAATTGTTATAGTTAGTTGCATATCCTTTACAGGAACTTTGCAGTCAACACCAGCATTGTTTGCTGTTGCTGATGTCTTGGCAAGTGTACGTTCTGTAGGTTACCAGTGCTTTCTGAACGACCAGTACTCATAACATAGCGTAAAAACCAGCGCAGCGTTGTCTGCTGCCAAATTGTGGAAGCTGTGTTTCGAACGCGGGTATACGGATTACGAATCGCGTCCGTAAGGCCTTCGCCATGGAGACTGGTGCAAGTATTGTACAGAATGACTATCCGGCCCGCAATAGTATTTTTTTCAGTTATCCGGCCCGCCGTGAAAAAAAAAGTGTGGTGACCCCTGCTGTAGAGAGATTCCTTCCATGGTCACGGATTCTATCTGCCCGTGGGTAATTTTTACTTCTAATAATTTTGCCAGGACAGCAGCTCGAAGTCCTGCTCTTTGTGATTCCTAACTGTCGTGAACATTACACATCTCACACAACTTGCACACCGAGCCTCAAGTTTACGCCATTATACGAGAGAGCTAAGTGTCTGGTCTCACTACCCGGGAGATCAGGAGGATGTGTAGTATCAGTATATGTATGTGATACTTGAAAAAAAAAAACACCGGTTATCTCTGTTCTGGGGATGAGCTTTGAACATCATGAGCCAGTGATCTCTTTCATGGCTCCCCAATAGTCTGATAGTTCTAGTTAACGGGCATACATCTACAGTGACACCTAGATTGTCCAATGGGATAACCAAACACAGTTAAGTGTCATAATAATTATGAAAATATGAAAAAAGTGAAAACACTGTAAGCATGAGTTGCTTGCTTGCTTGCTTGTGTTCGTTGGCTTGAGCTCCAACGCAAAGTCCTTTATGTCGGATGAAGGCATCCTGTTGTCCAACATCAGTGTGATGTCATACAGGACCTGAGGTTTGCGTGAGTATCCGTTGTCCCATGTCTGGCTTATTGGTGTGCAGACTGGTGGTTCATCGCCATACAGGCAGACACTCTCCGACTTCGGAGAGTTGACCATTGTCTAGGTATAAGACTATTAATAGTATATCTATGCCTATCATTCCCTCCTGCCTTACTTCCTTATGTTCTTCAATGATCCTTCCCATTTACACAAAAACGATCCTTTCAGTTCAGTTATCAGTTGGGGTATCTTCACTGCACTCCGGACATGTCCATAGGTGCTCAGATCCTCCCCCCAGCATATGCATCAGCGTCCGATGGCTAATAGTGCCAGTTCTGTGTTGGTTGACGAGGCGCCTTGTTTTCCCGATGTACCTCTCGCGTCTGGCCGTGCCGATTCTTACTCCCAAGTCTTTCACCCTGGACAGCGATGTGAATTCACTGACGTCAAAGTCCTCTGTTCTCGCCATATCTTTGAGGACGTTAATAACATCGGCACGATCCATGGGCTGGCCATCTACAGGGGGTGCAGAGCCAGCCAGTTTATCAGCTCGTTCATTTCCCTCGACTCTCGCATGTCCCGGGACGAAGATGAAGGTGACTTTAAGGACAACAGACTTCCGCAGCGACTCAGTCCTCTATCTACAGATCCAGCTTCGACCTTCTGAATCATGCTAATTGAATCACTTAGTACACACACGTTGGTATAATGCTGTGATTCCAGCCATATGAAAGCCTGTGTAACTGCCATCACCTCCATCGTCATGCTGCTCGTGGTCATAGAGTGGGTACCACTGGATTCTTGAACGATTCGGCCCGCTGAACGGGCTGTAAATGCCCACGCACTTCTCTGCTGCTTTACAACAGATCCACCTGTATATATGAGCACTTCGGGGCTATCTGAGTGTTCATAGATGAGCGCGTTAACCTCAGCATTGACAGCGGCAGGGTTCTGCTCTCTGCACCGTCTGTCGAGTGTGATATAATGCAGGAGAAAGTGCACTTAAAAGCTGGAGGCATCGGCACCCATTCCTTGCCGGGGTTGATACTGGTAAGACTGCAGACCTGTCTGACGACATCTTCCGTCCGACCCATCCATGATTTGCCCCTCTTTAGCCTGTCACCCTTTTCTCTGAATATAGCGTCATGCAGAGGGTGCTGCTCATCTGCACTTATTTTTAAATATGCACGAGCTCTCCAGATCTTGATCCTGTGTTCTATTGTCGGAAAGTCAAGGAGGTATCTCATTGCTACACAGCTGGTGTCTCTCGTGCAGCCCAAAATGATGCGCATGGCTTCGTTTTGTACCTTTTCAAGTCTTCCAATCTGTGTAGGGCTGACAGTGAGGATGGCCAGGGCATACTCGATGCGTGAAAGCACAAGTCCTTGGAACAGAAGTATTAGCAGTCTTTGCTCGATATTGGCAGTCGCCATGACTCTCATTGCTGACAAACCTTTTCGAGCTTTCGTTATGACATAATCGACATGATCTTTGAAGGACAGGCTACGATCAAGCCTCACGCCAAGATATGTCATTGACTGGGTTCTACTTAAAATGCTCCCATCCATTCTTACTGCCGGCGTGTCTGTTTTCACAATATGGTTGTTTAGGGAGAACCATGTAACCGGTGCCTTTGCAGGGTTGACAAGGGCAACGGCATCAGCACACCATGAGGAAATTCGATCTAGTTCGCCCTGCATATCATTGGTAACCACCTGTCTATCTCGACCCTGTCGATACACGAGAATGTCGTCAGCAAATAACAGAGTCCTACTCCTCCCGTCCAACTGTTGTTCAGTGATCGGCACCGTATACGTGTTGAATAGTACTGGTGACAGTGGTGAACCCTGCGGCAATCCTGGACATATCGTGATCAGCTCAGAAGACCAACTCCCGCATCTTAGCACCACCTTCCTTTGGAGCAGAACTGCAGCTATCCATCGTACAAGGTGAGGGTGCACTTTCAGTCTGAGGAGGGTTTGCATCAAGTGCTCGAAAGATACTCTGTTATATGCGTCCTCTATGTCTATGGCGGCCGCACATGTCTCTTCTCTGACCTGAAATCCTTCGTAAACATCTTGAGCAAAGACCGCCGCAGTCAGCCATGACTCTTTGTTGCGTCTGTATCCTCCAAGTGTGGGCGGGAAGCAGCTGAGTTGTTCCAAGTCACAAGCAAGTCTGTGTGCTACAATTTTCTCCAGTAGCTTGCCTGCAGTGTTCTGCATCGTAATGATTCTGTAGCCGCTTATCTTGGAATGGTCTTTGTTCGGTTTTGGCAGCGGCAGCAAGTAGCTGTGTAGCCATTCTTCTTTGATCTGACCCCTCTGGATACTGGTGTTGAATTCTCTGGCCAGTTCTTCCATGTCATCCTCTGATATCACCAGTAGGTCACCATATCGGATGCCGTCTGGACCTGGGGCGGTGTTAAGTGATTTCTTGAGCATCGTACGCACTATCTCAGCTGTGATTATCCATTCTTCGTCTGTCCCGACCCCCTCGCACAACTGAGAGAGTGTCGTTGTGGTCCTCTGTCTGGCGGGCTCGTCTTTCTGATCAGTCTGTTCTATGTAGCGTGCAAGAAGGGCCTTACCTTTATCCGCATCCGACTTTTTCCATGTGTGGTCTGTGCATTGAAAGTCTGGAATACCCCTACGTTGTGCAGCACCGTTCATTCTCTTATAGAGGCACCAGAATGTCGTAAGAGATCGCTCGGAGCACACCTTCCTGCAGAACTCGTCCCATTTCTCGGCCTTGGCCTGTTTGGCGCAGGATTTTAATAAAGTCATCGTTCTATCGACCTCAGTCTTCAGGTTTGCCAACTCAACCTGTGGCATGTTAGCCTTTCTAGCCTTTTGCCAGTCTTTGACAGCCTGCCTCTTTCCCAGCCATGCCTTCTCGACCTCTCCATTCCACCATGGTGGCTGCAACCATCTTTCTTGTCTCCTGCTGGAGGAAGTTAGTTTTCTTCTTCTGATCTTGCTTATGGCGTCTTGACCAGTGTTGTCGTACGGGAAGGCATTTGTCTTGTTTCTTGGATCCATGGCCCTATCTTTCTTGATCAGGATGACACAAGGGTAGTGGTCACTATCGTGGTATCCCAGTGTGCCCCACCGGCATCTTGGTGCGATGGTGGGCGATACCAGAGCCAGGTCAATGACGCTGTCAGAGTCACCTGGTCGAGTGGCTATTCTAGTGACCTTCCCATCATTCAGACAGATTAGGGCAGCAGATGCCAGGGCGTCCTCCAGATCTTCTCCCTGTCTATTGGTGATGCAATTCCCCCATTGACTGCTTCTGGCATTAAAGTCCCCACAGTAGATGATATGCCTTTCATCCATATCGAACAAACTCTGCCATTGTCGCACGTCGACCTTCCCATTTCGCGCATAAACGTTCACGATTACAAGCTGCACTGGCGTACAAAAACGATCGTGGGTTGTAACTCCTTCTTCCCTCCCTAAACTTAGAATGACTTGTAACTTAATCTTAAAATGTCATGTCCTTTTCAGGGCGTTGCAATAACACCTAACGCCTATTGGCTGTGTGATTTACTAGAGAAGTTTAAGTTCAGTATATTACCATCGCTTTCTAACCGAGAGGTCAACATTCAAATCCAACTGACAGGCCTGTGGAACGAACCCACTCTGTCGCCGTTAGAAGAGATAGCTTAAGCTTTCAGCCACGTCGACTTCCGTTGTATCCTCTTTACGTTGTGTGTCCATTTATAAATATTACTTGCCCAACGCATTTTGGTTTTCGTTGAGTATTTTAATCTGAACTTCCCAGGAGTTGTGCTGCACAATCAAACTATAACTGAAATCCCGTAATAGCACGGAAAGTTCAGCCTTATTTTTTAAACACTTGTTGAACAGTATGAAATGGTCGTCGTTTAGTTCCAGACACTGTCTCGCAGTATTATGTACGTATATTCTGATATGTCTTGTTGTAAAGGGTGCAAAGACTTGTTGTATGGGGGATGAGTGGTCTCGAGGTATGGTGTCCGCCTCGAGTGCTGGAGGTCCCGGGTTCAGGCCCCGGCGAGGACCGGGATTTATATAAAAATCCACCTGGACTTCCAGCAATAAAATTTCCCCTGGTCTCTGGGTAGTGAGATCGGACGCCCGTGTGTATTGTTGCGCACGTAAAAAATCCCTTGGTAGTTGGAAATCTAATAAGAGTAGCATAACGGCGCTGCTCGGGCAAAAATTTCGAGTTAAAAAAATCTACCCAAGTATTTCAGGATCCTCGCCGATGCAACGGAGTTCGTGCATTGAGCTGAGTTTCTCCAGACTCCGGTTTGAGTTAGGAGGAAAACGGAGCACTTATGGGTTAAACCGTGTGCCGTGATGTTGATCCATCGACTAAACGACTAAACTAAACTAAACGTATATTCTGCACATTATATTTGAAACACGATCTATATGAAGTTAGTCTAAGGATGATACTGGGGCATCTCAACAGAATTGTTTGAATTTGGCTTTTTTAGTATTTGATGTCGATGTTTTACATGTATGTATCTGGCTCGTTGATGTAACGGCTAGGACGCTTTACTTACAATGGCATAAGAATATTGACTATTTATCGACGCCAGCTCT
The DNA here is from genome assembly GCA_963921405.1 of Cepaea hortensis. Taxonomy (NCBI): domain Eukaryota; kingdom Metazoa; phylum Mollusca; class Gastropoda; order Stylommatophora; family Helicidae; genus Cepaea; species Cepaea hortensis. The sequence goes on along the minus strand of OY992878.1, from coordinate 136,601,829 downwards.
TGCCGTACGCTACGAGAAGGAAATACTGGCAGCCTATTTCTCGTGCAATCTGGGTTTCATAAATGTAAACACAGAAGCTGTAATCAAAATACGCCAGGCAAGAAATCGTGCAATATATTGTCTTTGGCTTCTGTGTTTACATTAAGGAAATCATTGTTTTAAATTTCATAAGTCTTATGGTCTTTAAAATTCACATACTCGCAGATGGTTTCTTGAACGGGATTTAAAAAGAAAATATATCGGGTGTATTTTTAATGACTGTTCATTGTTTGAAAATATTGGCGGTCCAAGTTTTGTATTCACCCACTGTAAAGTTCATGCAACGTAACAGGTAAATACAAAACTTGGACCGGCAATATTTTTAAACACCGCACAGTCATTAAATACAATGATCTACTGCGTCTGAAAGACAGCTGGTGGTTATTTGGAAGTAGATCGCATTGAGTTGGTTTCCATGCAATGGTATGAGTGTCGGCCGGTCAGAAAGCAATGGCAAACTACTAAACGTAAACTTGCCAAGACATCATAAATAGCCAAAAAATGCTTGGGTTGACTACGACGTCCTGTAAAGGATATGGAACTAACTATAGTGGCAGTGGGTTTAGAGAGATGTTTGCAATAGTATCATCTTCGTTTTAAGTGATATGTTACTATATTCTTATGTTGTTCGATAGGTTTGAGCCTAGTTGGAAATTGTTATTTGAGTAGTCCTTAGTCTCGCTTTCATAACTTCACAAATTGGCTTGTAACGTCGCGATACTAGAATCTAGATACACAGTGGGCAAAACCTTGGCACACCTCATCACGATACCCCTATCTATACACTGTGTCCCCTGTCTGGCTAAGGTTTCCAAAGATCGCCATGCCTCTCCTAGCATGTGAATTTCGTGTACCTGTCTTGCATTCTCCCTTGGTTTCTGAACCCGATGAGGGGAAGGAGTGTTCTACAACAAAGTCGCAGTCGAGATGGGATCATTCCTGGATGAGTCTCTACACCGAACTCACTCCTATAAATCAAAGCCCGTTCCTAGCTCAGAGGATCTGAACGCCTAGGCAGCGAGCTGTAGGTGGTCTCTGTGGTTTAGTGGTCAAACCGCGTGCCTTGCGCTCCTAAGATCGTGGGTTTGTTCCCGGAATCGTTTAGTCGGTTAAGGAGTTCAGTTCTTTTTTTTTGTTCCGAGATCCCCGGAGGTCACTGCTGGAGCTATGGAGTTCGCAACCCTTTCGACAGGCCACCCTCAGGAAAGAGACCGCGCTATGTGTGGGTTAAAACCTGGTACAATGAATTTGATCCTCTTGTCTTTATACCGGATATAAGATTTAAACTCATAAACACCTAGAGGGCGTTAAACCAACCAACAAACAAATCAACCTGGCCTAGACGCTCACGTCTTTCCCCAGATCTCGATACTTGCTGTTCTTGACCAACTCTGGTGATGATTTTCCTTCATGGCACCTCTTCAGTCCATCCAGCGTCATTTCTCGCAGTCTTGATTATGCAACTCATTTTCCTACGGATCTTTTCAGTCGAGACGATTTTTCCCAAATGCCTCTCTTCTCATCATATGACCAGAGAATGTTGCTTGTTTCTTTGTTTTAGTAGTATTTAATGCTCTATTTTCATTAGCCTCTTCCAGGTAATCGATGTTCATAACTCTAGCCGTTCAAAATGTTCGTGACATTCGTCTCAGGAACCACATCTCACTGCTTCCAATCTCTTCCCAATTTTATCATTCACATTCCACGCTTCACTGTCATACAGCCAAACAAGTTTCATGTACCATTTCGGTACTCACTTACCTACATTAAATGATCGCGACTTATTACATAAGATACTTTTCATTTTCTGCTTTGCTTGACCTTTTCTGATCTTAATCTCTGCCACGCATCTTCCATCTGATATTATAAAGGTAGCAGAACTACATACCCGAAAATCATTTCAAAAGTGTGAATTCACTTACCCCAGCCTATGAGAAGGTAGTACCACAGACGAATGTTCTGAGCGGAGAAGGCCCACACAACGATCGTGAAGAGATACAAGCCTTCCACAAACATCCAGTAGAAGGGAACTGTGTGGAAGTAGGTAATCATCGCCACAAACAGCTTGCACACCCACTGAAAGTACAACCCAAATTATATTTCAAATTAATGTACTATTCACTTCGTCAATAACTAGTTTAGCGTGACAACAAAGTAAACCGAGAATAGGTATTTGTTGTTACGATATATACGTAATATATGTAATATAAACCTTACATATAAACTATTACTCATACTGAAACATCCAAATATACCCGTGTCCGCAAAGCGATAGATAATATTTAGTATATTCACACTAACCCCTTGCTACCAATGTCAAACTTGGGCATTTCTCAACACCTATGAGATTAAATGCGTGAGGAGAGCTGTCAACTTAACTATCCGAGTCCGAATAAGAAATGATGTTGACAGACAGTGGGATCAACACATATTGCCACATATATTGAAAGACAGAAGATCAAATGGTTTGGCCATCTCATTAGATTACAACAATATCAACTACCAGCATTGGCCCTATATCTAAGAAGCTCTGCTAAAAGTGCAAGAGGACGCCCGAGACGAAAATGGATTGACGATATCAAAGACGTTTTACAATCACATGGGATGACACTGTCCAGTACCACTCATCGGGTGCTGGAGTGCTAACTGTTCCACCCCACGACGCTTGACGGCAACAGTGGAAGATGATGACAATGATGAAGATAAACCTTGATAGATGGCAGGGCGATTGGGAAATGGGAGCCGCCGAAGCGTAGTGGCAAGACACTCGACCACCGGCAAGGTGGTCATGGGTTTACATCAAGGCGGATTCGGAGTTTAAAATATTGTTCACGGCACCATATTGGCTCATCCTCAGATGGGTATCACAACTGTCTTGATAAGTAAAGGGGTGGTGTGATACTGACAACATCACCCACTGATTAGTCTATGGAAACTGTGGGTCTAGCATTGAATACCCAATGCGCATTAAGGGGTTTAAATGTGTCCTTTACTTGCAAGCTTCACAGCTGGGAAATGAAATGTGATAATATAAGCGAATGAGAAAAGTCTCGAATAGGTCAAACAATGTCTTGGTCATGCCGCTTAGATGTGGAAGTGAAATAAGGAAGCCGTCTGAATGGCCCCATTTGCATTTCACATTATGCTAAGTATTCTAATAAAGAAGCAACAATCATATAAGTTAAAATAAGGAGACAGTCATCAAGTGCTATGAATGTCCTATACTGTTTAAGGAGTCAGGGACCATGAACATGCGACTGGAATAAATACTTATATCGTCGATACGCGTATCTGTAGAAACAAGGGCATTTTTGGGGCGTTCCCTCCGTTTCAACATGAGCATAGTCGACACATGTGCTACTATTTTTTTTTTTTTTTTTGCGTATCCTTTTACAGGACTTAGCTGTCAACAGCAGCATCTTTCAGCTGTCTGTTGATCTCTTGGCAAGATTACGCTCAGTAGTTTGCCATTGCTTTCTGAGCGGCCGGCTCAGTATCCGCAAGTCACGAGCGGGGGTCGAACCAACTCAGTTCTCGCTCCGCTGCGAGACTCTGCGTGATAAACGGGATTACAGAGAGAAAGTGTTGTAACCCCACAGCCAGAGAGACCGGCTGTGCTACTATTACCGAGGGTATATACACTAAAGTTGATGAGAAAAGAGCAAGGTAACTGCAGAGAGATAAATACTTGTATAGCTTGGCCATATGAGATCAGGACAAGAACACACACCTGATTGAAGACTGGTGACCATATGTGATGGCTTACTGTGACCTGCTTATCACATTACACACATATATAATATTCAAAAACGTGTGCACACAGATACACACACACACGCGCGCGCACACACACACACACACATATTTATTTATTTATATCATCAATTGCCCTGCCAGCTGGCATAGGCGTTCATGGCTCTCCATAGATCTATGTCTTTGGTGTTCTGAATCAACTCTGCTAATGGTACTCTCCATGTCACGTCTCAATCCATCCAGCATCAATTCTCTTGGTCTGCCTCTGCCTCTCTTCCCCTCGATCTTTCCAGTTGTCACAATATTCTCCAATGCCTCTCTTCTTATTATATGATCAAAGAAAGCTGTTTGTCGCTTTCTTATTTTTGTATATAATGTTCTAGTTTCATTAGCCTCTTTCAGGCAATCGTTGTCAGTTACTCTGGCAGTCCAAGGAATTCACAACATTCGACTTAAAAACCACATCTCTGTTGCTCCAAAGTGTGCATTTACCTTCCAAGATTCACTGCCATACAGCAAAACTGGTTCTATATAGCACTTCAGCACTCTCTTTCTTACATTCAGTGATAGTGACTTATTGCATAAGATACTCTTCATTGAGGGGATACATAGAGTGTGTTCTTTTGTATGGATGTGAAACTTGAACAATGAGCAGTCAAGCTGAAAAAAATCTGATGGCTGCAGAAATGTGGTTTCTGAGGAAAATGCAAAGAATACCATGGACGGACAGAAAAACCAATGACTAAGTACTACAGGAGACAAACGACAATCGTAAATTGATTAGAGAAATTAGACGTAGACAGTAAAAATTTTTTGGACATGTTGTAAGAAGAAATGGATTAGAGAACTTAGTGACAACTGGCATGATCGAAGGGAACAGACCAAGAAGAAGCCCAAGAGGAAAATACCTGGATGGCTTGGCCACATGGCATGGACGAGACAGGAACACTGAGCTGATCCACGACTCTGGTGATCGAGTGAAATGGAGAGTCATGACCGCCCACGCTTTCCGGCATGGCACATGATTGATTGATTGATTGACGCTTCATTTTCTGAAATGCAGCTTTTGCTAGCCCGATTCTACTCTTAATTTATGCTGTATATCTTCCATCTGATGTTATAAAAACCCCTAGGTATTTAAAATTATCCGCTTGATTAAGACTTTTCCCTTATATTTCTATGTCACATTTTTGGGTTATTATTTTCTTTGATATCACCACTGTTACTGTTTTCTTGACATTCAAGGAGAGTTTCTTTCTTTGCACTCTCTGTTATGACATCTCCAACAGTTGCTGTAGGTCTTTTGCACTATTCCCCACCAATATTGTGTCATCTGCATGGCGTATATTGTTTATATTATAACCTCCGATTAGTATTCTTGGCTTCTCTTTAATCCCTCTCATTATTATTTCAATATAGTTGGAGAAGAGATCCAGTGATAAGACACATCCCTGTCGTACTCCTAGCTTTATCTGTTCGTAACTGTGCTCTTTATTTCCAATTTTAATTGATGCTACATGGCTCCAGTAAATATTCTTCATTATTCTTAAATCTTTCCCATCAATGTTGATATCTTCCAACATTTTAATCAGTTCATCGTGTTTTACTTTATCAATTTTTTTCCCCGCGTTTCCATCCTGTTTCAGGATATTGCGGTCAACACCAGCATCTTTCAGCTATATGTTGATTCCTAGGCTAGATTACGCTCACCAGCACGCCACGACTTTCTGAGAGACCGGCTCAATATTCTCATAAGTCACTGGCGCGACTCCAACCACTTCTAATTCTCGTGCGCTCACGTCAACCACAAGAGTATTCGGGGTTAACAGAGAAAGCTGCTAATCCCTCGGCCAGGGAGCCGGCACTTTATCAAATGCCGTAGTATAATCTATGAAGCACAAATATATGTCTTTCTGTGTCTCTGTTGACCTTTCTGCTAGTGTCCGTAATGTATATATTACATTGTTTGTACCGTTTCCTTCCACAAATCCATTATTTATCACTAATTTTCATTTATTTTTTCTTTCTGGTTTTTCTCATTATAATTCTGAGTAGACGCTAAGTGACATGGTTTATGAGGTTATTTGTGCCTAAATCTTCGTATTAACATGCTGCTGGTATTTTTGGTATAGTTAAGAATACATATTTCAGTAAATCGCTCGGTAAATATCCACTGCTGTAAATATCATTCAACATTTTAGTTAATATATCTACTCCATATTCTCCTAATACTGCTAGGTCTTCTATTGTAATTTCATCTAGCCCAGCTGTGTTTCCTTTCTTAATATGTTTTACAGCGTCAGCGACTTCTTCTTTTAGAGTAGTTGGACCTTCTAAGTTACTTTCTTCTGTTAATTCTTCCCTTTCTTCATCATATAATTCTCTTTTATACTCATTCCACCTCTTCATTATAGTACCTTTCTCCTATAATATCTTCTCTGCTTTTGATTTCAAACACCCTGTATTTATTCTTATTTTTCTTCCCGTGAGCTTACTTATTTTTCTGTGCATAATTTATGAATCGTTAATGGAATTTAATTCAATTGTTTTGCACTGCTCGTTTAACCAATTGTCTTTTGCCTTCAACATGTATCTCTTATTTCTATTATCTTAGCATATTTGTGTTTGTCATTTTTACTATGTTTTCTTTTGTCTACCAGCATTCAGATCTCTCCATTCATCAATTTTTCTTAGCTTTTTGGCTTCTCTCCGGTAATTTTTCTTTGCTTGTGTGATGAATGAAGTCCCTTATCATTTTCCATTGTTAATTTATACTCTGTACTTTAGCTATTGCATTGTACATATTTTTCACAGTCACTCTGAATTGTTCTTGAATTTATTTATCTACTTCCAGAACCTTTTTATTAAGTCTCACGTTCTTAATCATTTATACACTCTCTTTAATCTTACCTTTATTTGTGCACACAGTGGTACATGAACACTATTACAGTCTGCACCAAGCATTGTCTTTACATTAATTAACGCATTTCTAAACCTTTTATTAATAAGTATGTAGTTAATCTGCTTGCATATTTTCTTATAAGGGCTTTCCCTTGTGTATAATCGTCTTTTATGTGTTTAAACCGGGTGTTTCTAATTTTCATATTATGAACACTATACAATATTTCAGTGAGAGAGTGCTTTCTTCAGTGGACAACCTACATCGCTCTGAGATCAGGACATTTACGTAATTAGAAGATTGGAGGCCCTAGTGAAGTAGAGTGTTCTGATGTAATGACATTTGTTAGAAAACAGTGATGGCCTCTGTTCACCTGATCGACATTTGAAGTTGGGATCGTCACTGAGGGGACGGCTATCGTCACTCATCCGCCTGTCGACCCTTCGGATGCCGAGTGTGAGAAAGAGGACAGTCCTACTTACAGACCGAACTGTGAGCTGCCCTATGATGACAGCTCAGATCTGCACCTGATAACCCTTCTTTATCTATATTAGCGATATCCTCACTGCCTTAGTCTACTTCTAGTCCACTCCTGTACTATCATGTATAATACACTGAAATGTGTTAAGATGACGTCACTCGAGCTGAGTTTGCTGTATGGAATGAGCCCCAAGAGGTAGAGTCATTAGGTTGAGTGAGTGAGAAAAAGCAGAGTCCAGGAGCCTGAGGGACCAGGGGACCAACTACTCCCGGGTCTTGACCAGAACGTGTCCCATAGTTACACGTGCGACAATAATCCAGCCTACTCCCCTGTTTATTGTTATTGTTGGTGGTCTATTACCTCTGCCTTTGACAGCCATTTCCAACTGTAAGGTCAAGTGAGTGCTCTGCTCTGCTTAGCTACAGAGTTGTCCACTTATATATATAGATACACCGAGAGAGTGAGAAAGAGATACTAATGAAACAGTAATTATCTTAAAATTCAATTAATTATTCAAACACAGTTACCTTAGGGGCTCCTTTTATAACCTCAGTAAGGGTGTTGTGAACTGTCAACCATGTAATATTGGTGAATATGAAAGCCAGGATGAGATTACAGTGGATGGAGTTGCGAAGACACCTTAAACTTCTGAAAGAAAAAACGGAAAAAAAATAGACAAATATTGTTCAATTATCTCAAGAGATTTTGGCTCTTTGTATTTTTTGTGAATATTTTGCTGCCATTCCTCCATGACAACGTCCCATTCCCTCAAGTATCATTTCTCTTAGCCTGCCGCTGGCGCTTCCACAGCAGGTTTGTCCAGTTGTCGCAATGTTTCCCCAAATATATCTCTTCTCGTTAAGTGACCAAAGAACATACAGTAGTATAAAAAACGAGCGGTGATTCAAATGAAAACCCTAATAGAGTGTGCGTGCGTGCGTGCGTGCGTGCGTGCGTGCGTGCGTGCGTGCGTGCGTGCGTGCGTGCGTGCGTGCGTGCGTGCGTGCGTGCGTGTGTGAGTGTGTGTGTGTGTGTGTGTGTGTGTGTGTGTGTGTGTGTGTGTGTGTGTGAATACATTCTGAAAAAGTAAAGAACAAATGCACAAGGGTCCTTCAGAAAGTAATGCACCACATCGTATATCTCAGCTAACAATGATGATAGAAGCATGCATTGTTTGCACATTTTAAATATGGAATGTGTTTATTGTGTGCACCAAATTGCAATATGGCAACTCTAAACACTTGAAATGGAGCGTTTTTCTAGCGATCGTTACAAGAAGCAGCGAATTGTGATAGAATTTCTCGTTGCAGAGACGGAAACAGTAGTGAAAATTCGCAAAGCGTCTATGTACTGTGTAAGGCAGTTTTGCAGTCGACAGGAATACAGTCAGTAACTGGGTTCATAGAATCAAAGAATCAGGAAGTGGAGATACGGAGGTATTTGAACGGCCACACTGTGGACGTCCTGCCACAGCCACCAACGCAGAAATGTTGAAATGGGCTGGTGGCATTATTCTTACTGATAGGCGAATCACTACTCAACAATTGGCCGTAATGCTGTCAGTCAGCAATTGTAGTGCAATTGCAGTTATAAAATGTCTCTGATTTATAAGGTTTAGACAAAATAGGTTCCTCGAAGTCTAAACAATGACCACCTATTGCACAGGACAGCAATTTCGTCTGAATTCTTGAAGCGTTTCAATGCTGATGGAGAAAACTTTTTTCGCTAATCGTTACCGGTGTTGAAACCTGGGCATATCAGTGACATTCAATGGAGTGGCATCATTCACAGTCACCACGAAGGAAGAAATTCAAAACAATTCCTTCAGCTGGAAAGGACATGATCACTGTCTTGTGGAACATTGGAGGTGTGAATCTTGTAGATGTTATGCCAAGAGGAGAGACAATAAGTTCGCAAGCTTTCATTAAGACACTGAAATAAAAAAAAAATAAACAACACTCAATGTTTTCGCAGAGCTCGGCCACTCAAGAATCCAATTCCTAGTCCGATTTCTAAAAAAAAAACAAACAACCTTCCACCGGTTCAACCAGTCTCTGTGGCGTTGGTTATATTTATGGTGGTTCATGGTGCGGGATAAGTGTGTCTCGTTTTCTGCGCTTTTCAATCTTAAAGCTTTTATGTCTGTGACGTCAGCTGGGGGATTGGCCGGCGGGTTCTCCTTTGTGTCCGTCTCCTCTAGCGGTTTATTTAGTCAGGGTTCTGCTTCGTCGTTTTTGATATGATGCAGTTCTTATAAGGACTCATCATTTTGGTTTGTTAGCTTTCATGTCTTTTTTTTCAGCGGCCGATCCAGGATGTGATGGGTATCTACCATTTTCTTTCCTTGTAGTTTCTATCGTCGAAGAAGACTGGTCATTTACTGACTTTATTCTCATTGTGAATGGAATGCTTACTTCCGCTTGAGGCTTCTCTGTGCTCTTTTGCTTGGCCTCTGCAAGCTTGTTTTGGATTAGTAACCTTTCGGCTTTTAGCAGTTCTCTTTCTGTTTTGATATCGTGTAGAATTTCTCCGCTCTCCCTCTTCATCTGGGCCAGGCATTCCACCTCTCACTGGATGTTGCCCTGACTTTCCTTCGTGTTGTTCAGAAGTGTTTTGTTCATGCCGGTGTCTTGTTCTTGGGTTTTGTTTATTGGCGTCGGCGTCTGGAGTAACTTGACTTGCTTCTTCAGCTAGTCAATATGGCCTTGAAGCTGAGCTTTTTCAGCTTGTGAGATGCCTGTGGCTGTCTCGCACCTCCGCAGTTCTTCCTTGTGCGGTGTCTTTGTGGTAATGGCGGTCATTAAGATGCCTGTGTGTCTTTGGAGGTACGAACAATCCAGGTATCTTACTCCGTGTTTGCCAAGGCAGTTGGTGCATTTTCTCTTGTCATTGGGCGCTCGGAAGTCCTTGTCCAGTTTGGCCAGCGGACATTCCTTGAATGCGTGTTGTTCGGCGCAGTATCGGCAGATCTCTGTCATGCTGCGGCATGTTGTTCTGCTGTGGCCGGTCCTCTGGCACCTTGAGCATTGTGTTGTTCTCGGGATGAAACGGTCAGGCTGTTGAGCTTTCTTGTTCATGCACACTTGGCTTTGCATCTCGCTGCCCTCTGTTGTCACCGTCGCTAGAGTTGTAGGAATCTTAGAGTAGGTCAGGATCCGCTCCGCCTTCATAATTCGGAAATGAAGATTTTCCTGTTGTAGCTGTTTCAGTATCTGGCCATCTGTCAGCCCCACTTGGATACTCTTGATAACCCATCTGATCGTCGGTGTTTCCGACTCTGGTGTCTGTCTCCTCTCTCTTCTTCTCAATCGGCTTAGCTCTTGTTTGTGGTGGGTTGTCGTCGCCCTTCCTCGTGGTAGCTTCATTTGAGGTTACTTGAGGTTCTGGCGCTTTGCTGCAGCTCGCAGACGGGTTTTCTTCTCTCATCTTCTTTGTGGTCTTGTTGCTTCCACGCTGCTCATCTTGAATGTCGGGTGTCTTCTGCTGTTAGTCTTGCCCCGTGCCATTTTCTCCACACGTATCAGGTTTCCTAAACAGTTTAGGTGACTTGTTCTCGATAGCGTTCTCTGCAGTTGCGAATCGACAATCAGCAGACCTATTTCTCCGTCACGAGTATGCGCGCCCTCACACAAGTCTGGCAACACGCTAAGCAATCACCAAATTGGGCGGGACTGTATCATCCCATCTACCCTATAGTCCCGAATTGGCACCCTCTGATTTTAATCTGTTTGGTCCACTTCAAGATGCACTCCGTGGGACAAGGTGTGAAGACAATGAAGGGGTAATTCATGCAGCGACGAAATAGCGACATGATCAAGACACAATCTGGTACGGGCAAGGAATACATGCACTTGTTTCACGCTGGCATAAAACCGTACAAGTTGATGGGGATTATTTTGAATAATACCGATGGTTACAAGACAAACCCATGTACATTGTTTATAACTTTCATGATTTTTGAATAAACAGCTCCTGAGAAAAAAAAATAATGTGGTGCTTTACTTTCAGAATGCCCCTCGTATCGTTTTCGATGTAGTCACCACTGCGTTCAATACAAATCCACCAGCACCGATACAGTTCTTGGATTCATGTATAACAAATTATCTTGGCTGCGTCTGTAACCACTCATACACACCGGCTGTACCTCGTCATCGGACCGAAAAGTTCCTACTCCACTCATACACTTGATCTAATGACAGGCATAAATCACTATACTGGACATTCTTTCGAATTTCTATAGATTTCATCTCTTCACTGAACAAAATACGGATATCAGAATAATGTTCGTCTTTGGTGTATGTCGTCAAAAGTGAGGCGGCCATCTTTAAACTGTCCTTATGACGTCACCATGTTCGTCTGTACCGTGATGTCACGTGCTTAACACTATTGACATACTTAAAAACAATAATGGCAGGTTACAAGACAATTGCGTACTTAATGTAATTTCTATCACACTGTTATTGTTGTTATTTGAAGCCCCCTCGTATTATATTCCATACTTCTGAATCTGCAAACATAATTATTTAATATCTTACTTGAAGAATTAATTTCTTTCAGCATATGTTCTGTTGTTAAAAGGTAATGGGAATAATTTAATATGATTTCATAACCTCAAATATTAAAGATGTTTGGACAGTTGTAAAAGTTAAAGATCAGAAATATATCACTGAAGTTTTGCTTCTTTTCCAAATCTGCTGTTTAACTCTTAAAACCCTTTGAACTCTAGGGTGGGGGGGGGGGGGGGGGGAGGGGGCATACTAATAATATTTCAATATGTCAACTCGAAAAAGACATTATTTCTGGTGAAAAAACAACAACTTATTTACGAACAACAAGAAACATAGGAAATGATTCTAAGTGAGAAAAAAATGTTTCTGATTCAAAAAAAAAAAAAAAAAAAAAAGAAAAATATCATATTTATGCAATTTAGGGGAGAAGTGTAAATTTGCCATCGTTTTTGCAGATTTCTCCAAATTCACTCAAAGAAAAAAAAAAAAATCACCGTCCTCACAGGGGCTTCTAGCATTCGAGGCGGACACCATATCTCGAGACCACTCAGCCGCTATCATTCTATTAGTGTCCGTAATATATATATATATATATATATATATATATATATATATATATATATATATATATATATATATATATATATATATATATATATATATTAGATGACCCGGCCCGGCTTCGTCCAGGTCCTGGCGGGGATCTATCTATCTATCTATCTATCTATCTATCTATCTATCTATCTATCTATCTATCTATCTATCTATCTGTCTGTCTGTCTGTCTGTCTGTCTGTCTGTTTGTCTGTCTGTCTGTCTGACCCGGCCCGGCTTCGCCCAGCTCATAGTGGGGAGCATCTAATTTAATTCATATAAGTAGTCATATAAGATCCCGTTCCTGTTCCCGACTATCTGTCTGTCTGTCTGTCTATCTGTCTGTTTGTCTGTCTGTCTGTCTGACCCGGCCCGGCTTCACCCAGTCCCTGGTGGGGAGCATCTCATTTAATTCATATAAGTAGTCATATAAGCTCCCGTTCCCGAATATATATCTGTCTGTCTATCTGTCTGTCCGTCTATCTGTCTGTCTGTCTGTCTGACCCGGTCCGGCTTCGCCCAGACCCTGATGGGGAGCATCTCATTTAATTCATATAAGTAGTCATATAAGTTCCCGTTCCCGACTGTCTGTCTGTCTCTCCCGGCCCGGCTTCGCCCAGTCCCTGGAGGAGATCTGTCTGTCTGTCTGTCTGTCTGTCTGTCTGTCTGTCTGTCTGTCTGTCTGTCTGTCTGTCTGTCTGTCTGTCTGTCTGTCTGTCTGACCCGGCCCGGCTTCGCCCTAGCGGAGATCTGTCTGTCTGTCTGTCTGTCTGTCTATCTATCTATCTATCTATGTATCTATGTATGTATCTATCTATCTATCTATAGCCAGGGGACTTAACTTAAAATATAACAATGCTACTAAAAGTTATGTCCCTTGTTTTATATTTTCTTATGTTCAGTCATGTAATTACAAAATTAAATTTTAGTAAGGTAATAACTGATAACTGATAGATAAAACTATGACAGTTGGTTGCACTGGAATGAGAAGAAGACGTGTAGAAAATTTCATCTCAATCGGATGGACCATTATCGAACGCATCCAATACATCCCCAACCACAAACCCACAGACATACATTCTGTTGGCCCAAAACCCCGTCAACTATCGACAACTTTGACTTTTCGGCAGGAGAGTGACCTCAAACATGTTAGCCATGTCTAGATGTAAGCTAGCTACTTATTGGTCGGCTGACTGTCGAATAACAGTGAGATGGAAAAAAACAAACAAACATGGAAGCGGGTATATCGACGCGTCGAGTTCAAAGAATTAAGAACCGTCGGGACCACTAAGAGGGACCGGTATTTGCAAGCGTTCATAGTGAGTTAACCTCTGCTGAGCTTGTCACTTCCTTTTGTGCTATTCACAAATGATAAATATCTCATGTATTACCACTTGTAAGTATGGTTTTTAGAACCATAGAATAAATGAATCCGTAATCTTTAACACAGAATTGAAACTCAGAAAACGTCTGCACCACAATCTTGTAAACGTTAAAATAGTATGCTGTCTAATGTTGCATGAACACGAATGTTTCATTCTTCACTCTGTGCCAGTTGTGTTGTCTGTTCACAGCATGGTTGCCATATTTGTGCATTTCGACCGGCACATGGCACTTCAGCAGTGTGATTTTAGTACCGGTGTTGCCTACCATTAACGTCCACACATAAAATGCATGTTCTGTTGTGGGGCTGGTTTACTATGTTTGGAAATGTGCCAGCATGCCGGACATATATGTCAATTCTTGACAATTCCCAACACCCTAATGATCTTTAACTCGTTCAAGGCGCACAATGGACCTCCTAGTTTTCACGCTTATTCGAGAAACCACTATGATTCTCTTCCCATAGATACAACACTGTTTTGTATTTAACTGCTCCTTTAACACGGTGTCATATTTTTCTTCTTGGTTCTCACCCAAACTCCACGTTTTAAGTTAGTTCCATGTCCTTTACATGACGTAGCAGTCAACTCCAGCATTATTTGGCTGTTCGCGATTCCTGGGCAAGTTTACGTTCAGTAGTTTGCCACTGCCAACTGAACGACCGGCACCTATACCATTTCATACAAAAAAACCAACCTACGTATGCCGGTCTGCTGCTAAATCGCCCACAGCTGTGTCTCGAACGTGGGTATACCCGGGAAGGCTAACCAGGCAAAAAACGCCCGCTAAATCGGATGTGTTGGCCTAAGCGCGCATAACGTGACACACCTATATTACGTCTAAAAAAAACACTCCGGATGACGAAGAAGAAGAAGAAGAAGAAGAAGAAGAAGAAGAAGAAGAAGAAGAAGAAGAAGAACGCGGGTTTGCGGGAATACGAACTTCGTCTCTAACCTCTTCGCCACGGAGCCGGCAAATTCAAGTCTTAGTTAAAAGCACTTGTTAGTTTTATGTTCATGACATTTCCGTACTATTTTTACACGAGACTAATTTTAACCTTCTCCCTTGTTCCTTTCACTTGGTTATTTGACCGTGGGCGCCATATTATCAATTATATTTTATTTTGTGAAATGATCGGGAAGCTTTTGAGTCCGTCGTGAATGTTTGGAACCTGCTGAACCTCGATGAAACATTAAGCCTGCTCCTGATTAAGCGTTTTGTGCATTGGGTCTCATGTCTCAACCCCCTGGTTCTCCTATTTCCACTTGCATCTATTTTGGTCTGTTTTCCTAGCCTTCGATTAACAAATTCAAGGTTTCCTTGTAAGCCAGTAGTATATTGTTAACAACACGATTTTGTAATAACACTATAAACTGTTTGTATGTGTCAGGGAACCGTCACGTCAAAACATACTTGTTTATATAGTCGCAATAGTGATTGGACATCCCAATATGAACCGGATACTTGTAGACTAATGCAAAACTTAAATCCACACCGTAGAGTATAGTAAACTGGCAGTCAATGTGTTGGATCTTAAGATGGCCGATGCTCGTTATTTAACATCCAGTATATAAAATTTTTTTCTCAAAGATGTGTGTTGTCTTTAAAAGGATGTACATTATAACATCTGGAGCTTTATATGTAAGGCACATCTCGCTAATTCGACATGTTAGGCGGCTCCATATTGTCGTAAAGTGAAATTCTCAGTACGACTATTTTGGGTTTAGTTTTCTAAACTCAGTGCATGCATGGTATTGATATTGTCTGACATGTTCATACATGGAGTCAAATAACATGTATACAATTAAAAAACACACTAAGCTTATGTTTTACAAGAATACAGGTTTAACTAGTAATATGCAATATACCAACAACTATAGTACTTTTTTTTTTTTTTTTTTTTTTTTTTTTAGCATATCCTTTTTACAGGACTTAGCTGTCAACACCAGCATCTTTCAGCTGTATGTTGATCTCTTGGCAAGATTACGCTCAGTAGTTTGCCATTGCTTTCTGAGCGGCCGGCTCAGTATCCCGCAAGTCACGAGCGGGGGTCGAACCGCCTCAGCTCTCGCTCCGCTACGAGACTCTGCGTGATAAACGGGATTACAGAGAGAAAGTGTTGTAACCCCACAGCCAGAGAGACCGGCACTATAGTACTAGCGTAACTAATGTTGGATCATTGGGGGATAATAACAATGTAACAGGTGCAGGTTAAGAAAGCATCGGTACGACAATGCACCACACATATTATAGTCTTGACGATTCCTTACAACGCAACCACCTCTACGAGAATGTTTTTTTTTTTTTTTTTTTTTTTCGCATATCCTTTACAGGACTTAGCTGTCAACACCAGCATCTTTCAGCTGTGTGTTGATCTCTTGGCAAGATTACGCTCAGTAGTTTGCCATTGCTTTCTGAGCGGCCGGCTCAGTATCCCGCAAGTCACGAGCGGGGGTCGAACCACCTCAGTTCTCGCTCCGCTACGAGACTCTGCGTGATAAACGGGATTACAGAGAGAAAGTGTTGTAGCCCCTCAGCCAGAGAGACCGGCACGAGAATGTTATTGTCATCATATTTCTGGAGTATACAACAAATTCCTCAATAAACCTGGATATGTATGTGGTTACCGAGGTAAGATAAACAATACTTACCGGAAGTTCAGGAAAATAGCCAAGGCGAGTATTAACACAACAGTAGTAACAGAGAAGCCAACATCGTAGATCAGCCTGACACTGGCCGTCTTCGTAGCGTACTGTAGAAGAAAGACCAAACGATAGGAAATGTACATTCGTATAAAACAGATACGATACAGCGTATTGGGTATATGGTGCTAGTATTATTTTTTATTGATGGGGGTACTTGCTGGGTAATATGGTCAATATCACACCTGAGTGTGATTTTACTTCCCATGATATTTCATGGTACCCATTCAGTCTTGGTAAATCTATTGACCCAGGCTAAGTAAACAATGAATGAAAATGTATCCCTGCAATAAGCACGCTCTCTCTCTCTCTCCCTCCCTCTCTCTCTCTCTCTCTCTCTCTCTCTCTCTCTCTCTCTCTCCCTCTCTCTCTCTCTCTTTCTATCTTTCTCTCTCTCCCCCCTTTGCGAATCTACCCGCTAAATCCCATTGTGGATAAAGCAGAGACATTATTCAGATATTTCATTTTTGTGTGGTTAAGATGAATGGTGTTAGAACCAGAGATCAACAGAGTGAGAAGGTGCTGGAAGAATTGGCGAATTTGGATGGAAGAACATCAGCGTTAGGAGCTATTAAGAAAACAGAGGGCTGATGTTAGTGTAAGAACGTGACTGCTGCGCCGCTCAACATGATGCATGATTATGATGATAATTATGATGATTGAAATGATGATGATGATATTGAAACACACATTTGGAACTACATAATTGATAATATTGCTTTGTCTGAGCTAATGACAGACAATTTAATAATTTCAATGTATGATGATTTATGAACAGCCCTGATAATGTCATTAGTACGGTCGGACGAGAATTCGGCACCTGGGTTGATCGCCAGCTAAGTGAGTGAAAGACTGACCACCTATACCTCTCTGCATTCATGCCTACAAAATGTCATGGTCTTATCTCATCACAAACCCACAGATAGAATCTGCTTTGGGACACATTATTAAAGTTACTAAGTAGTTGACATTTTTTACAGGCCATCGCTGTCAACACCAGCATTTTACTGCCGTTGTTGATGTCGTGACAAGTTTCCGTTTAGCAGTTTGCCATTGCTTTTTGAACTACCGGATCGTTTAAACCCAGCGCAACGCGGTCTGCTGCCAAATCGGTCGCCGCTGTGTTTCGAACGCAGGTAAGCGGGCTTACAAATCACGTCCGTAAGACCTTTGCCACGGAGACGGCAGCTGACATTTCTATAATAAATTATAAATTAATAATGATTTTAAAAGTTAAAGTTAGTTGCAAGACATTTACTGTACATTGAAATTGGGGAGTCTCTGTGGCGAAGTGGTCAAGCCGGTTGACTCGGGCTTCGAAGGTTGTGGGTTCGATTCCGGGCCGCGTCCTTCGGCTCACTAGTGAAATTTTTCGGAGACTCCTGTGGGTCGTCGCTAGAGCTACGAAGTTCGTGCTTTGTGCGACACTATCCGCACTGCAGAAAGAGACCGAGCCATATGGGATAAAACCCGGTGCAATGAAGTCGACACTGTCGAATTTTAAGCGACTTTTTTAAGCAACATTGGAATCTACCCCAGCGTGTATTGAATGTTTGTGATTTACTAGACAATTGTTCAGCAGAGTGCCATTGCGTTCTGAACACCCGACGCCTAATACTATCGAAATCAACGCAAAGCGATCTGCTACCAAACCCTGTCACTCGCCTGCCGATCAGGAGGTCATGGGTTCGATTTATAGCTGGGCGAATTCGGAATTTATTTTTTTTTCAAAACTGACCCAGGCTCCAAGGTCACCCCAGCTTAAAATTAGTCACAAGAATGTCTTGGGAAGTAAAGACTACCGGCGAGATACTGACCTCATCACCCACCCAGTGCAGATTGACCCATAAACAAATATGGGTCTAGCTTCGTTTGCCCGATGATCCTAGAAACGTGAAAAGGGCAATTTACTTTTACATCAGAATAGGCTGATCCAGACGTCTGATGTTCTGGAAGACACTTAACATGTAGAGGAAATACGGGTGCAGGTGCACGTTGAAACAAACTACCACTACTGGTACGGTAACACTAGCATGGGAACTCTTCGTTAGCTGCCGAAGAAGGAACTTAGCACGCATTACAATGCCCCAAGTGCAGTGATACTGATTCTTGAGTTCATATTTCCGTCATCTGGATAAATTAAAACGACTAAACCAAAAGGTCACATTCTTCACTAATTGACATCTAATATTAGATCCATAGACACGTGGTTTTCAAAATGAACACGGAAATGCCAACTACTACACCTTTTACTTTGTCAGTGACACAAACATCTAACAAAATAATCATTAGTAGTACAACTTTAGAGACAAGATAGCCAACACAGGCTTGATTCGTGACTAGGGTGAGATCGAGAAACATGGTCACATTTTTTTTTATTGTCATGACACATAGTGATGATGATAATGATGTTGAAACTACCGAAACGATACCAAAGTGGTAATTAATAGAGAAATTATCTCTCTATGTCGACTAAGCATCATCTCAGGAACGTCTAAGGAGGGATTGGTGGAAAGAAGTTCCTTTATTAATCACGCTGAAGCAATTCTCAAAATTACCAGACAATCTTATCCCTTTAAAATCCGCATGAGAATAGAAACTGTAAACAAAAGGAAAAGTCCTATAACAATGATTCAAACAGATGTAAAAGATGTAAACAGTAAAACAATTCAGAATAGAAAATATAAACTCTTAATCATCTATATATAGGTGGATCAGCATAACATGATAGAGTTATTTTAGTAGCTGTGTATTGTGAATAATATCTAGACAAATCCAATAAAAACTACTCTCAAAAAAACAGGAAAGTACTGCAGCAACTATGATGTCGAAGCCAGAGCAATATTGACAGCTTAAAGTCTCATAAAATCAGAAGACAGTGTTTTTTTTTGTTTTTTTTTTTTGCATTCGCTCGCTTTTGAATTGAAGCGTAGTCAAGCGTACTACGAGTACTTCTAGTGCACTGGACTTATTGTTAAAATATGAATAAAATTTGGTGACACTGTGGTAAAGCTGTGAAAATGTAGCTATAAGCTATACACAGTTCGGAATTCTGAGGTAAGAAGGAACATGTTTTCTAAATTCCATTTTCTCTTCATTGCTTTCATTTTTTCATCTTTTATTCTTCTCGTCCTGTAGTCACGTTTAAATGTAGTCACAGGAGATCTCCGTTACTATATGTTGTGCTTTGTGAATGTGTGTGTTTGCTGATAAAGGCTAATCGCCGCAACGTCCTGTATGTGTCGTAGTTCTGCTATGTAAAGCTGCACTACTTTGTGTCATTTTATATTGTTGGACTTTTTGTTATACGTGTTGATTAGCTGTCCCTATTGCCCGTGCCCCTCGCCATCAGGCGAACCCACTCTGTGGTAAGAGGACAGTATGTATCCAGTGTGATGTTTACTGCTGCAACGCCTGCTCTCCAAAAAGTAAAATGTAACAAGCACTCAGGATCAAAATGTTCACTGTCCCAGATTTGTCGACGACGCAGAACTGCAGTGGATCTCATCTTAATATCTTAATGTCCAGCAGGAAATGAGATGGCGGGCACACTGAAGGCGCTGGGACAAAAGAACCAGATTGTCCAGTCAGTTATCACCAAAAGGAAGCCGTGGTGGCACAATGGCTAGCACGCTTGACTACCCAGCCGGTGGCTGCATGCTTCAATGCCGCCCCAAGAGGGGATTGCATTTAAACTGAACCGGTCAACTCCCAGGTCAACTAAGTCTTAAATGGATACCAGAAAGTGTTCTGTGATGGAACACGATCGGCCTGATATTGAGCACATCACCCATTGATTGGGAGTCTCCGTGACCGAGCAGTCAAGACACCTGCCTCTCCCTACAGAGGTCGTGGGTTCGTTTCGGACTCCATTAATCGGTTCACACAGTTGTTATCGGTTCTCAGATTGACCAGTCTAAGATGGTGTACCAGAAAATATGTTGGGAAGTAAATGTGGCCTCTGTGCTACTGACCACATGACCCACCGAGTTCCGATTGGTCTAGAAAACAATATGGGTGTAGCACCATATGCCTAGAGTGCCTAATGTCTTGTATAATGGTCCTTTCAATTGCTTAATGGAGCCTCGGTGGCGTAGTGGTTAGATCACACTTATTTCACTCCCGGAGGTCATGTCTTATCTTCCTAGAGTCGAGGATTTCAAAACAAAATCTGACCTGGGCTGTTTGGTAAGTGTTGTATAAACTGAGTATCAGAAAATACTGTGGGATGTAAATAAAAGCGATTGGTGAGATATAGACCGCTTCACATGTCCAGTGCTGATCGGTCTATTAAAATACGTATATGTCTTCAAGCCATTGACAAGGATCATTAACACTGCGTTAAAGAAAAAAAAACAATTAAAAAAATGGTCATTTATTAAAACGTTCTGATGGCACCCTAATATATTTTGCCAACAGAAATAACAAATAATGAGGTCATTTATAAGCTATACAGTCCACACGCAAAACTCAGTCCTTCACTACTTTAAACCGTGTGTAAGGACTACGCTCGAGTTTAAGCGAGCGTACAAAAAAGAAAAGATAGGAAAAGAAAAAAGCTATGCAGTTAGGACAAATATACATTGCAATATTAAAATCATGTGAGTTTAACTGTCTTCTTCTTCATGTGTGTGTGTGTGTGCATAAGTGTGTCTGTGTGTGTACGTATGCATGTATTGTAGATCAGCGAAGTAACGGCTGCAGCAGGATATTTTGTTGTTCTCGCTCGGTTTGAACTCAAGCGCAGTCCGTACACACTACTTCTAGTAGTGCTGGACTGAATTCTGCGTGTGGATTAGCTTTCCATATAACAATGTCCCTGGCCAACAGGCGAGCCCTATCCGACTTCAGAGGTATTTGAAATTTATTTCCCCAAGTCAAGGACTAGAGGTCAACTTTTTATTCCTGCTATCCGGTGTAGGGGTTGAATCCCTTATCTCGGCATCAGCACACCGGATGGTTAAGTGCACACGTTCTTATCCATTCGGCCATGATATATCAATACAACATGACAATAGTTAGGTACGCTTAACTCCTGCGAAAACAGTGAGAGATAATAAACACAGAAACAAGGTATGTACACCGTTAGTTAGTTAGTTAGTTAGTTAGTTAGTTAGTTAGTTAGTTAGTTAGTTAGTTAGTCAGTCGACAGATCATCCTCATTGCACATCGAACTATTCAGTCCATAAGTGCTCGGATCCCCTCCTCAGCAAATCCCGCAGCATGTAGCGGCTCACAACACAACTGTGTTGGTTTATCAATCTTCTTTGGCTCCCTGCGTAGTATTCTTGTTTGGCCACATCTCTTTTAATATGCAGTTCTCGCAGTCTGACCATGGTTGTAGATTCACAGTCATCTCTTGGTTCTCGCAACAGTCTTACTTCTCGTAGAGCATTCAGTACGCCAGCCTGGTCCATGGCGCGTCCGCCCTCCACAGTAGCCTTACCTGCGAGCTTATCAGCTCGCTCATTTCCTTGTACTCACGCATGCCCTGGCACAAAGATGAAACTAATGTTTGCCAGCCGAGACCGCTCCAGAGACAGCAACCACTCTCTTCGGATCCACCCCATCTCTATCCTCTTTAGCATGCTCATTGAGCCGCTAAGGAAACATGCCCTAGTGAATGTCTGTGTCTCGAGCCATGTTATTGCATTACTTACTGCCATGACTTCCATAGTGTCTGTGTTTATTTGTTTATTATCTTTCACTTTCTCGCAGGCGTCACATATACCAAACTGTTTTCATGTTGTATGTATTGTCTATATGCATCTCTGTTCCACAGTCCAAACACCACCCAGTATTCCGAAGTCGTGTTTTATTCACCAACAGAAACATATATAACGTACATGTTTTGAATTCATATTCAACTCACCATATTGTCGAATGGATGTTCTTCGCGACTAGTCGCCAACACACAAGAGTTGTAGAACGCTGGTGCCCATGTGCCATTTTCATAGCATGCTTTGGTGACGCTTGCTGCGAAGAGAAGAAATGATATGACAATAAAAAATAAGCTTTACAATATATCCAACAACTAGGCGCGTCCACCGGGTGGCGGATGGTGGAGTGGCTTCTATATATTTTGTCTAGGGGTTAGCTGTGAATATGTTGAATAAGCAGCCATGGACCTACTCAGGCGGTGGTCACTGAGAGGAGGCGAGTTAGTCGGTGGGGCAGCTATTTCTATAAAATACCTCAAAACTCTATGATGTGGCCATCGGCGGGTGAGAGGAGGCGAGTTAGTCGGTGGGGCAGCTATTTCTATAAAATACCTCAAAACTCTATGATGTGGCCATCGGCGGGTGAGAGGAGGCGAGTTAGTCGGTGGGGCAGCTATTTCTATAAAATACCTCAAAACTCTATGATGTGGCCATCGGCGGGTGAGAGGAGGCGAGTTAGTCGGTGGGGCAGCTATTTCTATAAAATACCTCAAAACTCTATGATGTGGCCATCGGCGGGTGAGAGGCCCATATATAATCTGCCCTGCTGCTTTGCAGGGTCTGTCTCTTTAGACAAAGTTTAGTGGAGTCAACCATACATTAACTGGCGGAAGGCAAGGGGAAACAACCGCTATATTGTCCCCAAGATAATCTTCAAAAATCACTGTCCTTGAAAGTTAGAAGGAAAAAAAAAGATCTTTTGCATGTTACATAGAACCAGGAAAATCCCAGCAAGCCTTGGAGATGTGGTTTTATAGAAGAATGCTGAAAATTAATTAGACAACCAAACTGAGGAATCTGAACGTTTTAAGGGAAACAAAGAGAACTTATCACACATATCAGAAAGAGGCAGTCATCGTTTTTTGGCCACGTTATGAGAAGACACAAACTGGAACATGTTGTGACAACCGGAATGATTTTCGGAAAGAGAAATAGAGGAAGGCAGCGTGAGAAGATTCTTGAAAGTCTTCTGTCATGGCACGGAAGGGAGTCAACGAATTGATCCATGCCGTCGAATATCGCAATTTATAGGGAGGCATGGTCTCCCACGACAGCCGGCAAGGCACCGGATGATGACGATGACATATATAAGATCATCATCATCATCAAATGCCCTGCGACTGGCGTAGGCGTTCATGTCTCTCCTCAGATCTCGGTCTTTTGTGTTCTGGATCAACTCTGCTGATATTCCCCCATATCAACCGTTTAAGTCCATCCAGCATCAATTCTCTTGGTCCGTCTATTCTTCTCTTCCACTTGATCCCTCCAGTTGTCGCGATGTTCTCCAATGTCTTTCTTCTGATTACATGAACAAAGAAAGCTGTTTGTCTCTTTCTTATTATTGTATATAACGTTCTAGTTTAGTTAGCCTCTTTCCAGCACTCATTGTTAGTTGTTCTGGCACACAAATGCATTCGCCACATTAGTCTCAGAAACCATATATCTGTTGCTTCCAAATTCTTTCACATTTGTTCATTTATTTTTGTTTATGTATGTTTGTTAAATTACACACATAGAACTGCATATTCATTAAGTCAGCCAAGTTCCGCCTCATTAATGCATATCGGCTGTCATGAACATCATCAAACTGTCTCATACATCTTCACCATTACTCGTTCAGGTTTCTTCTTATCCATCTCTTAGTGACTCTACCCACATGTTACCTTGACTTCCTCTTGCACACTTCATCTCTACTTTTACCCAGCTCATATTTTAATAGTTACATTTGCCTCTTTATAACCTCGAAGTAATTTCATTGCCTGACTTTAATCTCAATCAGGAATTCTTCCATCAGTCCGTCTGCTTGTAGCTCTTGTTCAGCTTCTTTTCTCGCATTGATATGCTTCCTGTTTGTCTAAACTGTCTGTCTGTATCCATGTGATACAATAGTTAAATGAACAGTAAGATTCTTGTATTTGTTTTAAATTGCAGGACATTTACAGGACGTTGCAATCAACCTCAGCCCTCCAATGGCCGTTTCTGATTTCCAAGGCAATAAATAACACGTTGAGCAGCTCGCTAGTACCTTTTAAATAGAAGTCAATTAAGTCCACCAGAGTGGCGTGTGGAACGAACTTCCTACGTTGCTGTCAGAAGAAAAAGTTCCAACGCGTTAAACCTATCAGCCTTGCAGATATTAACTGCTGGAGAACATTCTGGATGGGCTAGCTGAAGGACAAGAAAGAAGCTGAACTTTCCAAGTTCACAACAGTTATGTGAACACCGTTGGCATGGCATATGACAATGCTGAGATAACTGATGATTTCCATTGGAAGTTTAAAACGAACGATGTGTAAAGACCACATGCCCTGGCTGTGGACGAGGCCTAATGGTGTGTTTAATTTTTGTCATCATGGATAACCACGGATGCCACGGAACCACGGATAACCACGGAACCATGGATGAGTGGTTCGAATCGCAAAAGTGACTTATGAGAGTATGGAGCCGGTCGCTCAGAAAGTCGTGGCGTGCTGATGAGCGTAATCTAACCTAGGAATCAACATACAGCTGAAAGATGCTGGTGTTGACCGCAATATCCTGAAACAGGATGGAAACGCGGAAAAAAAAAAAAAAAAAAAAAAAAAAAAATGGATAACCACATCGCTACTTATCACGAATCGGAACTCTCGGATCTTTTTAAGATGAACCAGAATCTGAATCGCTAGTTTCCAAATAGCAGCAAAAAAAAAAAATGCAAACGAAAGCGTAACCCCCTAACAAATTGTACAGTAGAGGTATAGAGTGGTGTAGGGATATATTTACTAGGGCAATTGCACGGTTTGGTAACCGGTTTCCTTTCTAACTAGAAATAAAGGCATGTAACTTATTTAACAATTTGATCTATCGAAATTATGTATTTTATACTAGTCATTTCGACCACAATATGCCAGGCCTTTTGCGATTCGTCCAAAGTGCTATAGTCTGTCCAGAAATGAATGCCTTCATTAACGATCAATTATTTTGAAAACTGTCTGTTGCATCGTTATGAAATTTTTCCTGCCGTCTTATATTTACCCCCACCCAAGGAATATGTCTTTGATAGGTCCAAAAGCAACTTAAATCATGGAAAGCGGCGATATTTCTTTGATGTTTTGGTGAAAAACTAGTGATTTCTCGCTAACAAACTTGTTTTACAGTAATTTCCCGCCAGTTCGGATGACGACACAAGGCTCTACGCGAGGCACTTGTCAAAAGGCCAATCCCATGACCCACGAGAAATTTAACTATTCAACGCTAATGTTTCCGTGTGAAGACGTAATACATTTAATAATGTGCACTTCATCTCTGACCGTAAATTATATACCGCATATAAACAAACTTTGAAATCTGTAGTACAATCTACAAAACAAAATGTTGTTTGTTGGGTGGACATAATGATAAGGTTATAAGCTAAATCTCATCATTTTCCTTCAGTTGGTTACTGAGATATGAAATTTTATATTGGGGCAGACACAAGTAAACAGACTATAGCTGAAAGATATTATAAGCACACACGGTTTGCAAATATTGGCGGAGGATAAATACAAAACCAAGACTATTAAGGCAGGAAACTAATAAAATAAGACTACATCATTTACTAAAGCAAACTCCACCTTCTAGATTAACCGTAATCACACCGGGTAGAATAAAGCATAGACTATAGTTCAGTACTGGACATTTCTTCAAATAAATCTTCTGTCTCTTATTACAGTTACGCCCCTTGCCGTCAGTATTTCACAGATGAATACTGATCAAATTAATCAGTCAGTAACTTAGACTGACTATAATATTCACTTATAGCGTACAGTTATATTGAGTGTGATTCAGAGGGAATTTCTCAGAGTCTGTTGATTATAAAGTCGGTACAGTCTAGGAAATGTTGTCTTTTCACTGTGACCTCAGAGTTAATTCACGGCTGCCTCTTGTTAGATATTGCCTTGTTTGTCTTAATTAATGCCTTTTTATTGCTCTTTCATAGTTATTCACTAAGTAATGTCCATGTATTAATGTATATGTCACATCTGATGTAAATAGAACAAATCCTGCATGAATCTGTGTTGTAAATTGTTCATGGACATTATAAATCGCTACCAAAGAATTACATGGTGCTTAACTCCATACGCGGGTACCTGGGAACCGTGGCAGTGCAGTAGATAATAATCTTGCCTTCCGGTTTGGTAGTCACGTGTTCGAATTCAAAGTGTGTCGTTTTTATTTATTAAAAAAAAAAAAAATAAGGTCTGGGACTCCATGTCGACCCCGCATAAAATGCGTACGAGCAAATGTCATTAGAAGCCAACGTGGCAGGTGTGATATTAACCCCATTACCCATCTTCTTATTTAGCAAGGTGGTGATGATGATGGTGATAATGACAACAAAGGTGAACATTATAATTGTTAAGATGATGTTTTGCGTATCCTTTTACAGGACTTAGCTGTCAACAGCAGCATCTTTCAGCTGTCTGTTGATCTCTTGGCAAGATTACGCTCAGTAGTTTGCCATTGCTTTCTGAGCGGCCGGCTCAGTATCCGCAAGTCACGAGCGGGGGTCGAACCACCTCAGTTCTCGCTCCGCTGCGAGACTCTGCGTGATAAACGGGATTACAGAGAGAAAGTGTTGTAACCCCACAGCCAGAGAGACCGGCTGTTAAGATGATGCAAACGTAAAATATACTCTTGACAATTCAAAATGAAAAGCTGTATTAGATAGTGATAGCGAGATGGAGGGAGAG
The DNA here is from genome assembly GCA_963921405.1 of Cepaea hortensis. Taxonomy (NCBI): domain Eukaryota; kingdom Metazoa; phylum Mollusca; class Gastropoda; order Stylommatophora; family Helicidae; genus Cepaea; species Cepaea hortensis. The sequence continues at coordinate 136,574,820 of OY992878.1, read as the reverse complement.
AGAGAGAGAGAGAGAGAGAGAGAGAGAGAGAGAGAGAGAGAGAGAGAGAGAGAGAGGGGGGGGAGGCGGAGGTGGATACAAGAACGAAGCAAACAAATGATATGTTAACAAGGTTGAGAATAGAGCGTAGGTCAGCATGGCAGAATGAATAAGAACGCGTGTTCTTAAACATCGGATGTGCTGATGCCGAGGTAAGGGGTTCAATCCCTACACCGGACTGTTTTACTAAAATGTTGACCTATTGCCATTGACTTGGGGACGTAAATTACAAGTATCTTTGAAGTCGGAGTGGGTTCGCCTGATAGCGAGGGAGAATGTTAATGGGGAATGCTAATTCACACGAAAAAATTCAGTCCAGCATTACTAGAAATGGTGTGTATGGACTATAATTGAGTTCAAAGCAAGCCTGCGCAAGAAAATTGAGACTGGAGAACGCAAGCCCATCTTGCATCCTGCTTTCCTTATCGTTCATTGTAGATACATTATTGTTGTGTCACCTCTCTGATACAGTTGTAGTTAAACAGTAATCGTTAAGATGATAACACAAACTATAAAATAACATTTTACAGTAATCGCCAAGATATCAGTACAAACTATATAATAATATTACATTGTAACAGTCAAAATACCAATAAAACTATAAAATAACAGTATACAGTAAACAAACTCTCTTTCTCCCCCCCCCCCCCCCCCCCCAAAAAAAAAAAAAAAATCAGTATAAACTATAAACATTACACATTAATCGTCAAAATATCAGTATAAACTATCAAATAGCATTATACAGTAATCGTCAAAATATCAACGTAAACTATAAAATAACATAAAATAACACCGTACAGTAGTCGTCAAGATATTATCACATATTCTGAAGAATATCAGAGAACGATTTCCAAGATGTCAATACATGGTTTTTATAATGCAGCCACAATTGTTGCTAAATTAATAACATGATTCGCACACAATCCTAGCCTTACAAACAGACTTTTTACTGTATTACCGCAGTCCAAGATATATGTCGGACAAGGAACATATTGTGTATACGTATCTAATTACCTACATACATGCATACCAGCATATCTACTCTCGTTAATGTAATATAAAGCCGCATTCATCATCAGTAGCGACAAAAAACAATATTTACCAAAATTTGACTTGTAAACAGACTAGCAAATATAATTATATATACAATTGTACCTGTAACATAGTTTATTATTATGTCAAAGTGGTACTTGAATTTGATAAACTTTTTTGTTTACGTTCGCTCGCTTTTAACTCTAGCGAAGTCCATACCTGTAGTGAACTGGGCTGATTTTTGCGTATGGATTAGCTTTCCCTATTAACAGTGTACCATGCCATCAGGTAAACTCGCACCGTTTTGGGAGTATTTATAAATTACGTTCCCAAGTAAAAGACCATAAGTCAACATTTTAGTCCAACTGACCTGTGTAGAGGTTGAACCAGCTTGCTTGCTTGCGTTCGCTGGCTGTGGACTCCAGCTGGAAGTCCTGTTTGTCGGATGGAAACATCCTGTCGTCCAACATCAGTGTGATGTTATACCGGACTGCGGTTTGCGTGAGTATCCGTTGTCCCATGTCTGGCTTATTGGTGTGCAGACTGGTGCTTCCTCGCCGTGCAGGCAGATACTCTCCGACTTCGGAAGAATCAGCGATCCTACTACTAGTACTACGTTAGCCAGGACCCCGAAGGGACTTGTTGCACAGGACGCACGACTAGGACGTGTTAGTAGGTCTTTTTTTTCCTGCGTTTCCATCCTGTTTCAGGATATTGCGGTCAACACCAGCATCTTTCAGCTGTATGTTGTTTCCTAGGCTAGATTACGCTCATCAGCACGCCACGACTTTCTGAGCGACCGGCTCCATACTCTCATAAGTCACTGGCGTGACTCGAACCCCTTCAGATTCTCGTACGCTCACATCAAACCACGAGAGTATTCGGGGTTACGGAGAAAGCTGCTAACTCCTCAGCCAGGGAGACCGGCGTTAGTAGGTCTTGGCCAGTATAAAACCTGGCCCGGATGCCTTGGAAACACCTCTGCGACCCATTGAACCAGCTACCATGCAACCAGCAACATACCGGTTGTTTAAAAAAGAGCGCTCATAGCCATTCGTCAAAACTGACCTGGTTAGTAAACTGATACCAGTCTTGTACCTGAGGTTCGGTATGAGCTAGTGAAACAAATACAATCTACATCCAGACGGTTGGGTATTTGCTTGCGTAAATAACTGAACCAGTTGAAACCTGATTCTATTGTATGGCGCGAGATATGACACGGAAAAATGCAGCTTGACATTTCTCTAAAAGCAGTGAACACTTATTTGTTTGTAAACTGAACTGTTGACTCATACATGATGTTTATTTCGTTGACAGTTTGCCTATGCTTCTATTGAACTATTTTGTTCCATGAGCGAATGTTTCATCGAAGTCATCAAAATTATCAGCAAATATGTTGGACGATCCATAATGAGATATCTATACATTCAGAAGATCACAAAACAAACATCTATATCATAACTCGGCTGCTACAGATACACACCTGTAGAATCGTGTCTCCCGAAATAAGTCGATTGGCAACCTATAGCTACTTTAGCGAAGTAACACGTGGTCATAGTTTCTGCTCGTATAGTAACTAGGTCCCATTAAAAAAGAGGAAACGTGGGTTTCATTGTCCTTTTACAGTACGTTGCAATCAATACCGTCATTGTATGTGCGTGTAGTTGTTTGTGATTTCCGAGGCAGTTTATGTCCGATAGTTAGCTCTCTGAACGGCCGACGCTTCATACCATAGAGCACAATGAAACGTGACCTCCTTTTGAAATAGCAAAATAACCCGTTATTCATTTATACAATTGCCAAACAATACTCGGCCCTTTTATTTCAATAGTTAAGGAATAAGAAACCTCCTTTAACAGTTGTTAATTAACACAACTCAACAAGCAAAATGCACCGGATATGAAAATATCTGATCTTACTTTAGGTGTGATGAAAACGAAACTGACTTTAACATATGTTGATTGGCTCTAGTTTTCTAGACATATGGTACTTATTGGCACCTTGCCGTATTGGCAGACGATAGTTTGTGCTTCAAAAAGGCATAATAACTACAACCCAAAGCGGTAGAGAATGTGGCTGATAAGGCCAATTCGCGCTGTAAATGTTCGTCCACAGTGAGTGCATGTGAAAACATGGTCATTTTCACCATCATGCACCATCTTACGTCTCATACGCTCGGTGTGTGACTTATCTGCAATCGTTTTCTCCTTTGTCTTTATTCCATTTCTGATATTTGCCCTCCATGCAACTCGTTCAGTGGCGACTTGCTCCCAATGTGCATTATCAATGCCTGTATCAATCATATACCGCTTACACACATCTTTGTATCGTAGTAGAATAGAGAATCTGAGATCTCTTACCCATCTGTAATTCACCAAAAAGATATGCTTTGGTATACTGCCATCATCCATCCTCCTATCCATCTAAGACTACGAAGACCGAACATTGAATACACCATCACACAACCTTATCTTTCCAATACTTCAGTATTTGTGATTTTGTCTTGCCACTTAACACCAAGTATTCGTCGCAGACATCACATATGAAAGCTGTTTAAATGTTTCTCTTGGTGTGAGTAAGTTGTCCAGGCTTCACTGCCATAAAGAAGAGTACTAAAGACACAGGCTTGATAGACAAGGACTTTAGTTTTGGCAGTAACTCCCAACTCTTTTTCTTAATCTGTTCATTGTTGTTGTTCCCTTACCAGTCCTGACGTTGATTACTTGATCTAGGGATAATTTGCTATTTACCTCTGATCCTAGATATGTAAAGTGGACTACCATCTCTAGATCGGTGTAGTCAATAAAGATTGATGGTACACCACGTACACCTTGCGGCATAATCTGTGTCTTCTTTTTGCTAATTATTAAACCAAATTCAGAACAAGCATTGGATAATGCAGATAGTAGACGTTGTATTTCTTCCTCAGAATGGGTCGTAACTGCAGCACCATCTGCAAAAAGCAACTCTCTGATCAGTACCCTCTTAATTTTGGTCTTGGCCTTCAATCTCTGAGCACTGTAGAGGCCGCCATCTGAACATGAGTGAATGTATATACCACCATCCTGATCACGAAAGGCATATTTCATTAGAAGTGAAAAGTTTATTCCAAAGAGGGTGGGAGCTAGTACACAACCTTTCTTAACTCCACTCTTGATTTCAAACTCTTCCGAAGTTGCACCATCAAACTTGATTATATCCTTCATGCCTGTGTGCACCGATTCCACAATGGACAGAAGAGTTGGTGGGCAGCCAATCTTCTTTAGTGCCTTGACCAGACCCTCACGACTGACCAAATCAAATGCTTTTGTGAGGTCGATGAAGGCAATAATTAGTGGTTGATTCTGTTCACGGCATTTTTCTTGCATTTGTCGCAATGAGAATATTATATCAATGGTAGACCGGTTCTGTCGAAAGAAACACTGTGATTCGGGGTAGACTTGATCTCCCAGGACTTGAAGTCTGCACAGAACAATTCTGGCAAATACTTTTCCATCAATACACAGAAGTGAGATACCCCTATGGTTGTTGCAGTCGCTCCATTCTTGTACAATGTCATGATGCTTGAATCTTTGAGATCCTGTGGGATTGTCCTTCTCGCCAGCATAGCTCTATTAGCTGGTCGATCTGTAGAGTGTCTTGCCCACTCCTGATAACCTCTATTGGAATCCCATCCTTGCCAGATGCAAGCTCATTTATAGCACACTTAACTTCTGTTACGGTGGGAAGTGTGTCCAGGTGGTCAAGAGTATGTAGGGCCGTTATGGCGTTGAGGGCATCATCCGCTAGTTTGGTCTCTTTTGAGTAAAGCTCGAAATAGTGCTCTACCCATCTATCTATCTGTTGTTTCTTATCAGTGATGATTTCTCCAGTTAAGGTTTTTTAATGGTGCACTTCTTTTGATCATTGGACCACAGGATTTCTTTATACCTTAACACATGCTTCTGATATTTCCCTTATCACTTGCATTTTGAATGGACGCACATAAATTGATCCAATAGTCATTTGTACACTGCCTGACAGCCTTTTGCACATCCTTCCTAGCTTGCTACAGCTCACTGAGAGTTTTACGCGTTGTTCTTTCCTAGTTTCTTGAGAGCTTTCTTCTTTTTATCAATCAAGGGCTGCAGTGTCTAACTGTTTGCCGTAAACCAGTCCTGCCTCTTATGATCCACAGTGCCGTAATGCCGCACCGCTGTTTTATAAAGAGTTTCCTTAAGTTTACCCCACTTTTCACTTGCTGTACAATTTTATGATGTATCAGTGAAAGCGTCTTCAAGTTGCTTTTGGAACTAAAAGCTCTTATCAGGATCGTGGGTGTTAATAATATTAATCATGAGGTTAGATTTGTGTTTAGCGGTGTAGATTCTCTTCGGTCTCCGTCTAACCCTTGCAACAACCAAATAATGATCCGTATCAAAGTCAGCACTGTGATACCTTCGAGTTAATGATGTTTAGTTCAGATGCTGTCTCCGTGATGATGAAGTCCAGCTGATGCCAATGGCCTGATCTTGGATATTTCAATGTGACCTTATGCTGTTGTTTTGTTTTAAAAAAATGGGTTTGCAATATATAGGTCATTTCTGGTGTAATGCTCCAGTAGCCTTTGCCCATTTTCATTCATGCGACTGATGTTGTTTTTTCCAAGACACACTGGCCATGAACGCGAGTCCTTGCCCACACGAGCATTGAAATCACCGATCCTATAAACGTAGTCGGAATTTGGAACTGCCTAGACTCACAGAGTTTAACTCCTCATAGAACGAATCCTTCATATCAACAAGGGAAGTGAGAGTCAGCGCATATGCAGTGATAATGGTGGCAAAACCACAAGAGGTTGCCAAGTGCTCGGATAGTAGTCTTTCATTACCTCTAGCTGGAATTTCAATCATTCCCAGTAGCGAATTCTTCACTGCAAAGCCCACACCATGTTGCCTTTTATCTGCCTGCTCTCTACCCTTCCCAAAAAAAGGTGTAATTGTTTTCCCTGAGTGACTCTTCCTCAGCGAGACTAGTCTCCTGCAGGCTAGCAATATCAATGCTAAAACGATTGAGTTCTGCATCAATCAAAGCTGGCTTTCTCACAATGTCAATATTCGTTAGGTCAGTGGAAAATCCTGGACACATGGTTCTTATGTTCCAGATTGCAAGCCGCAGCTTGAGGTTTATATTTTTTTTTTAAAGTAATACCTGGTGCATTGGTATTACAGCCTGCGATTCATATTTTGTCATAGCCCCAAGCACCCATTGAAGCAGGCAGGCTGTTGCGGATCAGCACCCAATTTTCCCGAGGATGCCCTGCTTGAGGAGGGTGGTAGCTGATCAGTGACACCTGTATGTGTCTCCCACCGCCAGAAGCAACCGGTGGCGCCCCATGTCTAGGCCAGTTGACAAGTACTAATAACCTGTAAATGTTACCTCCCGCTTTGATTCCGAGACCTGGTAAGACCAGGGATGGAGTTATACCTCTGCATAGCACAAAGCCTGGGCTAAAATATAGAGATCATGTGTTGCCCAAGCAGCATGATCCCTCTCTCGGCCTGCCTAGTTCACTCCAGAGGAATGGTAACACCAATACACCTGGAACAAGACAAGCTGGAGAAGCTGCTGGATCAGCAAAGTAAGGCTCTAACTGTCCGCCTTTCGGAGCTTCGATCCTAGACCAGCTGCCAACCAAGGTTTAGGGTCAGCCAAAGCCTGCCCTGCCATGACATTTTATCTTTAGGTTGCATTTCCTCGCACCAGGATAAGGCTTGTACACTCCCAATTCAAAGTTTTCAAAGACAAGTTTTCAAGATATATGGTACTAGTTTATTTTATAACACACACACACACACACACACACACACACATATATATATATATATATATATATATATATATATATATATATATATATATATATATATATATATATATTGACGCAACTGTTGCAGTGACTTAAAAGTGGTCTCTCATTTGCTTGGACGACAGGGTGGATATACAAAGTACTGTGGCTTTCTCTGAGAGCGGGATTGCCGTGCACGATTTGACCATTACATCAGAAGACTTTGGCCAATCAGGCCTTCATTTCCTCCTGGCTGTAAGAATGTTGAGAACCCAGCACTTGTCGACACCAGCAAGATTGTATTGCCATCCTTGCACACTAAAGTGGGTCTCATGAAAAACTTTGTCAAGGCAATGGAGAAAACAGATGATGCTTTCAAATACTTCATCAAATATTTTCCACACTGAGTGAAGCTAAAATAAGAGAGGGTGTATTTGTTGATCAGCAAATTTTATAACTTCTTTATCATGACAAGTTTCTTTGCGTGTTGCATGAGAAGGAAAAAGCAACATGGCTAGCTTTTAAGTTAGTGGTGGACAATTTTCTTAGAAACGGCAGATCTGATAATTACTACGAAACTGTAGAAAAGCTTCTTCTAAAGTATAACAGTCTTGGCTGCAATATTGCTTTGAAAATCCATTTATTTTCTGGATTCACATCTGGATTTTTTTACGCCAAAATGTCGAGCTGTCAGCGATGAGCATGGTGAAAGATTTCACTAGAATATTGTTGCTATGGAGACAAGGTATCAAGGCAATCTTAGCCATTCTATGTTTGCTGATTACTGTTGGACTGTGACAAGAGATACCTCATCGATTGACTACAAAAAACAAGCAAAGAGAGCTCGAACTACGACTGAATAATGACGGAATGGGTTCAAATGTGTCTTTTTAACACATCATATGAGAACTTAAAATAATATTTTCTATCATTTTAAGTTGAAATATCAATTAACTGAGTATGTAAAAACAATTTATATAATGCTAAAGTAGAAAGACCAATTGTTCATCACAGAGAGTTAAATAAGCGTACATTATTTGTATTATTGTAATATAAATTCATTGTTTATTTAAAAAAAAAAAAGAATCTAAAAAAAAAAAAATTGGTACATTTAATTATGATATTTGAAATCAACATGTAAACATCTATAAGAAACTGTGTATTTAAATTCTGATACAAATCACTTTTGAAAATGTGTTGACTAGTGTAATTTGCGACCCCGTCGCATTTGTATAAACGACCACGTTTACAGGATAAGGATGAATTCTGATTGTCAACTTTGCGTCGTAAGAAACATTTGTTTCAGTGTACATTTTGTATCACTTTATCCTGGCCACCGGCTCTGTGCCGACGGGGTTTAAGGACATATTTCGTAATCACACATATCACGTTCGAATCACAGCTTTGGGAGATCTGACATCAGACCGTCTTGCGTTGGTTTTCATAAATGGTATGAGTGTGAATCTTTCAGAAAGCAAAGGCAAACTACTGAATGTAAACTTGCAATGAGATCAAAAACAGCCAAAAATGCAAAGGTTGACTGCAACGTCGTGTAAAGGATATGCAACTAACTTATCCTGGTCATAAATCTGCACTGGGAGACGCGGTAGTGTAGTGGCTAGACGTTCGACTGTCGGCACAGTTGTCATGCTTGCGGTCAGCCTCGGGATCTATTTGAATTTGTAACATTGTCATGACCTGCCAGGTCTACCCAGCCTGGAATGAGTACACGGAAATGCCTTGGGAAGTAAAGACGGTCACAAAATACTAATCACATCAGCCATCTATACAAATATGGGTCTAGATTCATATACCGAAACAGGATTCTGTACTTAGAACGCTTCATGTGTAAATGTTATCTTTAGCAAGAGAATCAAAAGTTGTCGCCGCGGAAATGTGGGCAGACACAATTAACGGGATATAGGGGCAAATTATATTAAACATGTATTACCCATGGACATAAGAAGCTTTAATTATGTGTATTGGTATCGGCCATGTTGCTCGCCAAGTGACTAGAATGAACAGATCACCAGTCTACAAATGTGACGCACCTGCTAGTGGTATACGCAGTGTCAGTAAGTAAAGCACCCCGTCACACGCTTCCAGACGCATCAGCACACGGAACTAGACCCATATTTTTATAGAGCAGTGGGCACTCACTGGGTGATGTGGTAGTTATCACTCCCGCCGCCTTCACTTCCCAAGACATTTGAAACTGGTCAACCTTGGTCAACCTTAGGTCAAAATTTAAAAATCCGAATTTGCCCATCTGGGGATAGAAAACATTTGCACCATGTCATCAGGCCAGTGCCTAGCCACCACGCCACCGAGATTCACATATCATTGTAGATGAGTACATCCTGGCGACATATGCAAATTCCTATAAATATAATTGTATCTACAATTTACCTTGGCGGACTTTCAGACAATATGTTGAGCCTACCTTGTGGGTCGCCACCATTAGTTTGAGAACCACTATATTCGTATATCGCCATATTTGAACTATCAACATATTGTATCCTTGAAGAAATGTGACAAAATTCACGATTTCCAAAGTGTAAACAAAATATAGTAAAATAATCGGTTTTTATGTTACAATAGTAGTGATGTATATACAAGTGTTCATTGTAATAAATGGACTGTTTAACATGCCAGACAATTATCATAGGTCTCATTTAGCAGAAAGGATCTCATTTTCAGCTTGTTTTCCAGAACGTCTTCATTCAAAACCCTAACAACATTAGCTATTGTGAAAATATGTTGAAGTGTTCTTAAATTGACGCCGTTTGCAAAATTATCTAACGGGGTATGACAATGCTCGCATTATCAGTTCAAGCAACACTCCTTTCTGAAGAAACGCACTGAAGTGCTAACAGGCAACAGGAATGACAGCCAGCGAATACCGTTCTGTCCTTATACGACATAACCTAGTCCCCCCCCCCCCCCCTCCCCACTCGCCATCAGGCGAATCAACTCCGACTTCAGAGGTACTTGTAGTTAACGTCTCCAAGTCAACGACAATAGGTCAATATTTTAGTCCAACTGTCTGGTGTAAGGGTTGAACCCCTAACCTCGGCATCAGCACACCGGTTATTTAAGAACGCGCGTTCTTATACATTCGGCCATGCTGACCTATTCTTGTTGGTCTTTATAAGACGGTGGTCAAGACAAGAAAGTGTGGCCGAAAAGGTGTGAAATATACGTTCACCAAACTCAATGCTAAAAGGGGTGACAACCGCTTATCAATTTAGCAAATATTGCAAGCCACGCGTTCATACAAAGTAGACTTTTAGGTTTCTGTTAGGTGCCATTGTGGCTGGGCCCCGATAACCGAGTATATCAATGCCCATTAATAAGTGTATACTTAGATTCCTCCATGGGTCCACATCAGGGCCAACTCAACGCAATTAAGAAAATGTCAATCAACCTTAGCCTCACAAGACCCCACCGTACCCGACGAACACAGAGTGGCAAATATAACCAGCGTGGCAAATATAACCAGCGTGGCAAATATAACCAGCGTGGCAAATATAACCAGCACTGTTAGAACTAAAAAAACAAACTTATCTCAATTATAACCATTGCTGAGGAAGGAGATTAAACGAGGTCGAATTTTATCTCCCCCCCCCCCTCCCCGTAAATACGAAGTTGAACTGAGGTCCACCATTAGATCTGGACGAATCAGCTAAAGCTATTTACTTTGCATATGTCATACGTTGATATGTCTTAATTCTTAGGCTGTTTATAATTTTTGTAAGGAGTTTATTTTCGAGTAACTATTCAGCAAAGTAACGAGTCTGTACATTTATAGATTTTCATTTCATCTCTCCGGTATCTGTCACGTCGATGAGAGCTATATTTTCTCGTTTTATTATATATAGTTGTGCTGCTACGGTTCTGATTATTGTTACCACTGAAGTGGGAATATCATGTTATGCTAGGATTAGTTTTTATACATAATTTTATTATAATTTTGATATACGTAATGCACATACTATCATCATTATCTTCCACTTCTGTCGTCAAGCGTCTTGGGGAGGAATAATATGCGCTCCAGCGCCCGATGGGCGGTACTGGATAGTGTAATTCCGTGTGATTGTACAATGTCTTTGATGTCGTCAATCCATTTTCTTCTTGGACGTCCTCTTAGTCTCGTCGCAGATGATCTCTGATGTAAGACCAGTGATGGTAGTTGATGGCGTTGCATTCCCACAGTCTGTCTGATAACAGAATTTGTTACTCGGTCTCGGATTGTTAAGTTGGCAGCTCTCCTCAGGCATCTCATCTCGCAGGTGTTGATTTTGCGAAAGTGTGATTTGGATAAAGTCCAAGTTTGAGATTGGTAGGATAGTGTTGGTGTGAATTTGCTGTTTATTATCTGTCGTTTTGTGGACATGGGTATATATGGATGATTCATGCATATATAATGTTTAAAATTGTTATAACACACTAGGGTTCATGCTTTGTTTTGCTATTATTATGAGTCGCGTTCTTATGTGGAAGATTTGGTACAACTCCGTAGTGAATGTTATACAATACTGTTTGTTGTGTTTCATGGAAACAAAAACAATCAAATATGGAGGTTCTAGAAATACCGGGAATGAAAAGAGAGTTGATGAAAAAATAAATAAAAAAAGAGGCAAGTGAAATATTTCGGTCACGATAAAAGACATACCACTCTCATAAAACCATACTGTAGGGCAAGGTTGGAGGTAAGCGAGCAAGAAAGAGACAACGATACGAAGTGGGAAGAAAACATCATGAGATGGACGAACATCAGTCTGACAGAAAGCACAGTCAGGGGGGAGACAGACAGTGTTATAGATCCATTGCAGCCAGCAATCACTGCGGAGACGGCACATGATTGGTTGAAGTATGATCTAGAATGTTCACAAAGACCATACAAGTTAGAAATGAATCTTGAATGTTGGAATGTGAACTAGTCCTTTTAAACACCACAAATATGAGATGTAAGCCTAGTCACCTAATCTCCCCCTTACCACTCACTGGGGTTACCAAGACCAGGTACTTTTACTTTTTTTTTTACGAGCCATTTCTAGCTGTGTACTTGTGTATCCAGGGACTTTTTGTCTTTATTCAGCCTAAAAGAGAAATCTGTCTCTAGTTTGCTTACTTTGATTGGGAGCGGCGGGGATTTGAACCCGCAACCACTACAACGCCAGTGTGAGAGCTAACTTAATATAGGAAAAAGTTGGGTCGGCTCGCCTGGTAGAGAATCCACGTCAAACTCAATTAGCTAACAATTTGGGTTAGTAACATTCATTAGTTAGTCGTTACTGACAGCAATGTACTTCCGTTCAGTGTCTGACGTTTCATCAACAGAAATCTATACTAGTCGGCAATACAAGTTCGTATCTTATTTAAAGTGATTTTGGTAAGATACAAAGAAAAAGGATATATGTTTTACCGGGATTAAGCTGAAGGGAAGGAAGGAAATACAAGCGTACATAATGTCTGTCATGACATAGGGGAGATTATTGACCAGAGGTTGTAACATGTCAAGAAACTCAGACATGCGTTTGGCAGGACAAGAGCAGGCAGAAACAATTGGACGCTGGGGAGTGTGAACTTTTTATGTACTTTTGGTGGTACATAAAAGGCGAGATTACCTAAACCACAATTACAGATGTGCATTTAAGAGGCATTGCCGGAGATAATCTTATCTCGAATAAACTGGGTAGTTTTGACTGCCAGGAATAGCTTCCTTCTTCACTGGTCCATTCTATGACGTGACTGTTACTAGAAATGTGTTCCCAGATACCCCAGTGGTGTTCTATCGCTGTGAAAACAAATTCAGAGAATTACTTGTCTGCCGTGCCCTACCTACGGTGCAAGGACGTTATCCACAGACATTTGGTGACATTTCCTTTGTTACCTTTCAGTAAAATATACCTGTTTTTCCTGTACATATCACAAACCCAGTTTCACGTTTACTTAACAGATGAAGTAAATTTGGAAGATATCTAGCGGATCGATTGAGGAAACATCTGAGGGTCATCTCACAATACTTCTACAAGTCTGGTTTTAATCATTTAAATTCCCTGGATCATAAGGGGGTCGATGATGTATGCATCACTGATATAAAACAATGTTACCCGGATATTTCTGTCATAATGAACAAAAGAGAGCCACTTAACTTCAGCTATTTGTAACAGAAAAAATCATTTCTTACTATGTCAGAAAATGCTTACATTTGCCATGTAATGTTCACACCACTTAATAGCAAATTATATTAACATGTCACAGTATACCTAAAATGTTCACAATGACAACGCCAGTTAGAAACGAATCTCAATCGTGGGAATGAGATTAGGCTAATACATACCTAAAATAACTTTTTAACCATAACAAGGAAAAAAAAAATCTCAGCTACAGCCCCAGGGATCTGCAGAAAATAATGCGCTTGTGAACCGAATGACATTAGTTCCGAAACGACCCATGACCTACAGAACGCGAGGCTTAATCACTTCGCCATCGAGACACCTCCCCTCCTCGTCTATAACTGTGAGAGTCTGTATAAATGATGTATGTTTGCATGATCATTATAATGTATGTTTTTGCAAAGTGTGGCAGTGAATCACGGGGCGCGAATGAACAAATTGGAAAAGCTAAGCTTTGTTAGTTTTCGAACTCCGTCATTCGGCCCACAAGAGTAATTTCTGTCTGCAGCCCCGGGGTTGTCTCGGGAGCTACAGAGTTTGTGCTCCATCCGGCGATTTCGTCTGCTAATTTGCGGAACGAGACCGAGCCATGTCGGATAAACATGTATGAATGTGTGTATGTAGGTGTATGTGTATGTATGTGTTTATATAAGCTAATACATGCGTGAATCTCTCTCTCTCTCTCTCTCTCTCTCTCTCTCTCTCTCTCTCTCTCTCTCTCGCTGTATATGTATGTGTGTGTGGTGTGTGTGTGTGTGCCTGCCGGCCGGCCGGCCTGCCTGTCTCAAACCATGGTATTATGCAATGTTTATATTCACAGCATTCACTTGACAATGTTTTATTTTTCCTAAGTGCCTGTAACATACACAATAGATAATATTGATGTAAGAAATATGAGTGGTTGGAAATGTCGAATGTAAGACGTGCTTAATTTGTGACCCTATGAAAATAAAGTTCGTTCCATCGTTCCTACCCCCAATTTGCCAGTATCACGAAACATCATATTTTCTCTAATTCAGTATTTTTGTTATTTCAACCGATTTCAGGCATGGGATCAACGATTCATCTTGACTTGAGGTGACCAGTAGCATCATCATAAACGTGTCAGTTCTGGATGTTCCTCTCGTCCTGTCATCACCTTCTAATGTAGTCACAGGAGTTCTCCTTGACTGTATGTTGTGTTTGTGAATGTGTTTGTTTGCTGATGAAGGCTAACCGCCGCAACGTTCTGTATGTGTCGTAACTCTGTTATGTAAAGCTGCACTACTTTGTGTCATTATATATTGTTTAAACTTTCACAGCTTTACCGCAGTTCCACCAAATTTTATGCATACAGTTCTGGATGCTACGCTAGCTAACATTCGCTCTTGATTAGTCTTATAAAATGAAAGACCTGAACATCTCGTGTATTATTGAAATATATCCCTAATGTTTCGCCGTCAAAGACTTGATTGATAATTACAAGGAACATCACACACAGGACTGTAATCAATATAATGGCGGCTTATTTAAGGCGATTGTGTACAGAAAGACGTGTTACTGCCTTGCTGATATCATCCTGTACTGTTCAGATTAGCATGTCTGCACGGATATGGGTGTTCATTCTTACACATCCGGTGTCCTTATGCCGAGATAGTGACTTTTCGCCTTTGAATTGAGGAAGTAAATATCAAGTACCTCAGAAGTTGGAGTCTGTTCGCCTCATGGCTAGGGACGCTGGTAATAAAGAAAGCTATTATACACGTAACTAGATTTTATTAGAAAGCAGCAAGTCAAATGGTTTGGCTATGCAAGTAGGTTACCTGTCAACAGCATACCACAACAAGCAATGATATACAGACTAGACGGAAACAGAGGAAGAGGCCGACCACGTAAACGTTGGACGGAGGGAATAGCAGAGTCCATGGGAATATCGATATATGAAGCCCACAATCGGGCACTCTCACGATGTTTATACTTCACCTCGACACCGCATGGTACAAGAGGAACATGATGAGATGAGATGAGATACACACGTAACAATCAGTCCAGTGATCTAGACGTTGAAGCACGTGATTGGACTACGCTTGAGTTGAAAGCAAGCGAACGCAAAAATAAATAAATAAATAAATAAATAAATAAATAAATAAATAAAAAGAGAAGAAGAAAATATTGTACTGTTCTGTTCATGTCATTATGTAATGTTGTGATCATTTGCAGCAAAAAAGAGGCGGACTACTTTACTTTCAAGAGGACTTTACGTGTGTCGTTTTTGACCTAATCAAATTGCTATTGCAGTTAATGACGGCCAATGTTTAAAGTCGTAATCCTGCTACTTATCAACTTCTTAAAGTGGTCAAAGGAATACTGCTGAACTTTAAAAAAACAAAAACAAAAAACAAAAAAATAATAAAATAAAACACCGAAAAAAGGAAGGAAAAAAAAGCACACACTGCTGACAATTGTTATTTTTCTTATTCTTCTTTCGTTCGCTTGAAATGTATCTATAACTGCAATGTGGTCTCCATGGCCTATAAACCACGAGTTACAAATTACTTCCATAGCTTTACAGAACGTTGCTGTGAACCCCAGCATGTTTCGCTGTTTGTGATTTCATAGCTAGTTTACTTTCAGTAGTGTGCCATTGCTTTCTGAACTCAGCATTCAAACACACACGCTGATTCATCAATTTATTCATTCAGTAGCATGTTCTTTACAGAACCTCGCTCCCATAACAACCTTCCGGAAAATCTCTCGACGTTCCGCGTTCGATACACCCGTCTGGAGATCATCCGCTACATCCTGCACCCATCTTCTCTTTGGCCTTCCTCTTCCTCACTTCCCGGGCATATACCCCTAAATTATTGTTCTCTCCAAAATTTCGTGACGTTTCAAGTGACAAATATATTTCAATTTTCTTTGTTTTATCGTCTTTAATAGCCAACCTTCTTTCAATATTCAGCTCTTGAAGTATGGATGCATTTGTTCTTTTCCTTATCCAAGATATTCTTAGAACTCATCTATAACATTTCTATTCAAAGGATTTATGCGCTGTTCAGCTTGCTAAGTAAGTGTCCAGGTTTCACTGGCGTATATTGAAATGGGAAAGATGCATGCTCTTAAAATATCTAATTTTTGTAGTTCTATCTGTCCCACTCCCCAATTTATTCAGTTGTTTTAGTCTTTGAAGAGCAATAGATATTCGTCTTTTAATTTCTTTCATTATTCTTATTCTTACCTTATTCTTACCTTATTGGTAATCAATGACCCAAGATATTCGAAATTTTCCACCACCTCCAATTTGTTTCCTCATGAACATATATTTCTTTCTCCGTGGTAGTTTTATCTGCATACATTATCTTTGTTTTAGCTATGTTGTGATTTTCACTATTCAATTGGGGTGAGAATATGAGGTTTTCTATACCATTCAGTATTGACTGGCATCTTGCCGTCTTGACAGACGATATTCTGTAAAATGGAGTTATACCTCTCCATAACACAAAGCCTGGCCTGAATTTAAAGACCATGCATTGTCCATGCAGCATGATACCTCTCTCGGCCTGTCTGGTGTACTCCAAAGGAAAGGTAAACCAATACGTCCGGAACAAGACAAGCTGCAGACCTCCAAAATGTCTCCAAAATTCCTCCAAAATAAGCCACAGCTATTAATGAGCTGGGTTAGATAGTTCCTAAGAAATGCTGTTAATCCGGTTTCTAGGAATAACATAGGAGTTTCAATAGACATACAGTTGTATAACCTTCCATGGGCCTGCTTGAGACAAACTGAGGCCAGTCGGTCCTTTAATAGATAGGGTATCACTCTTCGCGGTTTCTTGAAGGTAGATCCTCATAGCATTGCAAAAAATGTCGACCATCCCCGTGTTCGTGTTCATTATATATTGTGGATAGCAGTACGGTATCATCAGCATATCGAATCTCTGCTATGTCATAACCCCGAAATTTAGGGCATAATATTGTTCCCTGTTTACATCATCTCTGACATTTATGATTACATTTTCGGCGTACACGTTAAACAAATAGGGGTACAGCACAAATACCTGACGGACTCCTTGCTTGATGTCAAACCAATCCCGATGTCCCGCCATCTATTCTAACCGCTGCTTGTTGGTCTACATACACATACATTGGCACCTTGCCGTCTTGACAGACGATAGTTTGTGCTTTAAAAAGGCATAATAACTTTTAACTATGGCGGTAGCGAGTGTGACTGATAAGGCCAATTTGCGCTGTAAATGTCCGTTCACAGTGGGTGCATGTGAACACGTGGTCATTTCCACCATCATGCACCATCTTACGTCTCAAACGCTTGGTGTGTGACTTTTCTGCAATAATTTTCTCCTTTGACTTTATTCCATTTCTGATATTTGCCCTCCATGCAACACGTTCAGCGGCGACTTGCTCCCAATGTGCATTATCAATGCCTGTATCAATCATGTCCCGCTTACACACATCTTTGTATCGTAGTAGAGGCCGACCCTGAGATCTCTTACCCATCTGTAATTCACCAAAAAAGATATCCTTTGGTATTCTACCATCATCCATCCGCCTAAGATGTCCTATCCATCTAAGTCTACGAAGACTGAGCATGGAATAAACTGTCACACAACCTGATCTTTCCAATACTTCAGTATTTGTGATTTTGTCTTGCCACTTAATACCACTTGTTGGTCTAGATAGAGCATTATATGAGTTGTATTACATGTGGTGGAAAGCCCATATTCCTCATGATTTCCCAAAGTTTCTGATGTTGTACACAGTCAAATGGCTATGAATAATGCACAAAACATGAGAATAGGCTTACTTTAAATTCTCTGCACTTCTCTATTATTAAATGCATGTTGAATATCTGATCTCTTGTTCTTCGTCCTTGTCTAAATCCAGCTTGAACCACGTTAATTTCTTCTTCCATGTTTACGAAGTCTTCCCATTGTGATTTTTAGTAGAATTTTACTTGTCTGATCAGGGCAACAGTTCTATAGTTGGTACATAATTACAGATTGTCCTTTTGGGGTATTGGAATGAAGATAGTTCTCTTACATTCTTTTGGCCATATACCATATTTCCATATCATGTTACAGACCAGTGTTAAAAATTAGCACAAGACATCTGCTTCCAAATTGCCTGCAGCTGATTTAAAACACGGTTTGCGAAATTCAGAATCACGTTGGCTACCCCTTCGCCACAGACATCGGTATACACACAGACACACTGACACACACACACACACACACACACACACACACACACACACACACACATACATACGCACAGGAGGGAACGTCATTAAATAACATGAATTTTATTTTAAAGTGCATGGGCGAGTATAGACAGCAAACTATCGTATTTCAGGATACACACTGGCTCTTAAACAATACTCCATCTAGGGTTCGTGAGGATCGGGGAGTTTGCGCTTGAACAAACGGGATTGCAGATTGGCTGCCCTACTATCAACTTAACAGTGGAATAACAAAGAGGCATTATTCGCTTTTTAGTGGTCAGAGTATGTGAAACCTTGTGAAATTTACAGAAGAATGATAGTTCTGTATGGAGACAGTTGTTTGAATCTAGGGGAGAGTGTATGAATGGGTAGATCAATTTCCTAATGGGAGACAAACAGTAACTTATGAATAGCGTAGTGGGAGATCTGCAAGTGTGACCATTTTTGAGATATCAAATGCCCTATATTGGTGTAGTTCCAGAAAAGTGGTGAAACTGACTAGTGCCACCAACACTGACATGCTAGACAACACACTGAAGCAAGCTATAGGATCGAGACTAGATAGAAAATGGAGACAAGAAAATCCGGCTGCTGTTGAGGCTGAAGTACAAGCGTTGATTTTCGAGAATTCGCTAGACGGTGACGCGGTCATCTACACAGATGGGTCGGTCGTCCGACATGTGAGAAGCTCATGGGCCTTTACAGCTCGGGCCGGAGGGAGAATTGTGAAGGAGGACTCTGGTGCTTTCACTGAAACCACAAGTAGCCTGACCATGGAAGTCATGGCAGTAAGTAAAGCAATAACATGGCTCGAGACACAGACATTCACTACGGCTTGTTTCCTTAGCGACTCAATGAACATGATCAAGAGGATAGAGGAAGGGTCGATCCGAAGAGAATGGTTGCTGCCTTTGGAGCGGTCTCGACTGGCAAAGATTAGTTTCATCTTCGTGCCAGGGCATGCGGGAGTACAAGGAAATGAGCGGGCTGACAAGCTCGCAGGTGAGGCTACTGTGGAGGGCGGACGCGCCATGGACCAGGCCGACATTCTGAATGCTCTACGAGAAGTAAGACTTTTGCGAGAACCAAGTGATGACTGTGAATCTACAACAATGGCCAGACTGCGAGAGCAGCAAATTAAAAGAGGGGTGGCCAAACAAGAACACTACGCAGGAAGCCAAAGAAGATTTATAAACCAACACAGAACTGGCGTCGTTAGCCGCTACACGTTGCGGGATTTGCTGAGGAGGGGATCCGAGCACTTATGGACTGAATGGTTCGATGTGCAATGAGGATGATCTGTCGACTAACTAACTAACTAACTATTGGATCGAGACGATGGGGACTTCTAACAAATGGAGAATTGTTGCTGCACAACAACGCCCGTCCTCACATGGCTTTGCATACAGTGGATTCACTACTTGCTCTAAAATGTGATGATTTAAACATCCAGCATACAGTCCACAGTATAAAATAACACAAAGTAATGCAGCTTTGCTGGCTTCGTTGCTTAGAGGTTATGACTTTTCTCCGTAATCTCGTATACTCTCGTCGGTAACGTGATGACGATGAGAATCAGCAGCGGTTCAGATCGCATCGGTAACTTACGGGGTATGTGAGCCGGCCGCTCAGAAAGCAATGGCAAACTACTGAGCGTAATCTTGCGAAGAGATCAACACACAGCTGAAAGATGCTGGTGTTGACAGCTATGTCCGGTAAAGGATATGCAAAAAAAAAAAAAAAAATGCAGCTTTGCCGCGCTCAGTGGTGAAGGTGTTACGGACGTGGGTCGTAATCCCGTATAGCCGCGCGTTCGAAATACACTATAATCTTTCCCAACGTTCTCTGGTTGAAAGTTCTCCTGGTCTTCCCTCTCAGTTTTGAGATTCTACTAGAACCCCCTTCAATCCCCCGCAATCTCAAATGCCTACACAAACACAATATATAATCACGGAGAAGACCCCCCCCCCCCCCCCGCCCCAAGTAACTATATTCAGGCATAAGAACGGGATGAGAATAATAAAAAAGATGGAAAAAATTAGAACAATGAAGACGAAATGAACATTAAAAAAATACAAATAAAAATAGTTGTTACTTATCTCAGAATGCCCGGCGGTGATACTAACATGAATTCGATTCGATTTCACCATTACCCCTACCCCGTTCAACCTAGAAGAGAAATTATAGTAGGGCCCATCACCGTCTCAGAATGATAGTCCTGTGACTAATCAGCCATCAAAGCAGCTGAATATGGTTTTACCCTCACAGTCCTATTAACCGTAGGTGATTGTTGTCCACATGGGGCAACAGACGCTATGTAGCAATGACTTCCAATTGCAATTCCAATTTTCGAAAAAAAAAATTCCAAACTCGGTCTCGTCTAACCTGCCTCTTCAGCTTTGGTTATTGTTGAGATCCGTGGTTTTTGTGGTTACTTTTAGCCTGTTTCTTTTCCTGTGCGCTCTTACGAGTAATCCTATCTCGGACTGGTTATGTAAGTGTTTGTGTCTGTGACGTCAGCTGGTGGATGGTCCGCGGCTGTCCTTTGTTCGCGTCTCCGCTGGTGGTTTCTTTTGTTAGTGGAAGCTCCTGGCTCATCTGGCTTGACTGGTTGTAATTCTTATAATGACTTTTTATTTGGTATGTTTGCCTCCTTTTTTTGTGTGTATTGCCTGTAGAAGCTTTTCGATGTGATATGCCTCCTTGCGCCTTTTTTCTTTTTCGCGTTTGAGTTCTTGCTGTCTTTTGATTGCTTCTTCGGTGGTCAGCCATGGGACGATCTCTCCGTCATCTATATAGTATTGCCATAGGTGTTCGTCATCCTGCCATAAATATGTTTCTTCAGCGGTACGGCAGGGCATTGGTTTCCCCTTGAGTTTCTTGTACTTTTTTTCCCCTTTTCTTCCATGCTCCCTCTGTATTCCTTGCACTTGAGTTCGTGTATCCTCTTTATCTCTGCGATTTCTTCATCGGTAAATACTGACGTTATCGGGGCGTCCTCTATGGCATCGTCAGGGTGCTCATCTCGGTTTTCTTCGTGTGTCTAGCGGGATATTGGCTTCCCTTTGAATTGATTATGTGGTTGTTTCGGGATTTTCCCTTTGAATGTTTCGGGCGTCATGGTTGGGCTGCTTGCTTTCGCTTGCGATTCAGGCTCGGTCTCTTGATTTTCATCTTTTGGTTTCTTTGTGATTTCTTGTATGGCTTCTGTTGGTTTGTTTTGGAAATGTTCCATTTCAGCTTTTTGTAGTTCTCGCTCTGATTTAATGGATTGTAGGATTTTTTCGTTCTCCTTCTTTATCAGTGCCATATGTTTCACTTCTTGCTTGATGTTTTGCTGGATCTCCTTTATTTCAGCAAACAACTTTTCATTTTCGCTGGTCGGTGCCGGTGATTGAAGCAGCTTGATTTGCTTCATTAGCTCATCTATCTGGTCTTGAAGGTGAGCTTTTTCCGCTTGTGAGATGCCCGTGGCTGTCTCGCACCACTTCATTGCGTCCTTATATGGAGTCTTTGTGCTGATGGCGAACTTTAAGACGTCTCTGTGTCTTTGAAGGTACGGAAAGCCTAAGTAGCTTGCTCCATGTTTGCCCAGGTAGTTGGCGCACTTTCTTTTGTTTTTGGGTGCTCGGAAGTCCGAGTCCAGCTTGGCCAGTGGACACTCCTTGAAGGCGTGGTGATCGACGCAGTACCGACATATTTCCGTCTTACTGCGACATGCTGCTCTGCTGTGGCCGGCCCTCTGGCATCTGGAACATTGATTGACTTTTGGGAAGAATCTCTCTGGCTGTTGTGTTTTCTTGTTGATTGCTACTGTGGTCGGCATCTCGCTGCCCTCTGTCGTCACCACCGCCAAGGTTGTAGGAATCTTGAAGTAGGTGAGGAGTCACACGCCTTCAAGAATCGGATGTGGAGATTCTCTTTTCGAAGCTGTTTTAGGATTTCTTCGTCTGATAGCTCCACTTGGATACGCTTGACAACCCACTTGCTTGTCGGTGAGTCGGTGTTTTCGACTCTGGTGTCTTTCTCCTCCCTCTGCTTCTCAGTAGGTTTGGCTCTTGTTTGTGGTGGACTGTCGCCGGTCTTCCTCGTGGTGGCTTTAGTAGTAGCTGTAGTTTCAGGTTCTTTGTTACAGCTCGCAGGCAGGCTCTCCACGTTTTTCTTCTTGTCGGCTCTCACGCTGCACATCTTGGATACCGCGTGTCTTTCTATGCTCTTGCAACGTGCCATTTTCCCCCTGACTTGTTCAGGTGGCTTTCTTGATAGCGCTCGTAAATGCGACGAAGGAGCACGCACGAACAATGGCTTGAACCTTGCTACTATTGTACAGACAGCCGTGGGAGTCTTTGGGTCACAGGGATCGGGGTAGGGGATGGTAACGGTTCAGTTAAGATCCCTGGGAGAAGAGTGGAAGTGGTACGTGATTTAAAAAAAAAAAAGGGGGGGGGGGGTAGGAGGGAGGAAAGTAAGGCATGAAAGTGGAAGCAATGGAGATGTTATGTTGGTCCAAGAGTGAAAACTAAGATACAGTCCAGACTTGGTGCCATCGGACTTTGTAAGGACCCCTGAAAGAACATCTGCGCTTTCAGATGATAAAGAGGTAGTGGAGGCGATGCAGAACTGGTTAAAACCATAGCCAAAAACCTATTCTTTTCAACAAGCTAATGGACAGGTGGAGCAATTGTTGCCAGGCAGGGTGACTATGTTGAGAAATCACACACACACAATTTTTGGTTCGCACGATCGTAAGAAAAGGTATTCGTAAAGTGTCTGTTACTTAATGACTTGCTCTCGCATGCGTGTGTATGTTTGTGTGTGTGTGTGTGTGTGTGTGTGTGTGTGTGTGTGTATATATATATATATATATATATATATATATATATATATATATATATATATATATATATATATATTGCATATCCCTTACAGGACGTTGCAGTCAACATCAGCATTTTTGAGCTGCTGTTAATAAACTAGGCAAGCTTACGCTCCGTAGTTTGCCATTGCTTTCTGAGTAACATATACCGAGAAAGACACAGAGAATGGGGTGGGGAAGGGAAAACCCATCCCCCGTGTATATATATATATATATATATATATATATATATATATATATATATATATATATATATATATATATATATGCAAATGACACATGCGGATGGTGGATAATGCAAAAGATCTGCAACAATTGTTGGGCATTGTAGTAACAGAGAGTACAAAGAAATGACCCTGTTTGAATATCAAGAAAACAGTAACAATGGTGGTAGCAAAGAAAAAGGTGACACCCAAATGTGAAATAGAGATAGCAGGGACAATTCTTCACCAAGTGGGTGGTTTTAAAGATCTAAGGACATTTATAACATGAGATGGAAGATACACAACAGAGATTGGGAGCAGATTAGGACAAGCAGGAGCTGCATTTCGGAATATGAAGACTATCTTATGCAGTGAGTCACTATTATTGAATGTATTATGTTAAAGTGCTTTATGGAACATGTTTTGCTGTGTGGCTGTGACTCTTGGAATGTAGATGAACAAATTAGGAAGAGATTGGAAGCAAAGGAGATTTGGTTACTGAGACGAATGTTGCAAATTCCTTGGACTGTCAGAGTGACTAAGAACGACTGCTTTAAGGAGGCTAGTGAAACTAGAGAATTATATACAACTGTAAGAAGGAGACAAATAGCTTTTTTGTGGTCATGTGATGAGAGGAGAGGCGCTACAGATCAGCGTTACAACTGGAAACATGGAGAGGAAGAGGCAGACCAAGAGAAATGATGGTGCACGGATTGAGACGGGGGCATGGAGGAATATAAACCGCAGAGTTCATCCAGAAAATAAAAGACTGAGATCAGTGGAGAATCATGAACGCATATATGTATATATATATATATATATATATATATATATATATATATATATATATATATATATATATATATATATATATATATATATATATATATATATATATATATCTTATATATAAATTAGGATCTTCGTCCGTCTGTCTGTCTGTATGTCTGTCTGTATGTCCGTCTGTCCTTTGTGCGCTCGCGAACGGCCCATCCGATTGAGATGAAATTTTCTACACGCCTTCCTTTCATTCCAGAGCTGCCAACTGTGATATTTTGTTAGTGTGAAATCGCCTGCTTACTCAGTATTATTTCATTTTTCATCATAATTTCATATATTTCAGGGGACCTAACTCTGTAAAAGTTATTTTAAGGGGCATAACTTTTCTGTATAACTTATAGTCATATTGTGGCATCGTTTTCAAAGATTTATAAACTCTTTGTCCATAGTTATATACCGGCATATGAGTTATAATAAATAATGATACAATCTGTAAGGCATTTTCAAAATTTTCATAAAAATAATGCACAATGCATAACGTTGTAACTCATCTTTTTTTGCTTAAGAAGTTACTGTAGTCATGCAGGTGATTATAAAGAGTTTTCATTAAAAATAATGGATGGTGTGTGGAAGAACGTTCTTTATGAATTTAATGAAGCCGGACAGGGTCAGGCAGACAGATAGACAGTCGGGAACAGGAACTTATATGACTACTTATATAAATTAATTGAGATGCTTCACACCAGGAGCTGTGCGATGCCGGGCCAGGTCAGACAGACAGACAGACAGACAGACAGACAGACAGACAGATAGTCGGTAACGGGAACGGGAACTTATATGACTACTTATATGAATTAAATGAGATGCTTCCCACCAGGGACTGGGCGAAGCCGGGCAGGGTCAGGCAGACAGATAGACAGACAGATAGACAGACAGATAGACAGACGGGAACTTATATGACTACTTATATGAATTAAATGAGATGCTCCACACCAGGAGCTGGGCAATGCCGGGCCGGGTCAGACAGACAGACAGACAGACAGACAGACAGACAGACAGACAGACAGACAGACAGACAGACAGACAGACAGTCAGTCGGTAACGGGAACGAGAACTTATATGACTACTTATATGAATTAAATGAGATGCTCCCCACCAGGGTCTGGGCGAAGCCGGGCAGGGTCAGCTAGTATATATATATATATATATATATATATATATATATATATATATATATATATATATATATATATATATATATATATATACACACACACACACACACACATACATACACACAAAAGGTTTCCACCCACCCATTTCCCGTTTCGTGTTATTTCGTTTCATTTCGCACACCCTTTTCCCGTGTCGCGTTTCCATTTTCCGTTCCTCGTTTTTGTGTTCTCTCTGCCCTCACAGCCTCAGTTTCCAACATAGTTTCGTGTAACTTCCAACCTCCCCTCTTCCTTTTCCATCCCCGAAGTTATATACCCACTAGAAAAACGTGGTAGCATATCCTTTACAGTACTAGCAATCTACCCCAACATTACTTTTGCCGTTTGTGATTTCTTGGCAAGTTTGCGTTCGGTGGCTTGTCATTACTTTCTGAGCCACGGGCACTCATGCCATTCTATGCAAACCAACGCATGGAGGACTGCATTCCAAGCGCCAGCCGCTGTGTTCCAACGCGGTATGCTGGAGTGCGTACTACACATTGGCCATAGAGCCGGCTATAGTTCATTGCTATCCGCTTTTCACCGTTCACTCTCATGGGCGTCCACCATCCCTCACACCCGGCGGCTAAGCCAATTCATGTCGCCCATCGACCAGTTTAAACCATACATCCGGTTCTTCTCATTCACATCAAACGGTAAGCGCTTAAGGCGCATTCGACCAAACCGGGATTCAGATAAGTAACATTTGTATTTTCATGCAGTGTTTCTCTTGTAGGTAGTTAGTTGTCTGTTTATGTTTGTTTATTCTGTGCTGACGAAGACTTTGGCCGCAACGTCCATATTGTTACTTGTAATCGTGTTCTAGTAAAGCTCACAATCTACTTCTCTTTTTTTTGGGGGGTGTGATTTATTCATAGTTTTTGTGCTGATCGTTTACATTTTTCAGATCCCGAAGTAAATATTCTTAGGTTTGATCTTTTTTTTTTATTTACCTCCCCGCCTCCCCCATTCTCCCTCTCTCTTCCTCCCTCCCTCTCCCTCCCCCATTCTCTCTCTCCCTCTCTTTCTCTCTCTCTCCCTCTCTCCCTCCCCCTCTCTCTCCACCCTCTCTTTCCCCCTCTCTCTCCGTCTGTCTCCCTCTCTCTCTCTCCCTCTGTCCCCCTCTCTCCCCCTCTGTCTCTCTCTCCCCCTCTCTGTCTCTCTCTGTCCTCTCTCTCTCCCTCTCCCCCTCCCCCCCTCTCTCTCTCTCCCTCCCTCCCTCTCCCTCCCTCCCCCTCAGTATGTGTGTGCATGTTTCATTTTGTAGAGCCTCCTATTTGATCGCCAGCTTTGTGGCGAAAGGGTTTCTGACGCAATTTATAATCCCGCACACAGCTGCTGGCAATTTCAATGCAGATTGTCTTGTGCTGGTTTCCATACAAAAGTATACGTGCCAGTCTTTCAGAAAGCAATGACAAACTACTGAACGTACACTTGCTAAGAAATCATAACAAGTTAAAATACGCTGGGGTTGATTGCGACTAGCTGCCTTCTTGATCGTAATCGTTCAATTGCAACTTCACAGTAACGCATCGCTCCATTATATCCTCCATTCCTGTGCCAGCGACAATCACACGAAATGCTCATATTAGTCCAATATGAAGGAACCTGTGGCTTCGAAAAGACTAAACTGTCAAAGCATCGACAACAATTCGCCCTTCACCTGTTAAAAATTAAATTAAATTTAGTTGCATGTCCTTCACAGGACGTACCAGTCAACCACAGCCTGTTAGCTGTTCGTGATTCATGGGCAAGATTTACGTTCAGTAGTTTGTCATTACTTTCTGACGACCGGCACTTATACCTTTTTCAAAAAAAAAAACACCCAGCACCACTGTGTTTCGAACCCGGGTATACGAAATTACGAATCACTTCTGTAACGCCTTGGCCACGGAGACCATGTTTAATGTCGAAGACGGCAGCAGTCCGCACATGCACAAGCAGTCTGCACAAGCATTTTCGCGTTAAGGCAGCCGGATTTAGGAGGGGGGGGGGGGCCGTGGGGTCCCCTGAACTCTCTGCACACATCACAATCTCTGAGGCATTGACAATCTGAGAGGAGCTGCTGTATACATTGTGTTCTCTGGCAACAATGATGACACATTTTGTTAGTTGCATATCATATACAGGACGTCGCAGTCAACACCAGCGTTATTTGCCTGTTTGTGATTTCTTGGCAGGTTTAATGGTTATAGTATGCGTATATACATAATTCTAGAGGCAAACATAGTAAATAAGTGTGTAAGTAAGCAAGCAAGCAAGTAAAGGACCCTGTTACACAACTTAAGGCGTATGAAACATTTCCAATTCCAATTTCTGGTACAAGTACCCCCTTTCAGCTTTCGAATTTTCGCTATGTAGGGGTGTTTATGGTGTAGCTTGTAGTTTGTCCTTCGTACTTTGGGCTGCTTGTTGTCAGCCTCCCGGCGTCTGATGGGTTGATTGCGTTCGCTACTTTCTTGATGAGGTATTTCATGTCTGGACAGAGTCGCGCACTTGTTGAGGCCTGGGTATGAAACATGAAGGTAGACTGATATGTGTATAGACTAATCGGCAATCAGTTGCACGCTGTCCGCATTTACTAACTTCCCATTCCCTGGTACCAATTTTAGGCTGGGTTTGACCTGGGATTCCCCATTCTGCCGCAAGAAAAGTTCCATATATGGAACCTGCTGTGGCGATGTGAAGTGTTAGGACTATCATCATGTGTGGACCTGAGCGCACGCAGGGATAGATGGCCAGACATTTTCTGATATCTGTTTAGTTTAGTTTAGCTTAGTCGATGGATCAACATCACGGCACACGGGTCTAATCCATAAGTGCTTCGTTCTACTCCTAACTCAAGCCTGAGTCCTGAAAATCTCAGCTAAGTGCACGAACTCCGTAGTACCGGCGAGGATCCTGAAATACTTTGGGTAGATTTTTAACTCGAAATTTTTCCAGGGCAGCGCTGTTAGGCTACTCTTTTTCGATTTCACACTGCCATGGGATTTTATACGTGCACATGGACGTCCAATCTCACTACCCAGAGTCCAGGGAATATGTTATTACTAAAAGTCCACGTGAAAAAAAATCCCGGTCTTCACCGGGGCTTGAACCCAGGACCTTCAGCACTCGAGGCGGACACCATACCTCAAGACCACTCATCCCCCGTTTCTGGTACCTATTTTAGGTTGGGTCTAACGGAGAGAAATTAAACAAAAAGTGCAAAAAAAAAAAAAAACAGAGAAGGGGAAATAACTAGCTCATAGCATTTGTAAAGCCTAAGTGCACGAAGGAATGGGTGGCCAGGTTTCTTCTCATGTAGCAAACAGCAATTGCAGTCATCGAACCGTGATCTTACCGCGCCTATGCCGTTGTCAACGTAACTTCATAACCGTTTAACCGTTGCGCCCTCCCTCAGAGCTCAAGTCAATTTCAAACATTCGAATCCACCCGGATACGAATTGAACCCATAACCACCGGACCGCCAGGTGAGCTGGGACCAATACGCCACTCCGGCTTCCTGAGGAACACTCGTTCCTTGTAGCATACTGTGAGGTCAGATGTGTTGGTTGAAAGATGTGCATGTCGCAGCTTCGCATCACAGTAACTCAACCAACAGATTATTAATAACAAACGCAGAAGAAGAAACAGACAAGCAATTGCTTACTTCACATGATTATATCCTCGATTTATTTCCTTGACGTTCGTCTTCCCCATTCTGGCAATGATACCCAACAAATGTTAATGCAGATGATACTCTGTGCAAGCATTGTGTAGTTCTTTTAAGGAAATAAAAATGATCCTGTCAATAATTCACATAATACTTTAGTGTCCAGTGTGACATTGTATGCTCTTTGCTCATAAACCATCCTCCGCGAATGAGATCAAAGAAATCGATGCCACATTTTCTCATGCTACATTTAATTAAAACATGAACATGTCTTTCCTTGGGGCTGCTTTATTGCCTTGGGTGCATTGCCCGATATGCAGTTTATTAACTCTGATTCTGACTAGAATCGCGCCCAGTATCATGGTGATTCTAAGTCGCAAAATATGTCACTGTCAGAACTGTCATTTACTGCCAATATAGTACCTTGCGGTGTATGGCAGGAGGGGGGGGGGGGGAGGTTGTCTTTGAGCCTGAGGAATTAAGGCCGCCTGGCTAGTGCAGTCGCCGCGAACTGTGCAGGTCAGGATTTTCTGTTTTTCCCCCGATAGGAAAAAATCCCACACCTTACCGAGGATTCGCAAACTATGTGAAACGCTTAAAAGACACTTCTTATAACGATCTAATACAATCTAATTAATACCTTTTGAGACAAAACATGTCGCTTTGTATTTTCTATTAAGGATAAACTAAAGCACACGTGAATATAAATTGTGAACAGAAAATGAAGGACGGTTAAAGATTATTTATTAATCTTTACGTAAACGCATAAGAACCGCATTGTTACAAGTTTATTTTTGGGAATAACATTTTATACTTAATTTAACTGATTAAGTGACACGGGATGATTAATCGTCTTAAGCGGATTCCCGAATTTGCCATGGGCTTTTATATCGCCAAAATGTTGTCATTGCGTTATAATACAACTTTCCTGCTACCGTATTAACAACCTGTAAGTCATAACGGTAACACACCTCTACGTCCCACTTCTCGCCATCCATTTTTGTTTGGTCTAAACCCACTGTTTGTTTGGTACAGAATCGGTTAAGAATCGACAACACTTAGGTAGGGACATTCCCACAGATGCAATGTAAACTTCTTCAAATCGACAACACTTAGGTAGGAACATTCCCACAGATGCAATGTAAACTTCTTCAAATTCCACTTGTGAGTCCAGTGTGGATTATTCCATTAGTAATTTCATGAATTCACCGTTTGGCTTTTCCTGTTGTGAGTTACGTCTAGACCTTCTACTCACTTTCTTCTAAGCCCGTCTTTCCATAAATGGATACTCCGTATGTTAATTTGCACCATCCACTAGATTCTAGAAATATTTCACTAGATTATCTTTATTATAAAGTAGCTCTGCATCTAAAGTAATAACAATAGCTAATCTATAAGTCTGTTCATTGACCCGCATACCAGTATACCCGAAGCAGACCATCCGTAATATGCTCACAATCTTCGTCCTGACTAAAAAAAAAAACACTTAATGAGTCCATTCAAATCACTTATCTGGCTGTGCTGCCCTTTAACCATCGATCAGCTGCCATCACAGCCATAACGTCCGTTCTCATGCTAGATGCTCTTGTAGCATATGCCAAACTCACTTCTTGTAGTTGGTGTCCGTGTGTTATTGTCACGTAACCTCACGCACACTTCTTACCTCTTGTCACAAACCCTTCAATGTTTATAATTACATCTCCTGGGTGTGAGTTGTCTTCTAACAGTTGTCTCACTGAACACTTTCTGTCTACCATCGGCATGCTCTGTCTAATATAAGTCTGTGTAAAACTTCATACGCATAGCCAAAGAAGCATGTTGAAAGAGGTCGAATTTTATTTTCATTTCGTAAATACTGAGCTGAACTGAACTGAGCTATACTCATTTCTCTTCTACGCTCTAACCATCCCATTCTACATACGTGACTGGCTTAAGCTTGATGACAGTAGTATGTAACTCTTTGCTTTTAAATAGCATTACAGCTGACAATTCCATCACTATGACAACACACATATTACAATAAGCCACTTGTAGAATTACTGAAATGAAATACAACCCGTATATTTGTTTGTGATATGAACTGATTGCGCTTCAACTACTGGAGCAAGTGTTTTGGTAAATTTCAGACGTTGTTAGCTACTCTAAGAGGCGGATACTATACTTGTTAAAATGGTGTATTTTTTTAGTAATCAACATAAGCACGACGTGCTCATTTTCTTGCTATATTGTTGGTTTAACCTGACAAAGCGTATGTACGCACCACAGAAAGGCTAGAGTTCACAAGTAGATAGTTACAAGTGCAACCAAATAAAATGCTACTACATCAAGGAACACCTGACGAAGGTCCTAGTCCTCGAAGTTGTTTATTATAGACACTAATGGTTTTATAAATGAACTACCCTGGAGTCAAGACAATAATGTATACTATAATCTTTTCACGTGGCGTTTAGTCATGTGGCGCTTAGTCAAGTGGAGTTTAGAGTCATGTGGAGTTTAGTCATGTGGCGTTTAGAGTCATGTGGTGTTTAGAGTCATGTGGCGTTTAGAGTCACGTGGAGTTTAGTCATGTGGCGTTTAGAGTCATGTGGAGTTTAGTAATGTGATGTTTAGAGTTATGTTGTTTAGAGTCATGTGGTGTTTATAGTCATTTGGCGTTTAGAGTCATGAGATGTTTAGAGTCATGTGGCGTTTAGTCATGTGATGTTTAGAGTCATATGATGTATATAGTCATGTGGTGTTCAAAGTCGTGTGATGTTTAGAGTCATGTAGTGTTTAGAGTCATGAGTAGTATATAGGTACATTATCACCTCCTTTTTTGAGGCGCACATTCCTTATATAAATCAACCATTTATCGATTTTGAGGCGCAAATTGCAATCTATTTTTAGCATTTATCGATTTTGCGCCTCAAAGGGTGATAACTCCTGATATGATTATTTTAAGTGGGCGGGGTCAAGTGACTCATCAGAGGTGACGTGGTCTAGTGACTCATCATAGGTGGCGTGCGTGGTCAAGTAATTATAGGTACGACATAAAAAATACGACATGAAACATCAATAAAGAAAACAAACGATGAAAAGAAGGTATATAATAATGTTAATAAAATATATATATAGAAGGAAAAAAAAAACATAGTAAGTGACCGCTTATAGTTAAGGGTGTGTGATGACGTGGTCAAGTAATGGTCAAGAGGTGGTCAAGTGGTGGTCATGTGGTGGAGTAACCACTTAAATTAAAGGGGAAAGTACGTGTAGTGATGTGGTGGTGGTTAAAGTGTGCGATGACGTGGTCAAGCAGTGGTCAAGTAGTGGTCAAGTGACGAAATTTTAGTGGAAAGTAGTTGTAATGATATGGTGATGATCGTGAGGTGGTAAATTAGTGGTCAAGCAGTGGTCAAGCAGTGGTCAAGTGAGGAAAATTTTAGTGGAAAGTAGTTGTAATGATATGGTGATGATTAAAGGGTGGTAAATTAGTGGTCAAGCAGTGGTCAAGCAGTGGTCAAGTGGTGGTCAAGTGAGGAAAATTTTAGTGGAAAGTAGTTGTAATGATATGGTGATGATTAAAGGGTGGTAAATTAGTGGTCAAGCAGTGGTCAAGCAGTGGTCAAGTGGTGGTAAAGTGAGGAAAATTTTAGTGGAAAGTAGTTGTAATGATATGGTTATGATCATGAGGTGGTCAAGCAGTGGTCAAGAGGTGGTCAAGCGGTGGTCAAGCGGTGGTCAACTGGTCAAGTGACCACTTAAATTGTAGAGGAAGTTACGTGTAGTGACATGGTGGTGTTTAAAACGATCGCTGACGTGGTCAAGTGGTGGTCAAGTAGTGGTCAAGCAGTGGTCACATGGTCAAGTGACCACTTAAATTATAGAGGAGAGTGCGTCTTGTGATGTGGTGATGATCAAGAGGTGGTCAAGTAGTTGTCAAGTAGTGGTCAAGGGGTGGTCAAGTGGTCAAGGGGTGGTCGAGTGACCACTTAAATTATCGGGGAAAGTATGTGTAGTGAAACGGTAGTGGATAAAGTGGTAGATGACGTGTTCAAATACTGGTCAAGCAATGGTCAAGTACTGGTCAAGTGTCGAGTGACCACTTAAATTGTCAGGGAAAGTACGTGTAGTGAAACGACGGTGGTTAAAGTGAGCGATGACGTAAGAGGTAGTCAAGTGGTTTAGGCACAACATAAAACAATAACAACAAAAATAATAATATACAAACTGGTAACATTTCACATGGCTTTTATTGGTAGACAACATCTATTCGGTTACAATTTCTAAAGCTTGCTCCATGTACCACCCAAATGATCAGAGGGCATTGGTTATGGTTTCTAAACAATATCAGACAGGGAACTCTGCCAACTTGTAAATATAAAACGTGATACTGGGTATTGATTCAACACAGAATTTTGTATCTGGTCTAACTATACCAGCTGAATTTAACAAATCTACAGCATTCACTTTTGCCACAAACGCCTCGAAATCAGACCTATTGGAGACTAAAAAGGGTGTAGGGAACAATGACGAATTATTCGGACATGCATGGTAGAAGCGTAGGGCTTGTGTCTCTCGATGCCTCAATATTGTATGCAGGCTGACGACAATTTTAAAATGAGAGGTCCGGGCGTTGAAGATCGGGAATAAACGGGAACCCCAGTCAATGGTGGCATGAGAATCCGGTTGGTTGAAAAAAGTCCATTCAGACAAATAACGACCACACCGTCTGTGTGATCTAAGCGTGTTCCAATTTTCAATATAAATGATTTTAACATCCATGGGTAAAACCCGCAGCGAAAGACATTCACTAGCTGATGATGATGAGGCTGATGCAGATGCTGATTGTGCGTCACGCGGTAAGGCACTAGAGGTTGACTGTTGTTGAGTCGATTTCATGTGTGATGATATTTCCTCATTTGCGGTCAGTAAGGTAATAGATGATGCTGTTTGAGTGCCTGTAACTATCGGCAACGGACTACCTACTGACTCGTTATTGTTAACCGCCGAAAAGCTAGCTGACGGTATCTGAGTGTTTGTAAAATACGACACTCCATCATTTGATACTTGTTGGTTAGTTGACTTCCGACGTTTACCAGTAGGTTGTTCGTCTGTGGTCGGTTCTCTTCTTCTCTTGCGAGTTGCATCTTGGTCATCGTTAGTTGTTGTTGTTTCATGATCGGTCTTCATATGTCTCCGTAAATTATCGTATCTCTTGTAAATACGATCACAATAAGCACAATTAAAAACATCCCCATAATGAG
Source organism: Cepaea hortensis (assembly GCA_963921405.1). NCBI lineage: Eukaryota > Metazoa > Mollusca > Gastropoda > Stylommatophora > Helicidae > Cepaea > Cepaea hortensis. Next base: position 136,540,551 of record OY992878.1, on the reverse strand, counting down.
AAGTCGCAAAATGTCGACGTAGATCAGCAGGACGTGTGAAGTTTTTATTACAGAGAGTACATGTATTCTTCTGCATAGCTAACATTCTCGATACAACAAATAGTTTGTAAAATGACCGAAGTATTTGTTTTTCCGTTATCCAGTCATATAACTAAGAACCAACTTGTAAGACGAGAATATTATTCGACTATCTTACTCGTAGACATGAGCCGTTGTGTTGACTCTGTTGTAGACAATAATATTTCAACAGATGAAGCATACACTGTCTTTGTGAATATAGCAGATGAAATATTTTCAGATGAAGGCAGCAATTCCGGTCGGGTAATAATTTTAATGTCTTTGGTTATACATTTGAATAAGAAGCTAGTCAATTCCTTGTACAATAGTGCTGTGTATGTTGAACACATCGAAAGAGTACTCGCACATACAGGTGGATATATATATATTTTAGCAGACACGATTGTTAACTTCCGATGAATTAGAAAAGCTGTTGAAATTATTTTGAATCAACTTCAAAACACACCCTTCCTCGTTTATTGTGAGCACTCAAATGACTACGCATTCGTTTTCTCACCAACTTGTCTGTGCTGTGCGTGAGTGGGAGTTGTATATACGAAAATAGTAGTTGAGGGTGCTAGTTTTCTAACACAAAATCTGATTGGTGGGTTTGTATTCAACCAATGGGCGAGTGAGTTACAAAAGAGTTTGGGTGTTGTTTGTTCCACACAAGTGGCGTAGAAATTCTGTACTATGCCAGTATAACGTGTCCTATGTATTACTGTAAGTTGTGGTATCTTGTGTACTATGTAGTTCAAAACTAGTTTGTGTTGTATGCTGTGTAATGTGTTGTTGAAATACTATATGTCTTTTGTAGCTTTAAGAGATGATAACGTCATAATCTCCACTCTATCATGGTCGCTAAGTTATTGATAGTGTCTTCAGTGCCGCGAAAAAGACTCATTGTGAGATATCGATAACTCCCTTCTCCAGGCGGAGTCCATCAATGGTGCATGACCATTATGGCCAAGCAACGACACGGCAATGACAAGGCAAAATGGCGTCGAATATAGCCTAACGTACACAACTTATGAGGTCATCGACTGTCCGTTCCATCACGCTCGACAAATACGTGGTCACTAAGTCCTCACATTACTCACTCAAATAAACATATAGGATAATAAGGCACCGGCCCAAACAATGAAAACTGACAAAAACAATTTTTAAAAAATGACATAATCGTTAAAATGTAACACACACAAAGACAGATACATCAGTGACTAAAAAAAAATAATAAAAATAACACACACACACACACACACACACACACACACACACAATGAAAACTGAAACAACCAATGAAAAATCGCTGACACGAACACTAGAAGCTGACACAAACACTAAATAAGGTACCTAAAGAAAAGCTAAACTTTGTTAACCAAAATGTGAAAGTAGGAAAATGTGATACCCAAATGTAAAACAAATAGCAAGAGAGGAATAGCTAGGCCCAACTTATAAAAATTAGGACAATATGTCAACCAAATGGGAAAAAGTTAGACCAAATACAAAAATATATAACTCAAACTAATGAAAAGTAGGGAAACTTTGTTAACCAAAGGAAGGGAAAAACCTAGGTCAAGTAGGAAAATCTGTTACCCAAACATGAAAAATGTCGGGCAAATACAGAAATAGTTCGTCCACACGTATGTAAACTAGGAAAATTTGTTACTCAAACACGATAAAATATTGCCCAAGTAGGGAAATTTGAGAACCAAATATGAAGAAATATAATCCAAAGAGAGGAATATCTCGTTCCAACTTATAAAAAGAAGGAAAATTCTCAACCAAATGAGAAAAAGTTAGACCAAGTATAGTAACAGCCCAACAAAACGTATGAAAAGTAGGAAACTTTGTTAGCCAAAGCGAAAAAAAAACACAACCTAGGTCAAGTAGGAAACTCTGTTAGCCAAATGTGAAAAAATGTCACCCAAATACAGAAATACCTCGTCCACACTTATTACAATTAGGAAAATTTGTCAGCCAAATAGTAAAAATATTGCCCAAGTAGGAAAACTTGATAGCCAATTCTGAAAAATATCACCCAAAAAGAGGAATATCTCGGCCAGAATTATAAAAAGTAGGAGAACTATTTGCCAAATGGGAAAAAGTTAGGCCAAAGCCAGAAATATCTCAACCAAATATATAAAAAATAGGAAAATTGATAACCAAACGGGAAGTATATTGACCAACTAGGGGTGTTACTCAAAAAGGAAAAATAATGACCAAGTAACGAAATACATCGATCAAACTTATGAAAACTAGGAAACTTTGTTAGCCAAATGGAAGAAACCTTGGTCAAGTAGGAAAATCTGTTAGCCAAATGTGAAAAATGTCGGCCAAATGCCGAAATAGTTCGGCCACACATATGCAAACAAGGAAAGGTTGTTAGCCAGATGGGAAAAGTATTAACCAAGTAAGAAAATGTGATAGCCAAAGGTGAAAAAATATCAGACAAAGAGAGAAATATCTCATCCAAACTTATAAAAAGAAGGAAAATTCTCAACCAAATGAGAAAAAGTTAGACCAAGTAACGAAATAAATCGCTCAAACTTATGAAAACTAGGAAACATTGTTAGCCAAACGAAAAAAAAAAAACAAAAAAAAACAACCTTGTTCAAGTAGGAAAATCTGTTAGACAAATGTGAAAAATGTCGGACAAATGCAGAAATAGTTCGGTCACACATATGCAAACTAGGAAATGTTGTTAGCCAGATAGGAAAAGTATTGGCCAAGTAGGAAAATTTGAAAGCCAAATATGAAAAAATATCACCCAAAGAGAGAAATATCTCGTCCAGACTTATAAAAAGTTTGAAAATTTGTCAACCAAATGGGGTAAAGTTAGACCAAATACAGAAACATCTTAACCACATTTATAAAAAACGAGGGGAAAATGTCGACCAAATACAGAAATAACTCAACCCAATTTATAAATATGGCAACCAAACTTATGAAACGTAGGAAAATGTGTTAATCAAAAGGGGAAAATATGGTACACGTAACGAAATATCTCATCCAAACTTATAAAAAGTAGGAAAATATGTCAACCAAATGCGAACAATGTCGGCCAAATACAGAAATTTCTCAACCAAACTCATGAAAAGTAGGAACAACTTGTTACCCAAATAGGAAAAATATTGGTCAAGTAAAGAAATAGCGTGGTCAAACCTATAAAAACATACCAACATTTGTTAACACAACTTGGCTACTTGTTCTTACAAACTTGCTCGCTGGTTCAAACAATCTGTCCTCTTGCTATTACAATCGGTCGACCTATCCTATTAACTCACACACTTACCATAACAACTGTCCCTTTTCCCCAACAACGTGTCCACCGACTCTCTCATATTATCGTATCGCCCTATCAACTTACCCACTGACTCTAACAACTTCCCCACAGGGGCTCACAAAATTTCCACTTGTTATTACAAATTGTCGACAGTCTCGCCCAAATTACCACTTACTCTTACAAACTGTCCCAACTGCGCGCACAAAGGTGTCCACTTGTGATTTCACGGCCTCCTCATCACATAGATAAGTAGCCCTTATAAAATACAAATGTATCCCGCAAGTCATACAGACGTGTCCCCCATATTGTCATAAAAAAATATTTGTGTGTGTAGGTAAGTTCATGTCTTTGGCAGTTCATATTTTGTAAATTCATTTCTTCAGCATAAGATTTGTGTAAGTTCACGCCCTTAGCATAAATTTTGTTGTGTAAGTTCATGTCTTCGACAGTTCATGTTTTGCTAAGGCCTAGTTTTAGTGAAAAGGCAGAAGTCTATTGGCTAGAATTTCAACCTGAGTGGTCAATTACTAACACTGCCTGTGGACAGCTATTCTTACCCATGTGCTAAAGTTGAGAAAATGAACTTCCGTTGAATGGAAGCTACCGCAGACTTGACTTATTAACCCCTCTGGAAGAAGTAGCGGCAGCTTAACCAGGAAAAGATCGAATTAGTTATCCCTCTTAGTCTGGAAATTATGAAAATATAGGCTCACACAAGCGATATTACTCATGACGTCATATAAACAAAAATATAAAGGATAGCAATTGTGTGAGCCTATATTTTCATAATTTCCAGACTAAGAGGGATAACTAATTCGATCTTTTCCTGGTTAAGCTGCCGCTACTTCTTCCAGAGGGGTTAATAAGTCAAGTCTGCGGTAGCTTCCATTCAACGGAAGTTCATTTTCTCAACTTTAGCACATGGGTAAGAATAGCTGTCCACAGGCAGTGTTAGTAATTGACCACTCAGGTTGAAATTCTAGCCAATAGACTTCTGCCTTTTCACTAAAACTAGGCCTTAGCAAAACATGAACTGTCGAAGACATGAACTTACACAACAAATTTTATGCTAAGGGCGTGAACTTACACAAATCTTATGCTGAAGAAATGAATTTACAAAATATGAACTGCCAAAGACATGAACTTACCTACACACACAAATATTTTTTTATGACAATATGGGGGACACGTCTGTATGACTTGCGGGATACATTTGTATTTTATAAGGGCTACTTATCTATGTGATGAGGAGGCCGTGAAATCACAAGTGGACACCTTTGTGCGCGCAGTTGGGACAGTTTGTAAGAGTAAGTGGTAATTTGGGCGAGACTGTCGACAATTTGTAATAACAAGTGGAAATTTTGTGAGCCCCTGTGGGGAAGTTGTTAGAGTCAGTGGGTAAGTTGATAGGGCGATACGATAATATGAGAGAGTCGGTGGACACGTTGTTGGGGAAAAGGGACAGTTGTTATGGTAAGTGTGTGAGTTAATAGGATAGGTCGACCGATTGTAATAGCAAGAGGACAGATTGTTTGAACCAGCGAGCAAGTTTGTAAGAACAAGTAGCCAAGTTGTGTTAACAAATGTTGGTATGTTTTTATAGGTTTGACCACGCTATTTCTTTACTTGACCAATATTTTTCCTATTTGGGTAACAAGTTGTTCCTACTTTTCATGAGTTTGGTTGAGAAATTTCTGTATTTGGCCGACATTGTTCGCATTTGGTTGACATATTTTCCTACTTTTTATAAGTTTGGATGAGATATTTCGTTACGTGTACCATATTTTCCCCTTTTGATTAACACATTTTCCTACGTTTCATAAGTTTGGTTGCCATATTTATAAATTGGGTTGAGTTATTTCTGTATTTGGTCGACATTTTCCCCTCGTTTTTTATAAATGTGGTTAAGATGTTTCTGTATTTGGTCTAACTTTACCCCATTTGGTTGACAAATTTTCAAACTTTTTATAAGTCTGGACGAGATATTTCTCTCTTTGGGTGATATTTTTTCATATTTGGCTTTCAAATTTTCCTACTTGGCCAATACTTTTCCTATCTGGCTAACAACATTTCCTAGTTTGCATATGTGTGACCGAACTATTTCTGCATTTGTCCGACATTTTTCACATTTGTCTAACAGATTTTCCTACTTGAACAAGGTTGTTTTTTTTTGTTTTTTTTTTTTTCGTTTGGCTAACAATGTTTCCTAGTTTTCATAAGTTTGAGCGATTTATTTCGTTACTTGGTCTAACTTTTTCTCATTTGGTTGAGAATTTTCCTTCTTTTTATAAGTTTGGATGAGATATTTCTCTCTTTGTCTGATATTTTTTCACCTTTGGCTATCACATTTTCTTACTTGGTTAATACTTTTCCCATCTGGCTAACAACCTTTCCTTGTTTGCATATGTGTGGCCGAACTATTTCGGCATTTGGCCGACATTTTTCACATTTGGCTAACAGATTTTCCTACTTGACCAAGGTTTCTTCCATTTGGCTAACAAAGTTTCCTAGTTTTCATAAGTTTGATCGATGTATTTCGTTACTTGGTCATTATTTTTCCTTTTTGAGTAACACCCCTAGTTGGTCAATATACTTCCCGTTTGGTTATCAATTTTCCTATTTTTTATATATTTGGTTGAGATATTTCTGGCTTTGGCCTAACTTTTTCCCATTTGGCAAATAGTTCTCCTACTTTTTATAATTCTGGCCGAGATATTCCTCTTTTTGGGTGATATTTTTCAGAATTGGCTATCAAGTTTTCCTACTTGGGCAATATTTTTACTATTTGGCTGACAAATTTTCCTAATTGTAATAAGTGTGGACGAGGTATTTCTGTATTTGGGTGACATTTTTTCACATTTGGCTAACAGAGTTTCCTACTTGACCTAGGTTGTTTTTTTTTTTCGCTTTGGCTAACAAAGTTTCCTACTTTTCATACGTTTTGTTGGGCTGTTACTATACTTGGTCTAACTTTTTCTCATTTGGTTGAGAATTTTCCTTCTTTTTATAAGTTGGAACGAGATATTCCTCTCTTTGGATTATATTTCTTCATATTTGGTTCTCAAATTTCCCTACTTGGGCAATATTTTATCGTGTTTGAGTAACAAATTTTCCTAGTTTACATACGTGTGGACGAACTATTTCTGTATTTGCCCGACATTTTTCATGTTTGGGTAACAGATTTTCCTACTTGACCTAGGTTTTTCCCTTCCTTTGGTTAACAAAGTTTCCCTACTTTTCATTAGTTTGAGTTATATATTTTTGTATTTGGTCTAACTTTTTCCCATTTGGTTGACATATTGTCCTAATTTTTATAAGTTGGGCCTAGCTATTCCTCTCTTGCTATTTGTTTTACATTTGGGTATCACATTTTCCTACTTTCACATTTTGGTTAACAAAGTTTAGCTTTTCTTTAGGTACCTTATTTAGTGTTTGTGTCAGCTTCTAGTGTTCGTGTCAGCGATTTTTCATTGGTTGTTTCAGTTTTCATTGTGTGTGTGTGTGTGTGTGTGTGTGTGTGTGTGTGTGTGTGTTATTTTTATTATTTTTTTTTAGTCACTGATGTATCTGTCTTTGTGTGTGTTACATTTTAACGATTATGTCATTTTTTAAAAATTGTTTTTGTCAGTTTTCATTGTTTGGGCCGGTGCCTTATTATCCTATATGTTTATTTGAGTGAGTAATGTGAGGACTTAGTGACCACGTATTTGTCGAGCGTGATGGAACGGACAGTCGATGACCTCATAAGTTGTGTACGTTAGGCTATATTCGACGCCATTTTGCCTTGTCATTGCCGTGTCGTTGCTTGGCCATAATGGTCATGCACCATTGATGGACTCCGCCTGGAGAAGGGAGTTATCGATATCTCACAATGAGTCTTTTTCGCGGCACTGAAGACACTATCAATAACTTAGCGACCATGATAGAGTGGAGATTATGACGTTATCATCTCTTAAAGCTACAAAAGACATATAGTATTTCAACAACACATTACACAGCATACAACACAAACTAGTTTTGAACTACATAGTACACAAGATACCACAACTTACAGTAATACATAGGACACGTTATACTGGCATAGTACAGAATTTCTACGCCACTTGTGTGGAACAAACAACACCCAAACTCTTTTGTAACTCACTCGCCCATTGGTTGAATACAAACCCACCAATCAGATTTTGTGTTAGAAAACTAGCACCCTCAACTACTATTTTCGTATATACAACTCCCACTCACGCACAGCACAGACAAGTTGGTGAGAAAACGAATGCGTAGTCATTTGAGTGCTCACAATAAACGAGGAAGGGTGTGTTTTGAAGTTGATTCAAAATAATTTCAACAGCTTTTCTAATTCATCGGAAGTTAACAATCGTGTCTGCTAAAATATATATATATCCACCTGTATGTGCGAGTACTCTTTCGATGTGTTCAACATACACAGCACTATTGTACAAGGAATTGACTAGCTTCTTATTCAAATGTATAACCAAAGACATTAAAATTATTACCCGACCGGAATTGCTGCCTTCATCTGAAAATATTTCATCTGCTATATTCACAAAGACAGTGTATGCTTCATCTGTTGAAATATTATTGTCTACAACAGAGTCAACACAACGGCTCATGTCTACGAGTAAGATAGTCGAATAATATTCTCGTCTTACAAGTTGGTTCTTAGTTATATGACTGGATAACGGAAAAACAAATACTTCGGTCATTTTACAAACTATTTGTTGTATCGAGAATGTTAGCTATGCAGAAGAATACATGTACTCTCTGTAATAAAAACTTCACACGTCCTGCTGATCTACGTCGACATTTTGCGACTTCTCATTATGGGGATGTTTTTAATTGTGCTTATTGTGATCGTATTTACAAGAGATACGATAATTTACGGAGACATATGAAGACCGATCATGAAACAACAACAACTAACGATGACCAAGATGCAACTCGCAAGAGAAGAAGAGAACCGACCACAGACGAACAACCTACTGGTAAACGTCGGAAGTCAACTAACCAACAAGTATCAAATGATGGAGTGTCGTATTTTACAAACACTCAGATACCGTCAGCTAGCTTTTCGGCGGTTAACAATAACGAGTCAGTAGGTAGTCCGTTGCCGATAGTTACAGGCACTCAAACAGCATCATCTATTACCTTACTGACCGCAAATGAGGAAATATCATCACACATGAAATCGACTCAACAACAGTCAACCTCTAGTGCCTTACCGCGTGACGCACAATCAGCATCTGCATCAGCCTCATCATCATCAGCTAGTGAATGTCTTTCGCTGCGGGTTTTACCCATGGATGTTAAAATCATTTATATTGAAAATTGGAACACGCTTAGATCACACAGACGGTGTGGTCGTTATTTGTCTGAATGGACTTTTTTCAACCAACCGGATTCTCATGCCACCATTGACTGGGGTTCCCGTTTATTCCCGATCTTCAACGCCCGGACCTCTCATTTTAAAATTGTCGTCAGCCTGCATACAATATTGAGGCATCGAGAGACACAAGCCCTACGCTTCTACCATGCATGTCCGAATAATTCGTCATTGTTCCCTACACCCTTTTTAGTCTCCAATAGGTCTGATTTCGAGGCGTTTGTGGCAAAAGTGAATGCTGTAGATTTGTTAAATTCAGCTGGTATAGTTAGACCAGATACAAAATTCTGTGTTGAATCAATACCCAGTATCACGTTTTATATTTACAAGTTGGCAGAGTTCCCTGTCTGATATTGTTTAGAAACCATAACCAATGCCCTCTGATCATTTGGGTGGTACATGGAGCAAGCTTTAGAAATTGTAACCGAATAGATGTTGTCTACCAATAAAAGCCATGTGAAATGTTACCAGTTTGTATATTATTATTTTTGTTGTTATTGTTTTATGTTGTGCCTAAACCACTTGACTACCTCTTACGTCATCGCTCACTTTAACCACCGTCGTTTCACTACACGTACTTTCCCTGACAATTTAAGTGGTCACTCGACACTTGACCAGTACTTGACCATTGCTTGACCAGTATTTGAACACGTCATCTACCACTTTATCCACTACCGTTTCACTACACATACTTTCCCCGATAATTTAAGTGGTCACTCGACCACCCCTTGACCACTTGACCACCCCTTGACCACTACTTGACAACTACTTGACCACCTCTTGATCATCACCACATCACAAGACGCACTCTCCTCTATAATTTAAGTGGTCACTTGACCATGTGACCACTGCTTGACCACTACTTGACCACCACTTGACCACGTCAGCGATCGTTTTAAACACAACCATGTCACTACACGTAACTTCCTCTACAATTTAAGTGGTCACTTGACCAGTTGACCACCGCTTGACCACCGCTTGACCACCTCTTGACCACTGCTTGACCACCTCATGATCATAACCATATCATTACAACTACTTTCCACTAAAATTTTCCTCACTTTACCACCACTTGACCACTGCTTGACCACTGCTTGACCACTAATTTACCACCCTTTAATCATCACCATATCATTACAACTACTTTCCACTAAAATTTTCCTCACTTGACCACCACTTGACCACTGCTTGACCACTGCTTGACCACTAATTTACCACCCTTTAATCATCACCATATCATTACAACTACTTTCCACTAAAATTTTCCTCACTTGACCACTGCTTGACCACTGCTTGACCACTAATTTACCACCTCACGATCATCACCATATCATTACAACTACTTTCCACTAAAATTTCGTCACTTGACCACTACTTGACCACTGCTTGACCACGTCATCGCACACTTTAACCACCACCACATCACTACACGTACTTTCCCCTTTAATTTAAGTGGTTACTCCACCACATGACCACCACTTGACCACCTCTTGACCATTACTTGACCACGTCATCACACACCCTTAACTATAAGCGGTCACTTACTATGTTTTTTTTTTCCTTCTATATATATATTTTATTAACATTATTATATACCTTCTTTTCATCGTTTGTTTTCTTTATTGATGTTTCATGTCGTATTTTTTATGTCGTACCTATAATTACTTGACCACGCACGCCACCTATGATGAGTCACTAGACCACGTCACCTCTGATGAGTCACTTGACCCCGCCCACTTAAAATAATCATATCAGGAGTTATCACCCTTTGAGGCGCAAAATCGATAAATGCTAAAAATAGATTGCAATTTGCGCCTCAAAATCGATAAATGGTTGATTTATATAAGGAATGTGCGCCTCAAAAAAGGAGGTGATAATGTACCTATATACTACTGTCATGTGGTGTTAAGAGTCATGTAGTGTTTAGAGTCATGTGGCGTTTAGTCATGTGGCGTTTAGATTCATGTGGATTTTAGTCATGTGGCGTTTAGTCATGTGGCGCTTGGAGTCACATGGCATTTAGAGTCATGTAGTGTTTAGAGTCATTTGGTGTTTAGAGTCATGTGTTGTTAAGTCATGTGGTGTTTATTCATGTGGCGCTTAGTCATGTGGTGTTTAGAGTCATGTGGCGTTTAGTCATGTGGTGTTTAGACTCACGTGATGATTAAACACATGCACAAAAGGATACAGAGAGCTGCTCATGTCGCAGGCATTTGGACATATACATTTGCATCAAAATCAACACAGAACGTCTGATAACACATTGTTTCACATCTCATCTACACAAAACGTAAAGAAAAGAGAAACTGTCAGAAAGTGAAGTATGCTCCAATGGGTACCTTTCTACTATACCAGGACATGAAAAAGCTGATAGACCTATAACACCCAGTAGAATGTTAACAAAAGACAACGCAATGTTACAGTTCTAGAAAATGATAGCTATCCAGGCAATAAAAAAGATACAAAATCAGTCTAAAAAGGGCGACCTCACTCTTATCAAACAGTGGCAGGTCACCATTCTTCGTTTCAGGACGGAGCATAACAGCTTGTAAATAACAACATTAGTAGGTTTCATCTCGCTGCTTCGCAAGCATGCACGTGCGGATGAAGCAAACAACTTGTTACACACGTTTTGCGGGACTTTTGTGCACATAAATAACACCAATATCCTGACCCAAACAATCAACAACAAATTTCAAACTGTGAGGAAATAAAAAAAAAAAGCAAAAGGAAATCCTAAAAATGGAACGAATTTATGATTACAACTCGCCTCACAGAGTAATCATGAAAGATACGATCGTAAGAGGCAGCAGGAGAAGAAGAAAAAGAAGATGAGAAAGCAGAAGAAGAAGAGGAAGAAGAGTAATGGAACTATGAAACTAGTAGCATAATGACTGGAAAAGTAATGATGCTTGCCCAAAGAGGTTTTCTCTGCCTTATAAATTGGGATGATTGATTGATTGATTGATTTAGGAACCGACATCACAGCATTTGGGGCATTTCCATAAGCGCTCCGTCCCCATCCTCAAAAGCCAGCGAAGAGTTCCAACCCCAATATTACCAGTACCAATCTGATTATATGTATTTGTATCCTACTGTGCCTCTTTGTATCGAGGATTTTTGCAGGCCTACACTGTTTTCTAATTAATATTTTAATAAATTAATGAGGCACCGGAAGCTTTGGGGAAAAACTTACGTTCACAAATTAGTGAGACGGTGAGTAATTAATCATGTTGTGATAACACTGCTCACGCTGTAACAATAAACTGATGCTTTTTTTTCCGGCGGTTTTAAACTATGTTTGTCTGCAGGTGTGAATAAGTAGTGAGCGACTAACTGAGTAGATGAACAAGTGACGGGATTAGAGTGTGAGTGGTCATATACCAAACATGTAGGGATGCCATCATCATCATTATCGCCATTGCAGAATGTTGATCTCATCACGGTGAGACGGAATGGCTCTGAATTTTAAGAGGCTGGTGAATTGGATAGAAGTGGTCTTGATGGAGAGATCAATTGTATTTCATTTATGAACATGGACATACATGCAAACGCGTGCCTATTATATATATATATATATATATATATATATATATATATATATATATATATATATATATATATACACACACACATACATACGCATATGAGTGAGTGTGTGTGTGTGTGTGTACGTATATATGGCTGTCAGGTCTTAGTCAGATATGATTGAGCTACTGTATGATAGTAGACGGTTCTACCTGCTTTCTGTTAGCCCCAAATGTTGGGCGACACTCACCAAACCCGACACCCCACATTGTGTCAACGGTTTCCGCCTGAGGAGCGCAATCAATCAATCAATCATGTGCCATGACGGAAAGCGTGGGCGGTCATGACTCGCCATTTCATTCGATAACCAGAGTCGTGGATCAGCTCAGTGTTCCTGCCTCGTCCATGCCACGTGGCCAAGCCATCCAGGTATTTTCTTCTCGGTCTTCCTCTTGGTCTGTTTCCCTCGATCTTGCCGGTTGTCAATAAATTCTCCAATCCATTTCTTTTCATAACATGTCCAAAAAATTGTGACTGTCTTCGTCTAATTACTCTAATCAGTCTACGATTTTCATTTGTCTCCTGTAGTACTTGGTCATTGGTTTTTCTATCTGTCCATGGTACTCTTTGCATTTTCCTCAGAAACCAAATTTATGTAGCCTTCAAATGTTTTTCAGCTTGACTGCACATTGTCCAAGTTTCACACCCATACAACAGAACAGGCTCTATGTATCCCCTCAACACTCTTTTTCTCGTTTCAATTGACATCATTTTATTGGTCAGAATGTTTTTTCATCTTGCTAAAGGCTACTTTCGCCATGGCGATACTTGTTCTAATCTCTTCAAGGCATCTCCCATCAGATGTTATGACTGTTCCGAGATAATTGTATCGATTCACTTGTTGAAGAATATTCCCATTTACTTGTATATTACATTGTGGTACTTCATTCTTCCTAGTGACGACCATAACCTGTGTCTTCTTACAATTTAATTCCAACCCCAGCTGCTCACTGTGTACAACAACCGCATCTACTAATTGTTGCAGATCCTGTGCATTGTCTGCAATCAATACTGTATCATCTGCATATCTAATGTTATTGATGTTTCTTCCTCCACTGCTGATTCCATTTATATCTTCTACATTTCTGAAAATATTTTCACTGTATAGGAAAAAAGATCTGGAGACATTACACAACCCTGCCTAACACCTCTCTTACTAGGTTGATATTGTCCCACTTCATTATCAATCCTTATGGCAGCTTGTTGTTTCCAATATATGTTTTTTTTTTGTAAATGGAGCGCAATCGGGAGGGTACAAACCTTATCCTGGAGCGAGGAAATGCAAACTTAAGACAAAGTGTCATGGCAGGGCAGGCCAAGCCCTAAGTGTTGGTTGGCAGCTGGTCTATTATCGGCACTCCTACAGGCGGACAGTTATAGTATTGCTTTGCTGATCCGGCAGCTGCTGCAGCTTGTCTTGTTCCAGATGTATCAGTGTTATCTTTCCTCTGGAGTGAACTAGGCAGGCCGAGAGAGGGACCATGCTGCATGGGTAACATGGTCTATATATTTCAGCCCATGCTTTATGCTATGGAGAGATATACTCACACCAAAAGAAACATTTAAACAACTTTCATTTGCGGTGTCTGCAAAGAATACTCGGTATTAAGTGACGAGGCAAAATAAAAAATACTGAAGTATTGGAAAGATCAGGCTGTGTGACGGTTTGTCTTCGTAGACTTGGATGTATAGGACTCGTTAGAAGGATGAATGATGGTAGAATACCAAAAGGAAATCTTGTTTGGTGAATTACAGATGGGTAGGAGATCTCAAGGTCGCTCTCTACTACGATACAAAGATGCGTGTAAGCGGGACATGATTGATACAGGCATTGATAATGCACATTGGGAGCATGTCGCCTCTGAACGTGTTGCATGAAGGGCAAATATCAGAAATGGTATTAAGACAAAGGAGAACATGATTGCAGATATATCATACACATGGTGCGTCATGCTGGAAATGACCACGTGTTCACATTCATCCATTGTGCACGAACATTTACAGCGCGAATTGGTCTGATAATCACAATCGCGAACGTCATGGGATGTAGTTATTATGCCTTTTTGAAGCAAAATATAAACAACTATGGTCTGTCAAGACGGCAATGTGCCAATGAATAATATATATATATATATATATATATATATATATATATATATATATATATATATATATTCATTAGCACCTTTTCGTCTTGACAGACGATAGTTTGGTACACTGTGTTTCAAAAAGGTTTAATAACTACAACCCATGGCGGTGGCGAATGTATCTGATAAGGCCAATTCGCGCTGTACATGTTTGTCCACAGTGGATGCATGTGAAAACATGGTCATTTCCGCCATCATGCACCATACGTCTCTCACGCTCCATGTGTGCTTTATCTGCAGTCATTTTCTCCTTTGTCTTTATTCCATTTCTGATAGTTGCCCTCCAAGCAACACGTTCAGCGGCGTCATGCTCCCAATGTGCATTATCAATGCCTGTATCAATCATGTCCCGCTTACACACATCTTTGTATCATAGAGACCGACCTTGAGATCTCCTACCCATCTGTGATTCACCATAAAAGATGTCCTTTTGTATTCTACCATCACCCATCCTCCTAACGTGTCCTATCCATCTAAGTCTACAAAGACTGAGCATGGAATACACCGTCACACAACCTGATCTTTCCAATAATTCAGTATTTATGATTTTGTCTTGCCACTTAATACCAAGTATTCTTCGCAGACACCGCATTAAGCTTTTATCTTGGTGTGAGTAAGTTGACCTGGTTTCACTGCCATAAAGAAGAGTACTAAGGACACAGGCTTGGTAGACGAGGACTTTTGTTTTGGCAGTAAGCTTCCTGTTCTCTCGACTCTTTTTGCCAACATGTTCATTGTTGTTGCTGCCTTGCCAATCCTGATGTTGATTTCCTGATCGAGGGATAATTTGCTATTTACCTCTGATCCTAGATAAGTAAAATGGCCTACTATCTCTAGTTCGGCGTCGTCAATAAAGATTGATGGTACCCCATATGCACCTTGTGACATAATCTGTGTCTTCTTTATGTTCAGAACAAGCATTGGAGAATGCAGATAGTAGATGTTGTAATTCTTCCTCAGAGTGGGTCGTAATTGCAGCATCATCCGCAAAAAACAACTCTCTGATTAGTACCCTCCTAATTTTGGTCTTGGCCTTCAATCTCTGGGCATTATTGAGGCCGCCATCTGAGCGTGAGTGAATGTGTACACCGGGATCCTGATCACGAAATGCATATTTCAGTAGAAGTGAAAAGTATATTCCAAAGAGGGGGGGGGGGGGGGGGGGGGGCTAGTACACAACCTTGCTTAACTCCACTCTTGATTTCCAACTCTTCTGAAGTTGCACCATCAAACTTGATTATACCCTTCATGCCTGTGTGGAACGATTCCACAATGGACAGAAGGGTTGGTTATGCAGTCAGTCTTCTTTATTGCCTTGAACAGATCCTCACCACTGACCAAATCAAATGCCTTTGTGAGGTCGATGAAGTCAATAAACAGTGATTGATTTTGTCCCCGGCATTTTTCTTGCATTTGTGGCAATGAGAATATCATATCAATGGTAGACCGGTTCTGACGGAAGCCGCACTGTGATTCGGGGTAGACTTGATCTCCCAGGACTTGAAGTCTGCGCAGAACAATTCTGGCAAATACTTTTCCAACAATACACAGAAGTGAGATACCCCTATAATTGTTGCAGTCGCTCCGATCGCCCTTGTTCTTGTACAGTGTTATGATGCTTGAATCTTTTAAATGCTGTGGAACTTGTCCTTCTCGCTAGCATAGCTCTATTAGCTGGTGGATCTGTAGAGTGAGTGTATCTTGCCCACTCCTGATAACCTCTATTGGACTTCTATCCGTACCTGGAGCCTTGCCAGATGCAAGTTCATTTATAGCACACTTAACTTCTGTTACGGTAGGAAGTGTGTCACGGTGATCAAGAGTTGGCAGGGCCTCTATGGCGTTGAGGGCATCATCCGCTAGTTTGGTCTCACTCGACTAAAGCTCCAAATACTGCTCTACCCATCTATCCATCTGCTGTTTTTTTTTTAAATCAATGATGATTTCTCCAGTCAAGGTTTTCAGTGGTGCTCTTCTTTTGATAACTTCACCACAGGCATTCTTTATTCCTTCATACATGCTTCCGATGTTTCCCTTATCACTTGCATTTTGAATAGACTCACATAACTCGATCCAATAGTCATTTGCACACTGCCTGGCAACCTTTTGCACATCCTTACTAGCTTGCTTCAGCTCACTGATAGTGATACGCGTTGTTCTTTCCTTGTTTCTTAAGAGAGCTATTTTCTTTTTATAAATCAAGGGCAGCAGTGTCTGGCTGTTTGCCGCAAACCAGTTCTGTCTCTTGTGATCCACAGTGCCGTAAACCCCTACCGCAGTTTTATAAAGAGTTTCCTTAAGGTTACCCCACTTTTCACTTACTGTACAATTTTGTGATGTATCAGTGAAAGCGTCTTCAAGTTGCTGTTGAGACTCAAAGCACTTTTCATTATCGCGAGTGTTAATAAAATTGATCGTGGGGCTAGATCTATGTTTAGCTGTGTAGATTCTTTTTGGTCTCAGTCTAACCCTTGCAACAACCAAAGAATGATCCGTATCACAGTCAGCACTGCGGTAAATTCGAGTTAATGATATATGGTTTAGATGTTGCCTCCGTGTGATAATGAAGTCCAGCTGATGCCAATGGCCGGATCTTGGATGTTTCCATGTGACCTTATTCAGAGCTTTTGTTTAAAAGAAAGGAGTTTGTAATACACAGGTCATTTCTGGTGCAATGCTCCAGCAGCCTTTGCCCATTTTCATTCATGCGACTGATGTTGTATTTTCCAAGCACACTGGCCATTAACTCTTTTCCTTGCCCACACGAGCATTGAAATCACCGAGCATATAAATGTAGTCGGATTTTGCAACTGTCTTGATCACAGAGCCTAACTCCTCATAACTCCTAACTCCTCCTCCAACGAATCCTTCACATCATCAGAGGAAGCGAATGTCGGTGCATATGCAGCAATAATTGTGGCAAAACCACAGGAGGTTGCCAAGCTCAGGGATAATAGTCTTTCATTACCCCCAGCTGGAATTTCAATCATTGCCAGTAACGAATTCTTCATGGCAAAGCCAACACCATGTTGCCTTTATTCTGCCTGCTCTCTACCCTTCCAATAAAAAGGTGTAACTGTTTTCCCTGAGTGACCCTTCCTCAGCGTGGCGAGTCTCCTGCAGACCAGGAATATCAATGTTAAGACGATTGAGTTAGGCGTCAATCACAACCGTTTTTCTCACATCGTCAATATTCGTAAAGTCAGTGGAAAATCCTGGACACATGATTCTTATGTTCCAGGTTGCAAGCCGTAGCTTGGGGTTTCTATTTTTTCTTTTTATTAGTACCGGGTGCATTAGTTTTACACCTGCGATTCAGATTTTGTCCTAGCCCCAAGCACCCATTGAAGCAGGCAGGCTGTGGCGGATCAGCACACAATTGACCGGGGCCTGCCCAGCTTGAGGCGGGCGGTAGCTGATCAGTGACATCTGTAGGTGTCTCCCACCGTCAGAGGCAACCCGTGGCGCCCCAATTGACAAGGACGTATAACCCGTAGATGTTACCTCTCACTTTAATTTCGAGACCGGTTAAGGCTAGGGATTGAGTTATTGACTCCACATAGCACAACGCCTGGTCTAAAATATAGAGACCATGTGTTGCCCATGCAGCATGATCCCTCTCTCGGCCTGCCTAGTTCACTCCAGAGGAAAGGTTACACCTGTACATATGAAACAAGACAAGCTGCAGAAGCTGCCGGATCAGGAAAGCAATGCTCTAACTGTCCGCCTGTAGGAGCTTAGATCCTAAACCAGCTGCCAACCAAGGCTTATGGCCTGGTCTGCCCTGCCATGACATTTTGTCTTTAGGTTGCATTTCCTCGCACCAGGATAAGGCTTGTACCTCTAATTGCGCTCTTCCGCCCCAAGCCGTTGGCACAATGTGGGATGTCGGGTTTGTTAATTGCTGCTCAACATTCGGCGCTAACAGAAAGCAGGTAGTGCCGTCTTCTGTCATACGGTAGCTCAGTCATATCTAACTAAAACTTGATTCTCTCTCTCTCTCTCTCTCTCTCTCTCTCTCTCTCTCTCTCTCTCTCTCACACACACACACACACACACACACACACACACACACACACACACACACACACATATTTGAAGCAGCTTGACACGGCTCTACAAGATGCTTGGCTGACGCAATAACCAAAACTCTTTTTTGCATAGCTGATGTATGCTGGGCTGGGTAATTTACCCCTCCAAAATTGGCTCAGATTTTGACCCAGCAGTTCAGTTGGGTTGCAGCCTTGGCTGAGGCTAGATCGACCCCAAGTCCAGAGGAGGAATGAAACTGTCCCCCTCACACCACCTCCATCTGTAAACATGTATAGATTCGGCAAGTGTGAGCAGGCCGTGTCACAGATATTGATTCGGTTGCATAAACCTGTAAAGAAGCGAAACAGAGTGAAGAGTATCCGCAGATTATGGCCTGCAGTGAAACATATCCCTGTAAGACGCTGGAGGTATGTTCAAATAGTTTTGTTTGGTATTTGGGATTGGAGTTATGGCTAGCCATGCCTAGAATTCTTTAACAAATATTTAGAATAGATGCTGAAATTAAGGGATAAGCGTTAGAATAATGTTAAAGCTCCGTGTAGGATAGAAATGACACCCCCCTCGTCAAAACGGAACCTGTGAACAGTTCAATTTTACTAATAGATTGCCGGTCGTTTTTTTACAGCTGGCATTAGCAGACGACAGAAAAGCAAATGTAAACAAAGCCTGGGTGAGTGTTTTTGAGCTGTAACAAGATGCTAATGGGATGTGTGGGTAGTCTCTAAATGTAAACATATATGTAGTCATGTGGCTAGTGAGGTATCCCCATCATAGGGTGCATGAGTGTTTCCTGATTATCGAATGCTTGAACTGGCTGTGACCAGTGTAAACGGTACTTGCCTGATGTTAAGAGCCGCAGTCGGTGTTCAGGTGAATCTTATATTTATGGGAAATTATGTTGTGCTGGTGGTGTCATTGAAACAGGCACGACATACATCTGATTTACAGTTAGTGCATATGTAACACTGGTTGTTTTTGTTATTGTCAATAAGGAGCTGTTGATGTATTATGTGTGCAGATGTACATAATGTTGTTCTGTTGAGTCAGTGTATACAGTATGTGACTGACTGTGTTATGTGTTGGCTTATTTATGACTGTTATGTCCAGTCAGTCTTCGCTGTCACATATATTATGCCGTTTATGTTTTGTGGGGGGGGGGGCATGTCCCACTGTTGTCGACCCGTGATGTTGGGATTGATGGTTTGTGCTGGTGTTGACTTTGACACTAGTTGATGTCATTGATAGAATATCACTGGTACTGAGTTGTGATAATGGTGATGATGAATGTGATGCCATCGAAGTACAGATTGCCAATGTGATTGTATCTATCTTTGGCATGAATGTAACAAGGGTATCACATGATGATAGCAACAATGTAAGGAGCAATGATTATGATAATGCCCACAAATGATGATGATGATGATGATGATGATGAAGCTTATTCCTATCCATGATGTTGGTAGTGAAAATGATAATTTTGTGATGGATTAGAGTATACAATCATGGGTGTGCAGTATTCTATGCCATGTTATATGTAAAATTATGTGTATTTGTTTTATCATTCTAAATTATGTGTTGTTTACTTTTATTGCAGGATGTGACCCCTCAATCATGGTTATGAGGAGAAAACATTCCTGGGCTTTTCCTTACTCCCCATTTTTCCTTACTTCCCATCCCCCCCCCTCCCATTTGTCCTCTACCCAAATCTGACCCAATGATTGAGTTTTCCATACCTTAGTTTATGTCTGTGTGGTTAGGGTTGCAGTCATTCTTTTCTGCTTGACTAGTTGGTTGAGTTTTCCAACCCATGTTTGTGCTCATGACCATAACTGTAATTACGTATTTGTCTAGGTTCTGGCTTTTTCTTGTGTTTGTCTCAGTCAGCTTGTGGATGCGGGTGTCCCGTCTGGGTACTGAGGGTACCCTTCAGACTCAACTGAACAACTTTGAGGTCTCACTGGCATTGGGAGACCACCCCTGTGGATGGTGGTAGGCAGCAATTATCTCTAACTGTGGAATTTTTGAATTCCATTTTCTGCACGCACTACCTATTCGCGAGCTCTAGGGTGAGATCAATAGAGTGTCCGTTCCTGTTGTTACCATTATCGTTAGCCCTGAAATTCCTCTGTTATGTTCTTATTGATCTGTGGAGTGGGTACTCGGTCATACAACCATGGATGTTAGGCAGCAGTGACCCTCGCTATGGGAACATAGGTTCCCATTACTGTAATCACATCAATCATGTGTTGTGCCTGGGTGTCCATTTACCTTCAGACCATGAGATTCATTCAATAAAGATTTTATTATAGTTGTTCATGATTTGTTATGCTTAGTCTTTGCTGTTCAAGTGATGTTAATCGTTGTTTGTTCTATCCATTAATGCTGGTCCAGCCCACCTCAGTGATCCATTGTCTGGAATGTGAATTAAGGCAAAGTTCCCCGCTAAAGTCCTGAATTTCTTCTGATGAGTTTTCCCCCTACCCTGGGAGGGTACAGTCCAAAAAAAAAAAAGAAAAAGAGAAACCTGGACCAATGCCGCAGTTTTTGCCCATGATGTCTATCAAGGCTTCCACTCAGGCATAGAAGTCTTTGCTGCAGCGATTGATCTCGAGGACGCGTACAACAAAGTACTAATGGATTTATTAATGCTTCAGCTTCTTGTGCTCAAGATAAGTCCTTCCTTCCTTAGATGGATCGCTGCAGCCCTCTTCCAGCGGAAAGTAGTTTTTAGATGTGGCAGTTGGACTTCAAAATCAACAACAATATATCCTGGCCTATCACAGGGATCACCATTATCTCCGGTGCTGTTCAACGCGTACACTGTGAGAATCACCAGCGAGCAGATCACTGGACCTGGCAGGACATTGTCATATGCCGATGATGTTTTAGTGTATCGTCAGGGTAAGGATAGAAATCAGGTTGCTCTGGAACTACAAACCGAACTCAATCGCATAAGTACTTGATGTGCTGAAGTTGGGGCAATGGTCAACCCAACAAAGGCAACAGTGACATGGTTCTCTTTGAATAATCATATTGTCAACACTCCAACACCAACTGTAAATCTGTGTTCAGAGACTGTGGAAAGAGCGCAGGCAATGAATTACCTGGGGACACGTTTTGATCAAAGCCTTGCTTATTATGAGCACATAGACCAGGTGATAACAAAGGCCAGGCGGGGTTTGGCTGCGATGCGGTTGATGGCTGCAGCAAACTGTGAGCAGCGCCATCTATGTCTTCTATACGAGGGGCTGGTCACGTCCGTTTATGAGTATGCGATGGCGATCCTGACTCTCAGCCGTAAGCAGATAGAAAGGATGGAAAGGATACAGAACGAAGCTATGCGCATTATTCTTGGATGTACAAGAGATACAGCATGCATGGCGATGCGCTACCTTCTTGATTTTTCAACCATTGAAGACAGAATAAAAATTTGCAGAGCGTGTGCCTACCTCGGAGTTAACGCAAAAACAAAACATCCACTTGTCATAGTCTTGCTCGTATCTAGATAACTAAACTTGGGTTCACACAGGCAACAATAAATCTGTTCGTTATGAGATCGAATATTTATTATATTTACATATACAGGATGCGTTGGCGCAGTGGGTAAACAGACCCGCGCTATATTACATCTGTCAAATAGTAAACATCAAACACATAAGTATCATTTAACAGTCTAGCAAACTATCTAGCCTATGTCTATATATCTATTGATATCTATAGAGTCCCTCAAAGGCAGGCCCTGTTGCCTCTCTCAAGTCCATCCGTCCTCTGCCGGTCTCCGCGTGTCCTAACTCGACACGGGCGGTAACTCTGTCCGAGTTCCTCGTGGACCCCGCATTAGGCGGGCCACATCAGTGTCCACGGAATCATGGACTTGGGGACCATCTCTTTCGAGAAGGGTCTAGATTACTCGGGTCCTGCTCGACTCAATGGTTTCCCTTGGGCTGGAATTGCAGCCCTTTACTAAGTGAGGCGGTGACACACTGTATAGTGAAATTACGAAGGTGAAGGACAGCAATGTAAAAAGAGGAAGGTCGTGGATGGGACAAGCCGAAGACATTCTTCAAGAGGTGTTCACTTGAAGACTTAGAACATGGCGAGGAGAGGGTACAAGTGTCAACAGATTTCTGCACGTCTTTTTCTGTTCGCATACAACTAAACAGAAAATGCAGACAAGAAAATCTGGCAGCTGTGGAGGCGGAAGTACAAGCGTTGATTTTCAAGAATTCGTTATACGGTGATGCTGTCATTTACACAGATGGGTCGGTCTTTCGACATGTCAGAAGCTCATGGGTCTTTACAGCTCTGGCCGGAGAGAGAATTGTGAAGGAGGACTCTGGTGCTTCTGCTGAGACCACAAGTAGCCTGACTATGGAAGTCATGGCAGTAAGTAAAGCAATAACATGGCTCGAGACACAGACATTCACTAGGGCATGTTTCCTTAGCGACTAAATGAGCATGCACAGGAGGACAGAGATGGGGTGGATCCGAAGAGAGTGTTTGCTGTCTCTGGAGCGGTCTCGGCTGGCAAAGATTAGTTTCATCTTCGTGCCAGGGCATGCGGGAGTACAAGGAAATGAGCTGGCTGACAAGCTCGCAAGTAAGGTTACTGTGAAGGGCGGACGCGCCATGGACCAGGCTGACATTCTGAATGCTCTACGAGAAGTAAGACTTTTGCGAAAACCAAGTGATGACTGTGAATCTACAACCATGGTAAGACTGCGAGGACAGAAAATTAAAAGAGGTGTGACCAAACAATAACACTTCGCAGTAAGCCAAAGAAGATTGATAAACCAACACAGAACTGGCGTCGTTAGCCGCTACACGCAACGGGATTTGCTGAGGAGGGGATCCGAGCACTTATGGACTGAACGGTTCGATGTACAATGAGGATTATCTGTCGACTAACTAACTAATTTCTTCTGATGTCTTAAACCTTTTCTTTTCTTGTTAACCGTGTAGGTAGGACGATGTTCTCTTCGTCTTCTTTTTATTCTCCTCTTTCTCACTTGCCCGTGAGCAGTCAGCGTCGTGCCAGTATCTATATTATCATCTCAATGCGGTTGTATATGTTGTCTTTGAGAACAAAGTTTTAAGACGCATCTTTGGACCCACTAGGGATACACAAAGTGGAGAGTGGAAAAGAAAAAGTCACAAAGACATTTATGATCTATTTGAGTTACCGCTAATTACTGGTATCATGAAGGCTAATAGACTACAATGGCTGGGGCATATAGAAAGAATGGAAGATAATAGGGAAACAAAACTCGCTTACACTCAGGACATAAATGACCGTAGACCCCGAGGTAGACCAAGAAGACGGTGGAGAGATAATATATATACGACCCACAAGCACTTAGAATCAACGACTGGCAAGAGAAGGTCAACCAGAGAGACGAATGGAGACGGATTGTATCTGCAGCAAAGAACTTCAATGGCTCGAAACGCTGAAGAAGAAGAATATATATATATATATATTCTCATAAACAATTACAATTAGTCGGGTTTCATTCTACTTGACCAGAACGCATTCCAGAATAGGCTGATGATGTCCTCGTGTATTGGACTTGTTGACATATGAAAAGAACAGAGGAAAACACTACATTCTACATGAAATCTCTACATGATGTGAGAAAGCCATTCAGAAACAAACACTGACAAGGCATTTCGATGTGGTGCTCATTGAGCAAGCCAATAGAAAAAAAAAAGGAAAGTCTTCCTTTTGTGTACTTCAACGGAAAAACTAATCACAGACACAACATACTGAAATATCAAGGAATGCAATTTGAATGCAGTCTGACATACTAATACAACGTTGATAACACTATACATTGAGGCAAACAGGAGTTGGCAGCAATGAGAAATGTGACAGTCACTGATTTGCAACAGACACTGCTATTCCTTTGGTCCTATCCGTTATTAAGTACCGACTGGTTGCACTCAGATGTCCGCAGCGCGATGCGAACGTTAATGACACATTTAAAATGCAGGGGTACGAACAGTTCTTGGCTGTACCAAAGAAAACCAAATTAAAGCAACGTGGTACATGCTCTGAAGCCTCTAAATCGGTGGTTCTCAACCGGTGGGGAATTCCCCCCCCCCCCCAGGGGGTAATTTTAGGGTTTCCAGGGGGGAATGAAGATTATTTCAAGATCGTGTTAATACAAGAACCGATTACTTGATATTTATTTTCCATTCATACTTTACAGTTCTGTACGTCTCACGCTTCTAAAATTCAATTTATAAAGTAAGTAGACCCACAAATCACGTTTTATGTGGACGTCTAGACTTGTTTTAGTATATGCTATTAAATTTATCTTCCATAATTACGTATACTGTGTGGGGGTGGGGGATTTTTAGGTAGGAAATACGAAAGGGAGGGGGGATGACGTTCTGAAAATATGGTGAAGGGGAGCACGGGCCACATTTTTGATAGGAAAGGGGGGAATGACGTTCTGAAAATATGGTGAAGGGGGGCACGGGCCAAAAAAGGTTGAGAACGACTGCTCTAAATGTAGTCCGCATATGTGTTGACCCACTCTTAGGCTATTGTAACGGTCTCACGGGAGATGAGACATCCCCCTAGTTGGAACATAGCATGGGGTCGCTGTGACGAAATGCTCAAGACGTCTCTCAGATTGCGTCATTCAGATCGCGTATGCAGTTCTGAAGAAAGGTTGCCAAAACCTATGTGCAGTGGAAGTGATCCTGGATTTAAAAAAAAACAACAACACACATTCAGATGCATGAACCTGCTATGAGACTATTACGAATTAGGACCATGCCTTTTGTAGGCCTGAATGCACCGGGGTGTAGATAACCAGTCTTAGCCCCTTGTATTAGACGGCTAGGTTATTGTCTGTGAGAGGCGGACTTTCCAGCAAAACACTCATTTCCACATTTGTACTTTGCTCAATAAAGTACAGGTTGAACTCAAACAATTCTGCGCGCATAACGCATACTTTGATGTCAAGAGTAGTCTAGAAAGGTTCAGCGGCAAAGCTGTTTTAACAGGATTTTTCATAGTCAGATAAAACAACAATATAAAACAGAATCAACCATTGATAGGGGTCGAATACTCCAATAACGTGTTGGTGCTATATGGTATATAATAATATAATCGATTTCAAGTTGTTTCTTCATGGAGGCTCTTTGTCACGGCGCAACCGATTTTCTTTTCATTATTTCCATGCAGACGTTGAACTTGTCCACAATTATTGTTGATTAAGTCTTACTTGTCACTCTGTTTCAAACATTCTTGTTTGCTCAATGTTTTCCTTCTTGGCTGCATTCGCTCCTCACACCTGTTCAAAATCTATGCTGAAAATGTAACTATAAACGTCAAATATGAGACCTGCGCCATTTATAATCCTTTCATAATTATTTTGATATCTGTACCAGGATCTCAGGAGATCCCCTTCTTCAATGACCGGACAGTGTCGTAATTATCCCGGGTGCACCTCTCACTCTCTCAAATGGACAATAACAAAAAGGCATCATCATCATGTGCCATGCCGGTAAGCGTGGGCGGTCATGATCTGCCATCTCACACGATCACCAGAGTCGTGGATCAGCTCAGTGTTCTTGTCTCGACAATAAAACGTGACTAAGCCATCCAGGTATTTACGTCTCTGCCCTCCCCTTGTTCTCATCCCCTCGATCTTGCCAGTTGTCATCAAGTGTTCTCCAATTTACTTCTTCTCATAATGTGACCAACAAATTGTGACTATCTACGTCTAATTTCTTTAATCAGTTTGCGGTTTTCATTTGTTTCTTGTAGGACTTGGCCATTGTATTTTTTTCTGTCTGTCCATTGCAATCTTTGCATTTTCTTCAGAAACCACATTTCCACAGCCAACAGATGTTTTTCAGCGAGTCTGCTCATTGTCCATGCGTCACATCCATACAAAAGCACAGGTTCTATGTAGCACCTCAACACTCTTGTTCTCTTTGCAAATGACATCTTTTTATTGGTCAGTATGTTTTTCAGAAAAGCTCATTGACGAATAAAGCGTGATATAGATATATATTTCACAACAAATACAAACATTCAGATATGAATCAGAATTTAGGACACACTGATAGCGACACACATTTCAACTCACACAATGAATTAGTAGAGACAGAGTCAAAAGTATAACGCAATAATGTTTAATTTATAAATAGTGGACAGTAATAAGAAGAGTAGTGAATAGCCTATCTTTAATCTTCTTGTAGAGATCTGTTTGAGTTATTATCTGTGGTGTTGTTTGGTTGTAGATGTCATCATGAGCGGATTTCAGAGTAATATGAGTTGAGTGACTGACTGTACGTGGGTGTTAAAAACCAAAGGAAAATCAACCAACTAATTCACCGAAGTACTGTCCCCTGAGCCTCTGTTTCGATTATGATGAAGGTTTTGATAAGTACGACGTATTCACGGCACCGTCTCCACACACGCCCTTGTTGGACAGTTCTCCCAGGGTTGGGATACCTGGCTTTCAATTCTCGTTTTCAGTCGTTATCCAACACAGTCACACATCGCAAACTTCACTTTGTATGGAGCATCATTCATTAACCAAATATAAGGAGTTTGGGGGGGGGGGGGGGAGACAGAACAATCCTTTCTAGCAAAACTGGTCAATCTGTTTGAATATAATCTTCACAACAAGTATCAGTTATTGAGCTCAACTGTATAGTCGCACAAATTGGAGACAACTGAGAAAAAGAGATAGCACTTGACAACCCTAACCTCACGCCCTCACCCGAGTTCCCAAGTATTTTTGTAAAATGCCCCTTCTCCATAGAGATTCTAATACATGACCGCCGGGCCACAGGCAAACATGCTAGCCACAGCGATACCTAGGTTCTCATAAATATGAACCGTTTCACAAATGTGCATGCAATTATATATATATATATATATATATATATATATATATATATATATATATATATATATATATATATATATCTTTTGTTTTTTACTGTTTCTCTTGTGTAGTATTTTACATCTGTGTTAAGAACGCAATACGCTTTCCCGCTAAGCATGTTCGAGATACAGATGTGGGTGATTTGGAAGCAGACCGTCTTGCGCTAGTTTTCATAAAGTGGTATGAGTGTCGGTGGTTCAGAAAACAACGGTACACTGCTGAACGTACCCTGGCCTAGGGGTTAGCAACTTTCTCCGTAATCCCTTTTATCCATGTGAGCAAACGCAGCTGCGCGAGAATCGGTAGCGGTTCTCGCCGTGCCCGTTACTTACGGGATATGTGAGCCGGCCGCTCAGAAAGCATTGGCAAACTACTGAGCGTAATCTTGCCAAGAAATCAACAACAGCGGTAAAATGCTGGTGTTGACAGCAATGTCCTGTAATAGGATATGCGGGGGAAAAAAGAAAAAAAAATCCCCCTCCCTGGCGAAGAGTTAACGATGTTGTTCGTAATCCCGTATATCCATGTTAGGAAAACAGCAGCTGCGAGAATCGGCAGCGGTTCGCACCGCACTGGTAACTAACGGGGGTATGTGAGCCGGTCGTTCAGAATGCAAAGTCAAACTACTGAACGTAATACTTGCCTAGTACATCAAAACAGCAGCTGAAAAATGCTGGTGTAGGCTGCAACGTCCTGTAAGGGATATGCAGCATGGCGTGTCCTGTAAAGGATACGCAAATAAACTGAATAGGAATCAAATTAATCTTGCCACTCCTGAGACTTGAAACCTATGACGGTGTTTTCGTAAGTGAGTGAATACAATATTAATTGCGTTACAAAGATCTCCTGTTACCTATTTCGAAAAATTGACCAGTACTAAATTCTGCCATCATTTTAGTTACGTGACTAAAGCGTTGCATTTTATTTAATAGGTGCCTCCACCTATATGCCGCCCGTTGTCTAAATAATGCAGAAGAATTTACATGATTGTAAACCGTTTTTACAATTTCCTATTTTATGCTTTTAATTGATTATAAGCACCCTTCTTGCTGTCCATTGCAGTCAGTAAAGTGCTGCACTATGCTCAGGAATTAAAATGAACAAAATTAATGATATATGTATTTACTATGTAAATTTACCGTATCTATCCAGCATAATAATTAGTAACGGGTGACAGGCTGTATTTATGTTTAAGCTACTGTTTGCCTGCTTATTTTAATGTTAAACAAATGTGCATGGTAGTTAAGAGTAGCGCAGGTATATTTTAGACATAATGTTGCATTATACCGTTGCGATAAGGTATTAATTTTTCGTTAGGGTCAGTAATATTATGTCACTAGAATGTCCATGTACCCACGATTGTCACTCTCTTTCCAGCAATTATATATTCTGACAGCATTAATGATTAAAGGTTTTTTAAAAAAAACAAAAAACTTTTTTCAAGATTAGTTTCTGAAACTTGTTGATGTTTACGCAAGAAGTAATACAAATCTATGAATGCGAAAGTTTGATAATAAGTACTGAAATGGTAGATACATTGAAGGTATTGGAGAAGCAATTTTTAGAATAGTGTTAAGAATTAAGAGGACAGATTAACAACAAAAAGACTAATAATGAGCAGGTGTGAGTATTGCTAGATTCTTTTTGAAGTTAAGGGAAAATATATTAAGTTTATGGAGCTCATCAGCTGAAGAAAACAGACACAGAAAATAGCCTTATATGATAAAACACTAGGTGTTTAAAGATAGAGAAAGACGCATATGCCAAGTGTTAACAGCGGGGCAATAAATACTAATATGTGCTACGTGAACTTCAACACAATATGAGATAATAGCGAAGAATGGAGTGAGAGTCAAGATTGCAAATGTTAGCTCCACACAAGGCACTTGGAGAAGGAGAATAAAGATGCCTGTAATGTATGTTTTATGAGAATATCGCCTTTTAAAGATGATAATCAACCTCAAACAGCATTTTACAAACATCGTGAACGGATCCAGCGGTAACAGACCAAAAGCCTACCCCACAGGCGACGGTTTACAGGAAAAGAAAAGAATAGCAGACACTACTACTTCGTGTACAGCTCCCTCACCAAGCTTGTCCAAAATGGCCGTTTGCGAGGCGAAGGAATTACGGACGCGGTTCGTGATCCCGCATACCCGCGTTCGAAACACAACTGAGCGCGATTTGGCAGCAGACCGCGTTGCGTTGGTTTTTTACGAAATTGTATCAGTGCCGGTCGTTCAGAAAGCAATGGTAAACTACTCAACGTAATCTTGCCAAGAGATCCACAACAGCATAAGAATGCTGGTGTTGACAGCAATGTCCTTAAAGGATATGCAGCTAAATTTTTTTTTGTTGTCCAAAAATGTAATAACCTGAAACGAAATGCATTACACGGACTGCGAAATAGCATAATATGGACATAAAAGGCATAATATGAACAGAGAAACAGGCATAATACGGACAAAGAAAAAGCATAATATGGACAGATGATATGTATAATATGGACAGAGAAAAGGCATAATTCAGACAGAGGAAAAACATAATAAGGACAGAGAAAAGGCAAAATACGGACAGAGGAAGCGCATAATACGGACAGAGAAAAGGCAAAATACGGACAGAGGAAGAGCTTATTATGGACAAAGGAAATGTATAATACGGACAGAGAAAGAGCATAATACGGACAGAGAAAAGGCAAAATACGTGCAGAGGAAGAGCTTACTATGGATAAAGGAAGTGTATAATACGGACAGAGAATATGTATAATACGGACAGAGGAAATGTACAATGTGGACAGAGGAAATGTATAATAATAAGGACAGAGGAAATGTATATTGTGGACAGAGGAAAAATATAATACGGACAGAGGAAATGTATATTACGAACAGAGAAATGTATCATACGGACAGAGAATAGGCATAATACGGGCAGATAATAAGCATGATACGGACAGAGAATAGGCATGATACGGACAGAGAAAAAAGGCATAATACAGACATAATAAAGAAAGATCACGTAGCCATATTATGAGAAAAGAAAAAAAAACGATTTAGCGAACTATATGTATATTGAAACATTTTATGCTTTAGTCATTAGTGCTACTTCCTTTATATATGTGCTTACCAAAGTGAGGGAAGGATAGGCCACCTATTTCACATCACAGACCCATAAAAAGAAACTACTATGGGACACTTGTTTTCTTTTTCTTTTTGACATCCTTTACAACAATATTGACAGGTTACAAGACAATGACATGGTTATTGTAATTTCTATCCCACTTTTAAGGTTTTCATTTGAAACCCTCCTCGCATAAAAGATAATATATAGAATATAGTTATATGAATAATAGTATAAAAGTCATCACAGATATAAGAATAGAGTCAGGTAGTTGTAGACATAAAACACAGAACTCGTGGTATTATGGTATTCACGAAGTACGAGTGTATAATTCGTCTGGGAATAGATAGTTCTGGTAGTCGTAATAACACTTTGGTATTACCTCGAAATCACAGTTAGGTTTTCATGGGCTCTGGAGGAACCAAGACAGTGTACGAGCCTGTTTTCATATAGTGTGAAAGTGAGGAGTTTAATTTAGTTTAGTTTAGTCGACGGATCAACGGGTATAACCCATAAGTGCTCTGTTCTATCCTAACTCAAGCCTGAATCTCAGCTCAGTGTACGAACTCCGTAGCACCGGCGAGGATCCTGAAATACTTTGGGTAGACTTTTAACTCGAAATTTTTCCCGGGCAGCGCTGTTAGGCTACTCTTTTTTTTCGATTTCCAACCGCCAAAGGAGTTTTTACTTGCGCAACAAAACACACAGGCGTCCGATCTCACCACCCAGACACCAGGGGAAATTTTGTTCAAGTCCACGTGAAAAAATCCCTGCCTTCACCGGGCTTGAACCCGGGACCTCTAGCACTTGAAGCGGACACCATACCTCGAGACCACTCAGTCCCCACAAGTGAGGAGTGTTTAAATATAGTGTTATAGTGTAGTGGTCTTTACACATACTCTAAAGTATAGAGATGAATGCTAAATAATATTAGCATCTTCCGGTACAATGGCGACAAAATGACGCGTTACTCTTCGGGGGGACGCTATTTAGTGTTTTCCTTTGGATTTCGTGTGATTTCCTATGTATTTCCTGTGAATAGTGTTTTCCTGTGGATTATGTGACGTTATTTTGTGTTCTTTTATTGGAAGTTTTCAAAAGAAGCCACGGAAGGCAGGTTGTGGATGAAATTTTGAGGGCAGCCGACAGATATTTGTTGGTCGTGGTCTCGAGTTTCTCGACGGCAGGCAGAGGAGCTCTTCTTGAGTCAATGGCTGCGGTCTCCGACCAGTACGGTCACTGCCTTAGAGGAAAGCAACGGCAAACTATCTCTTTAAAAGTGCCTAGTACATCATGATTCGCTTAAAGACTGATTATCGCAAGACAAGGACAGAGACGTTAAAATTAGCAACATGGAACGTTAGGACGTTAAACGACGACGAAAAATTAGAGAACATAAAACAAGAATTTGAAAGGGAAAAAATTAATATTTTAGGTATGTGCGAAACGAGATGGACAGGAGCAGGCATCAAGAGAGATGAAGATTTCAAGATTATTTATTCTGGAGGTGAAGATCGTCATAGGGGAGTGGCAATTATTTTGGACAGGAAAACATAAAAATCTGTTCAAGGATATTGGGCCGTATCGGACAGAGTTCTACTAGTTAAATTAAGTGGCAGACCTTTTAGCATAAATATTATTCAAGTATATGCCCCAACAGGAGAATCCAGTGAAGATAGTGTAGAAGAATTTTATAATGACATAGAGTCTGCCTTAAAGAAATATAAAAATTCAGAAATAAACATCATAATAGGGGACTTCAATGCAAAAGTAGGAAATCAAGGGGATAGATACACAGTAGGAAACTATGGTTTCGGAGAGAGAAATGAAAGAGGATACAGACTCGTAGAGTGGGCAAAAGAACAGGAAATGATTGTAGGAAACACCTGGTTTAAGCAACACCCTAGAAGATTATGGACATGGAGGAGTCCTGATAGCCGGATTAGAATCCAGATTGACTACATTCTCATTA
Source organism: Cepaea hortensis (assembly GCA_963921405.1). Classification (NCBI taxonomy): domain Eukaryota; kingdom Metazoa; phylum Mollusca; class Gastropoda; order Stylommatophora; family Helicidae; genus Cepaea; species Cepaea hortensis. Next base: position 136,508,021 of record OY992878.1, on the reverse strand, counting down.
GCAGAAGATTTAGAAACGCGCTAACAGTAGCAAAAACAGTTCCCAGTGCTGATTGTTATAGTGACCACAGACTTCTTACAGGAACATTGAGGATAAAGTTAAAGAAAGTCAAGTATATAACAGGAAACACTAAATATGATTTGTGTACATTGAGTAATGACAAGAAAATACAAAACAAATTCAACATAGAACTACAGAACAGATTTGAAATATTGTCTGATATAGAGATCCTATTCCAGGATGTGGATGATCAATGGGAAACGTTGAAGAATTCAATCAATGTGGCTGCAGAAACAACTATTCCAAAATTAAAGAAGGTGGGTCGTAAGAAATGGATGACTGAAGAAATTTTACACCTCATGGAAACAAGAAGACTCAACAAAAATAATTCTGTAAAATATGAAGAAATTCACAGACAAGTCAGAATATTATTTAAGGAGGCAAAAGAAACATAGCTTGAGGAAAAGTGCTTAGAAATTGAAAACCAACACAACAGTCAAAACACCAAATTAGTGCACAAAAGAATTCAGGAACTTACTAATAAAAGAACAAGTACATCAACAGGGTGTCTAAAAACTAAAGATGGCAAAATCATAATAGAAAAAGACCAGATTCTACATGTATGGACAGATTATGTGAAACACCTTTATGATGATAACAGAGACGAACAGTATGATATTAGATTTAATAATGAAGGACCGCCAATTTTGGAGTTGGAGGTTCGAAATGTTCTTAAGCATATGAAAGCTGGCAAGGCCCCCGGTGCAGATAACATCACAACAGAAATGATTAAAGCTTTAGAAGAATTTGGACTAGAGCAAGTCACCAGACTGCTGAACACATTATATGATACTGGAGATATACCTCCCGAATTATGTAACTCTGTATTTATTGCAATCCCAAAGAAATCAGGAACCTTGGAATGTGATCAACATAGAACAATTAGTATAATGAGTCACATCACAAAGATTTTGCTAAGAATTATCATGCAAAGAGTGAGGAAGAAGAAACAACCTGAAATAGGGGAAGAACAATGTGGGTTTGTAGAAGGAAAGGGTACAGTAAATGTTGTGTAAATGCTGCGAACAGTTATTGAACGTGCTATAGAAATAAACAAGGATATACATCTTTGCTTTATTGACTATACAAAGGCTTTTGATAGAGTTAGACATATCAACATGGTGGATATGCTTGCAGATCTACAAATTGATGGGAAAGACATTAGACTTATAAAAAACATATATTGGAAACAACAAGCTGCAATAAGGATTGATAAGGAAGTGGGACAGTATCAGCCAATTAAGAGAGGTGTTAGGCAGGGATGTGTGATGTCTCCAGATCTTTTTTCCCTATACAGTGAACATATTTTCAGAAATGTAGAGGATATAAATGGAATCAGCATTGGAGAACGAAACATCAATAACATTAGATATGCAGATGATACAGTATTAATTGCAGACAATGCGCAGGACCTGCAACAATTAGTAGATGCGGTTGTTGTACACAGTGAGCAAATGGGGTTAGAATTAAATTGTAAAACGACTCAGGTTATGGTCGTCACTAGGAAGAAAGAAGTGCCACAATGTAATATACAAGTAAATGGAAATATTCTTCAACAAGTGAATCGGTACAATTATCTTGGAACAGTCATAACATCTGATGGGAGATGCCTTGAAGAGATTAGAACAAGAATCGCAATGGCGAAAGTAGCCTTTAGCAAGATGAAAAACATTCTGACCAATAAAAAGATGTCAATTGAAACGAGAAAAAGAGTGTTGAGGGGATACATAGAGCCTGTTCTTTTGTATGGATGAGAAACTTGGACAATGAGCAGTCAAGCTGAAAAACATCTGATGGCTGCAGAAATGTGGTTTCTGAGGAAAATGCAAAGAATACCATGGACAGACAGAAAAACCAATGACAAAGTACTACAGGAGACAAATGAACATCGTAAACTGATTAGAGAAATTAGACGTAGACAGTCAAATTTTTTGGACATGTTATGAGAAGAAATGGATTGGAGAACTTGGTGACAACTGGCAAGATCGAAGGGAACAGACCAAGAGGAAGACCAAGAGGAAAATACCTGGATGGCTTGGCCACATGGCATGGACGAGACAGGAACACTGAGCTGATCCACGACACTGGTGATCGAGTGAAATGGCGAGTCATGACCGCCCACGCTTTCCGGCATGGCACATGATTGATTGAATTAAGTGTAGAAATTCACCACGGTTCATATGTGGTAGTCTGTTTATGCTTGCGCTTTGGCACAACGGTTGCTGCATATCAAGCTATCTTTTCTTTGATTTTGTTTGTTTTTTGGTTTACAAAGAATGTGCGTGAACTCCATATACCCCTCACTTACAAGGTGTAACTGATACTCACCTGTACTACAGTTGTCACATTCCGTAGTGTCAAAAGTTCTATTTCCGTAAAGTCTGATGTGCCCTTTTACCTTCTATGCGTGTCAAGTGCTCCTTACTGCGTGAACACCTCTGTATCACCCATTGAAATCCAGATGGCAGTATGCAGGTTGGCGCAATGTTTATAACGCGTTAGCTGCATGCCTTTACCGGACGTCGCAGTCAACCCCAACATTTATTGGATGTTTGCGATTTTCTAGGCAATTTTACTTTCAATAATTTCGCATTGCTTCTGAACGGCCGAAGCTCATACCATTGTGAAAATCAGTGCAAAGGGATCTGCCTAGAGATCCTCCGTAACTGATTTCACATTCGATATGTCAGGATTGTGAAACTGCGTTCAGTATTCCTAAGCAACAGACGCCGACGGCTCAATGCGTAAACTATGGCAATTGACACATTTCTTAAAATTCTAATTAGCTGAGTAGTTGAAGAAATTTATTAACATTATCAATCTAATTAACCGATTTCATTTAAAAATGCCAAACTGAGCAGTTAATTTGTGTCCTCATTATGTTTCAATGAAAGTCAAACTTAGTTTACGGTTATCAGGTTACTAATTATGATTGAATAATTATTATGTGTTAAAATTATGTGTAAATTAAGGGTTTTATGAAACTGAATAAGTGATAATTATCCTAGTCTTAAGTGTCCTATGGTAATTGTTTTGTTGCAGGTTTTATAGTGCTAAATTACCATCAATGGATTATTCTTCATCATACCGGGTCGAGGGTTCACAATCAGCATCTGACGATTTGGCAGCATATCGTTTTGGGTTCATTTCGACGCTATAACTTCTGGTGGCCTTTCAGAAAGCAATGCTGGAATTGAATGCAACATCATGTAAATGGACATGCAATTAACTCTTCATAAGTTCCGTATTACTAATTCTGTCATACCGTTTTAGTCGTATTTATTACAATTTATTTATTTATCTCTAGATACCGGTTAATGCATGTTTGTGGTTAATATTAAATATCATGAGCCTTCACATTGTTGTTATTGCTTTTTAGGATTGTCTTCAGTCTGTCTTGGCACGACGTTTATCATCGATACATTTAAACAGAAACGTTAGAGAAAATTAAACGAAACAACGCAAACCTTCTGGCCTAGAGAGACGACAGTGGAAGATAAACTCTATGGAGCGCTGAGTGAACTAAAAAAGACTGTTAGATTCATACAAGAGACAACATTGCAGTTATAAACATATTTCAGGCGAACGAAAGAAGAAGAAGAAAACGAAACAACAACAATAAACAAACTTAATATATGAAAGGCGTTCCTGTTACAACATAAACCAATAACTGCACCTGGAGATATGGGGTATATTTATTGGAATGCAAGTTTTACAGATGGCAGCAACTGTCACCTAACAAATATCAATCCCCTCCTTGGGAAAGAGGCTAAGGACATTGCAGTGATAGTCAACTGTATAGTTATATGTGGGAGTATATCGATTATTGGAATCATTACCAATGTGATCAATTTATTCATTTTCTCAAAACAAGGGTATGAAAACACAATGAACATATGTCTTTCGGGAATAGCTGTATCCGACATTTGCACACTTCTGTCAATGATCTGGTATGATATCTGTATCTTTCCCCTTTGGGAAAGCTCAGACACCAACATTCTGTTCTCTGAAGTTTTGTATTTGACTGCAGGATGGCCTAACTGTATTTTCGCAAGAATAACATGCATTGTTACAGTGTTCATCACCATAGAGAGATACATGTGCGTTGTGTTGCCTCTGAAAGTGAAGAATATCATCACACGAACCAGGACAATTCTTGTTGTTGTATGTATTTTTGTCAGTCAGATGCTGACCACAATCCCCGCGTATTACTCCACTTACATAGACTGGAAGTTTGTGCCTCGGAGAAATAGATCAATGTTGGGCCTTCATCACATCCCTCAATGGGAACCAATAGAGAACATCAGCTTCGTATTGCAGGCAACAATGCAGGCTGGTTCGTTTACCTTGCTGATCTTTTTCACTGTGCTTCTGGTGGTTAGTCTCAGACGAAAGTCCAAGTGGCGCAACGCCTCAACTAGTGAGGCACAGAAAGACAACATATCAATTCGAGACCGCAAGTTGGTGAGAATGGTGGTCCTGATAGCCATGATTCTCATCATCTGTTTTACACCGGGGATGATTTGCTTCACCGCCATGGCCTTTGAGCCGGGGCTCATCATCGGAGGGGTGTATGATCATGTGTTCTTTGTTGTGGGGTCTTTCACTTTCATTTTTCAGACGATAAACTCCAGTGTTAATATGTTTGTTTACTACACAATGAGTTTAAACTTCAGAACTACATTTCGTGAGACTTTTTACAAACGGAGTAGTAGTTTTAATGCTGAGTAAATCACCGTTAATACCCATGTATCAATTTATCATAATCCTCATCATCAAGTGCCATGCCAGCTGGAGTAGGCATTCTTGTCTCTCCACATATCTCGATCTTTGGTCTTATGGATCAACTCTACTACTGATAATCCTCCATGCCACCGTCTCAATCCATTCAGCATCATTTCCCTTAGTCTGCCTCTGCCTCTCTTCCCCTCGATCTTTCTAGTCGTCACGATGTTCTCGAATGCCTCTCTTTTTATCACATGGCAAAAGACAGCTGTTTGTCACTTTCTTATTGTTGTATATAATGTTCTAGTTTCATTAGCCTCTTTCAGACAATCGTCGTTAGTTACTCTGGCAGTCCAAGGAATTCGCAACATTCGTCTTAGCAAGCATATCTCTGATTCTTCCAAACTCTTCCTAATTTATTCTTTCGTGTTCCATGATTCATTTCCATACAGCAAAACAGGTTCTATATAGAACTTCAACACTCTCTTTCTTACATTCGATGATAGTGGAATATTGCATAAGGTTCTTTTCATTTTGTGACATGCAATTTTTGCTTGCCCTATTCTATTCTTAATTTCTGTTGTGCATCTTCCATCTGATGTTATAAATGCCTCTAGGTATTTAATATTATCCACTTGGTTAAGAATTTCCCCTTCTATCTCCATTTCACAGTTTTGTGTCACATCTTTTTTCCGTTTTTTTTTAATATCAACATTGTTACTGTTTTCTTGATATTTAAGAAGAGTCATTTCTTTGCACTCTGCATTTCTACAATTTCCAACAATTGTTGTAGATATTTTGCATTATCCGCCACCATCTTCATAGCGTATATTGTTTATATTATAACCTCCAATTAGTATTCCCGGCTTCTCTTTGATCTCTCTTATTTTACTTCACCATCAAGGGAGAAGACATCCTGTGACAAAACACATCCCTGTCTTACTCCTAGCTTTATTTGTTCTTCATTGCTGTCTTTATTTCCCATTTTAATTGCTGCTACTTAAATAGTCATTATTATTCTTAGATCTTTCCCCCAGTGTTATATCTTACAACGTTTTAATTAGTTCATCGTGTTTTACTTTATCAAATGCATTGGTATAATCTATGAAGCACACATATATGTCTTTATGTGTCTGTATTGATGTGTCTATTAGTGTTCCTAATGTATATATTGCATTGTTTGTACTCTTTCCTTCCACAAATGCATACTGTTCTTCACTAATTTTGATTTTTATTTTCTTTCTTATTCTTCTCATTATGATTCTGAGTGAAGCTTAGTGACAAGCTTATGAGGTTAATTGTACGAAAGTCTTCGCATTCAATTGCTCCTGGTCTTTTTAGTATAGCTATAAATAAAGATTTCAGTATATCACTCAGTAAATATTTATTGCTATAAATATCATTCGACATTATGGTTAATATTTCTACTCCAAATTCTCGACGTACTTCCAACTCTTCTATTATGGTTCCATTGGGCCCAGGTGTTTTTCCTGTCTTCATATATTTGACAGCATCAGTGATTTCTTCATTTAGAATAGGTGGACCTTCTAAGTTACTTTCTTCTGTTAATTCTTCGCTTTCTCCATCATGTATACTCTTATGAACTCATTCCACCTCTTCATTATAGCCTCTTCCTCCAGTAATATATTTCCTGTTTGTGATTTCAAACACCTTGTATTTACTCTTATTTTTCTTTTTGTAAGCTCACTAATTTGTCTGTGCATATCTTCTGTATTTTTAATAGAATTTAATTCGCTGCTCGTTTAACCAACTTTATTTTGCCTTCACACATCTATCTCTTATTTTTTAAATTTATCTTATCATACTCTTGTTTGTCATTTTAACTCCGTTTTCTTTTGTCCATCATTCTTCAGTCATTAATTTTTTCTTAGCTTTTTGGCTTCTCTCCGGTGGTATTTCTTTGCCTGTTTTATTACTGGAGTCCTTTAACATTTCCTATTGTTCATTTTTACTCAGTATGTTAGCTATTGCATTGTAGCTATTTTTACAGTCACTCTGTATAGTTCTTGAATTTTTTTATCTGCTTTCAGAACATCATAACATCATTATTAAGTCTCATATTCTTAACTACTTTGTTTCCTCTCTTCAATATTATTTTCATTTGTCCACATAATGGTACATGATCACCATTACAATCACCAAAAGGCGTTGTCTTTACATTAATTAACGCATTTCTAAATCTTGCATTAATAATTATGTAGTCAATTTGGTAAAGTATTTTCTTATCAGGGCTTTCTGTGTGTAAAGTTGTCTTTTATGGTGTTTCCAATTATCACATCATTGGTTTTTGCAAATTCTATTAGTTTCACTCCTCTTTCATTTCTTTTACCTAAACCAAAATTCCCCACTACGTCATCCAATTTACTCTGTCCTACATTTGCAGTAAAATGTCCTAGTATTATGTTTATTTCTTGTGATTTAATTTGAGACATCGCCATTTCTACTTTATCGCAAAAGTGTTGTATTTCTTCATCACTACTACATATTGTTGGTGAGCATACCTGTATAATATTTAAATCTTTTGGTTTACCTTTCATTTTGACCATAATAATATGAAATACGTCAGCAACCATTAATTGACTTGGCTGTTTTAAAAACAAATAGTAGTCCTACTCCTTTTACGTTTGTATCCCCTCCATAATAAATTATTGTGTGTTTGTCGATTACAATTTTTCCCGATCCATTTCACCTCATCTCACTTATGCCTAGAATATTAATTTTCTAGCTTTCCATTTCTCTTATCACATTGTTCAACTTTTCCAACTAATTTAATGTCCAAACATTCCATGTTCCTATTTTACATTTATTTCCCATTTTAAATTTATTCGTTATGATATTGTTATAAGTAGCTGGATGACGGTCTGGTGTCACCTCTGGCCCACGACAGTCCCTACCGGACGAGGGTGTCCTAAGACAGCCATTAACGTCGTTCACTCGCTCTGATATGTGACTATTCATGAAATCTTGAGAAGATTATGTAAGGTTTCCCCTTGCCTTCCACACCCACATTGAGGTCTTTTACCTCTGCCTTTGACAGCTATTTCCGGCTGTCAGGACAAGTGAGTGCCCTGCTCAGTAGTGTGCCACTGCTTCCTGAACGACGAACACTCATACTATTGAATGAAAAGCATGGCAAGCCTGTCTGCTTCCAAATGATCTGCAGCTGTGTTTCGAACGTGGTATGCGGGATTGCACATTTCGTTCGAAAACCTTTCGCGCCAGAGCCGAAGAAGTAGGGGGCGTCTTAAAATACACGATGAAGAGAATTAGATACATATGAATACTATTGGGAGGGCGTGGAAGGGACTACAGTAGATACACAAATGATTTATCGTGAGCTGTTTCAAGGTCAGCCGTTAATTAGGAGACAAAAGGCATCAGAAGAAAATAGAGCTTGTCAGAAAGGCCTTGTCAGCTGTAGGCTACCCTTAAACCACCACATGTCATTATCTTTATCGACCAGGGGTCATATTCTTGGTTTGATTTATTTCAAGTGATCGTAATAGATAAAGTATTGTGTTTGACATTTCCAAAAGTTGCTGACAGAAGACCTTTAATTTTTGTGTTCTTACCAAGTTTTCCCTACAGGAGGCTTTTATTTGGTTGTGATATTATAAAGTATTCCCTACAGGAGGCTTTTATTTGGTTGTGATATTACAAAGTATTCCCTACAGGAGGCCTTTATTTGGTTGTGATATTACCACGTTTTCCCTACAGGAGGTCTTTATTTGATTGTATTATTACAAAGTTTTCCCTACAGGAGGCTTTTATTTGGTTGTGATATTACAAAGTTTTCCCTACAGGAGGCCTTTATTTGGTTGTGATATTACCAAGTTTTCCCTACAGGAGGCCTTTATTTGGTTGTGTTATTACCAAGGTTTCCCGACTGTAGGCCTTTGAATAGTTGCGATACTACCAGGTTTTCCCGAAAGAAGACAAGATTAATTCAAAACATAGTAATCACGGCCAAAAGTGTGAAAAGCTGAGGTAGAGAAAGCTATCACAATGATGAGACAGAGAAAGGCTGCAGGTTCTGACAAGGCAACAACGAAAATGATAAAATCTCTATCCAACTTTGGCAATAACGCAATCACAGAATTATGCAATGGCATTTATAATACTGGACACATCCCTAAGGACCTAAAACAATCCATTTTCATCACATCGTACAATTAACGAACAACCGTAAATTATGCAGTATAGAGATAGACAGAAGGATAGATGCATAGATGGGACAACATATAGCTAATTAGGATGACGGGTGAAATGGCAGAATACAGAAAGAGAGGGGCAGGAGAAAGAGAAGAGAGAGAGAGAAAGAGAGAGAGAGAGAGAGAGAGAGAGAGAGAGAGAGAGAGAGAGAGATGCAGGTAGACAAATGGACAGAGGGGCGGAAGAATGGGAAGGTGAGCGATGTACTGAAAGACTGGCGGACTGATGAAAGAATGAGTAGGCGGGCGACGTAATGAAATACTGACGAAAGAAAAGACAGGCAGACAGACAGACAGACGGACGGGCGGGCAGGCAAACATTTGACAGCCAAAAAGATCAATCTTTTCGTTGTAAGGGAAGCTGAGTCGCAAAGACAGACAGACAGACAGACAGACAGACAGACAGACAGACAGACAGACGGACGGGCGGGCGGGCGGGCGGGCGGGCGGGCAGGCAAACATTTGACAGCCAAAAAGATCAATCTTGGCGTTGTAAGGGAAGCTGAGTCGCAAAGACAGACAGACAGACAGACAGACAGACAGACAGACAGACAGACAGACAGACAGATAGACAGACAGACAGATAGACAGACAGACAGATAGACCGGTATACTGGTGGACCGAACCACCGATCATCAATCGACCTACCAACCGACCGAACGACCTACAGACAGACAGAGATATAGATAGATATAAAGATAGAAAAATAGATAGATAGATAGACAAGATAGACAAGACAGACAAGACAGACAGGCAGACAGACAGACAGGCAGACAGGTAGGCAGGCAGGCATGCAGACAGACAGACAGACAGACAGACATATAGATAGATAGATAGATAGAAAGATAGATAGATAGATAATTAGATAGATAGATAGATAGATAGATAGATAGATAGATAGATAGATAGATAGATAGATAGATAGATGGATGGATGGTTAGATGGATGGATAAATGGACGGACACAGAGAGAGAGATAGAGACAGAGAGTGAAAGACAGAGAGAGACAGAGAGAGACAGAGAGAGGCCGAGAAAGACACAGAGAGAGACAGAGGGAGGCAGAGACATAGAGACAGACAGACAGAGACAGACAGAGACACAGAAAGAGAGAGAGATAGATAGACAGCTAGGTAGATAAACAACCAGTTAGATAGACATCCAAATAGATAGACAGCCAGATAGATAGACAGCCAGATAGATAGACAGCCAGATAGGCAGACATCCAGATAGACAGCGCGCCAGACAGATAGATATTCGTAATGTTAAATAAATATTAGAAATCAAGTTTAAGGGGGATAGGTGAGTTGGGTCTACCCAACACAGACGGATGCATTTATGAAAATTGGATTGTCTCTTCTAGCAATAGCTTATTAAGAGCACAGGTTGGATGCACGCAATAAGGTCTGTCTTGGAACAGCAAACTATATTTATAGCGGGTCTACGTGATGCCAGTAAGCTGACGTCGGAAAACAGCTACTTCTTACACATGTGCTGCATGATACTACAAATATGGGGCTAGCAAGATTTACCAATTACGTCTCATGAAGTGGTAAGGAATGATTTACTTGCGTGGAGAATTGAACTATAGTTTGGAAACATTCCTGGTAATACAAATGGTGCAAATATTCACGATTCTAATGGGCAGTTCTACTTTCTCTCAGAAGTAAACTACAAAATTAAGTTTGTGATGACACTACCTATAAAATGTAGTTGCATATCCTTTACATTTATTTCTTTTACATTGATTTCCTTTACAAGATTGTGCAATTAATCCAGCATATATTGATGGGTTGGGATTTCCTATGCGACTGTGCGTTCAGTAGTTTCCCCATTTCTGTCTGAACGGTCGGCGCCTCATAGCATCGAAACCAACGCAGAGCGACACGCTTCCAAGTCGCTTGCAGCTGATTTCAAACCTTCGATTCGGTAAGTCGGGGAATTGTGAATCTGCGTGACATTAACCCCAAACCGATTGATACCCATTAAGTTAACCAAATAAACTCTCTTAATTTCCCCGCAATGTTCGCTTCGATTGAAAAAAAAAAATGTCTGTCTGTATACATCTTTTTTTAAATTTTAATTCGCATATCCTTTACAGGAAATCGCTGTCAACAGCAGCATCTTTCAGCTGTCTGTTGATTTCTTGGCAAGATTACGCTCAGTAGTTTGCAATTGATTTCTGAGCGGCCGGCTCAGTTATCCCGCAAGTCACCAGCGGGGGTAGAACCGCTCCCAGTTCTCGCCCGCTACGAGACTGCGTGATAAACGGGATTACGGAGAAAGTATTGTAACCCCTCGGCCAGAGAGACCGGCTCTGTATACATCAGGTTGTTATAATTGCATGCAGTGTTGATCAACTCCACGTTACCCTCACGACGTCGTGGTTTCCACAAGGGTTCAATGCTAGCTCTCATCGTTTCCTACGGGAGGAAATGATTGGCCGTCTATTCTTCCGCACACCCAAGCCGACAACAGTGATGGTCCTAACACTTGACATGCACACGGCAGGTTACTGCTACACGGCTTTTACAGACGATTATTATTTACTCTAAATTACAACTTAGTGGATTGCTACACGACATTTTAAAATTATTATAATTTTCTCTAAATTACAACTTAGTGGATTGCTAACGACTTATTAAAACGAATATTATTTACTCTAAATTACATCTTAGTGGATTGCTACACGACTTTTTAAAATGATTATTATTTACTCTAAATTACAACTTAGTGGATTGCTACACGACTTTTTAAAATGATTATTATTTACTCTAAATTACAACTAAGTGGATTGCTACACGACTTTTTAAAATGATTATTATTTACTCTAAATTACAACTTAGTCAATTGCTACACGACTTTTTAAAATGATTATTATTTACTCTAAATTACAACCGGCGCTGTGGTTTAGGAGGAGCGGCTGGCCGAGTGGCTAGAACGCAGGACTCTCATTCGGGAGACCCGGGTTCGATCTCTCGGTAAGGTGTGGGATTTTTATCTGTCGGGGGCCAAAAGAAAATCCTAACCTGCACAGTTCGCGGCGACTGCACTAGCCAGGCGGCCTTAATTCCTCAGGCTCAAAGACCCCTCTGCCATACACCGCAAGGTACTATATTGGCAGTAAATGACAGTTTTTGACAGCTATCGTCTAGGGATTGTCATTTCATAATCACTGTCAGACCGAGTCGAGGGTTCGAAATCGGCTGCGGGCTATTGGAAGCGTTGATTTCGATGGCTTGAGGTGTCGACAGTTCAGAAAACAATGACAATATAAAATAACACAAGTAATGCAGTTTTATAGAACAGAATTACGATAAATAAAGGACGTTGCGGTGATTAGACTACATCAGCAAACAAATACATACACAAAACACAACAAATTATCACGGAGAAGACAATCCAGTGACTATATTAAGGCATAAGAACGAGATGAGAAAAATTACAAGATGAAAAATTGAGAACAATGAAGAGAAACTGAAAATTTGAAAATGTTTCTTTTGCATCTTATCTCAGAATCCCAGGCTGTCTTACTCAAAACAATGATAACCTACTGAACTATCACTCCCTTGTAAATCACGAACAGAAAGTTAATACTGGGGTTGATTGCACGTCATGTAAAGGGCATGCAACAAACTTGTTAAACTCTAAATTACATTACCGTCTGTTGGATTTCACTGACTAACACTAACTCTGGTGTGAATATAGCCCAAGGTAGCGATACACTTATGTTCATAATATGTTCGTGTTAATTTGAAGGCTATCTTATTTCAAGCTTTCATCATCAAACTGTCACCCATGGACTTTTGTTGATACTGATTCTGGAAAACACGAAGCCCCATAGCAACTACCTGCTCTGAGTATATGAAGTGTTGGGACCATCAGTTGGCCGGCCTGAGTGCACGGAGAAAAGATGGCCAGATTTATTTGTACTGGTTTTAGATCATCTCCATCTGTTTCTGACCCAAACAGCAGTGCTGATTTAAAATTAAGGTTAGATATTCTAAGTTGTGTACTAAACTAAATTGCTTTTAACTTGCGCAGACTTTCTTGTTCTAATGCAGCTTTTTGTGTCTTTTGTATTCTTTATTTAAATGTTTCTGTATGTTCTCGCATCTTTGTCTACGTCGCTACCTAAATAGACGTAGGACTCGACGGTTGGAAGTGACGTTTCACTAAGGAATATTTTGTTATCATTTTCTGATTTATTCTAATCACACTCAACAACCAAAATGTACTCAAAATTAAAATGTCTCATCTTAACTCATCTTGATGTGCTGAAAATGAAAATGGCATTAAAATGTTGGTTGGTTATAGCTTTCAAGATATATGATACTAGTTTAATTAATTACGGTCAATTTATATAAATGACGCAACTGTTGTGGGCGATTGCATACTTTCTTTTCTAATGACCAATACTAATGTAACTAGAAGTTGGTGATGCTATCCTAACTATGATTACATCAACATAGTGCATAAATATCTTTTCTCTGAAAACATTTTACCATTAGTTAGTGCATTTGTCCTTAATGAAAGTATCATAGTTAGAAATTCCTAGGAAATGTGTGAACAGTGCTAATAATTTATGTTATATATGTGGTGAGGTGACATTTCTATCACAAAATCGAAACAGAACTAAAGTTATTAAGAGAGTGTACAGTTTGCATTTTGGCTGCAAAATAGGAGGTCAAGATAAAAGATGCCCGCCACACATGTGCTGCAATACATGTGCAGCACATCTTACACTGTGGTTGACTAGCAATAGGCAAGCTGTACCTTTTGTAATCACATTGATTTCGAGAGAGCCCAACAACTACATGACCCCTCCAATCGGAAAAGGCATATCACAGAAGAATAAAATAAACTTTGGAAAAGCCAATCATCCCCTCTGCAATACGTCCGATACCACATGGCTATAATCATTTTGAGCTGCTTCCACTGATGAAGAAGAGGAAACTGTTGGCCCTGAACAATCGACTCCAAGCGACTCATACTTTGAGCAAACTGCATCCATTAAACTACAGGTACTAACTCAATGTGAACTGAATGAGACGGAACCTGAACCTTCATTAGAAGAAATTATGCGGGCAATAAATAACCTAAGGAATGATAAATCACCGGGATATGATGAGATACCAGCTGAACTAATTAAAGCGGGAGGAGAAGAAAGCATACAAATCTATCACACATTATGTAAAAAGATATGGAAATATGGTATATGGTGTAAAGTTTAGAAGAGAACTATCTTCATTCCAATACCAACAAAGGGCAACTTGAAATTATGCACCAACTATAGAATTCCGGCCCTGATCAGTCGTGCAGCTAAAAGTCTATTACAAATCATAATGGGAAGACTTCATAAGAAAATGGAAGAAAAGATGAACATAGTTCACGCTGGATTTAGACAAGGAAGAGGCGCAAGAGATCACATACTCAAAACATGCGTGTAATAATAGAGAAGTATGGATAATTGAATGTGAGCCAATTCTCATGTTTTGTGGATTAATCAAATACATTTGACTGTGTACAACATCAACAACTTTGGAAAATTATGAGGAAAATGGGCGTTCAATCACACGTAGTATAACTAATAAAAATACTCTTTCTAGACCAACAAGCTAGTAATTAAAATAGATGGCGAGACATCAGATTGGTTTGACATCAAGCAAGGAGTCCGTCAGGGCTGTGTGCCGTCCCCTAATGTGTTTAACATGTACGCTGAAAATATAATGATAAATGTCAGATATGATACAAACAGTGAGCAATATGATGCCCTACATGTAGGTGGTCATGAAATAACAGATTCGATATGCTGATGATACTGTATTACTATCCACATCATAGAATGGTATAGAAAAACTAATAACCTCAACCCAAATGAATAGTGAAAATCTTAACATAGCAAAAGCAAAGATAATGCATCCATCCATCCATAATGTGCCATGCCGATAAGCGTGGGCGGTCGTGTTCTGCCATCTCACTCGATCACCAGAGTCGTGGATCTGCTCCGTGTTCCTGTCTCGACCATGCCACGTGGCCAAGTCATCCAGGTATTTACTTCTCGGTCTCTCCCTTGGTCTATTCCCTTCGACCTTGCCAGTCGTCGCCAAATTCTCCAAGTCATTTCGTCTCATAACATGCCCAAAAAAATGTTGACTGTCTACGTCTAATAACTCTAATCAGTTTACGATCTTCATTTGTTTCTTGAAGAACTAGCTTATTGGTTTTTCTGTCTGTCCATGGTATTCTTTGCATTTTCCTCAGAAACCACATTTCCACAGCCATCAGGTGTTTTTCAGCTTGACTGCTTATAGTCCAAGCTTCACATCCATACAAAAGTATAGGTTCTATGTAGCACTTCACACACTTTTCCTCGTTTCAATTGATATATGTTATTGATCAGTATGTTTTTCATCTTGCAAAAGGCTATCTTCGCAATGGCAATTCTTGTTCTAATCTCTTCAAGGCATCTCCCATCAGATGTTATGGTTGTGCCGAGATAAATGTATCGATTCACTTGCTTAAGAATATGCCCATTTACTCGTATATCACATTGTGGTATTTCCTTCTTCCCAATGACGACCATAATCTGTGTCTTCTTAATATTCAGTTCTAACCCTAGTTGTTCACTCTGTGCAACAACCGCATCTATAAATTTTGCAGGTCCTGTTCATTGTCTGTAATCAAGACTGTATCATCTGCATATCTAATGTTATTGATGTATCGTCCCCCAATGTTTATTCCTTCCATATCTTCTATATTTCTGAAAATATTTTCACTGTACAGGGAAACAAGATCTGGAGACATTACACATCCCTGTCTCACAGAAATATTTGCTAATGAGGAAATATTGGAGGTGGTGGAACATTTCAAATATCTTGGGTCATTAATTACCAACAATGGTAACACTTTGAAAAAAAAATAATTAAAAGACCAATATCTATTGCTCTTTAAAAACTAACACAACTGAATAAATTGTGGCGTAAGACAGATAGACCTACCAAAATTAGATGTTTAAGAGCATGCATCTTTCCCATTGCAACATACGGCTGTGAGACCTTCACGCTGACTAAATAGGCTAAACAGCGCATACATGCCTTTGAATATAAATGTTATATACGGTTTCTAAAAATATTTGGGATACATAAATGCATTCATACGACAAGATCTAAATATTGAAGAAGGTTGGCTATTAAAGACGATAAAACCAAGAAAACTGAACGATTTTAGTTAGTTGATATGTCATAACAGTTTGGATAGAACAATCATGGAGGTTATGTGCCCGGGAAGAGAGGAAGAGGTAGGCGATAAAGAAAGATGATTACAGGATGTGGCAAATGATCTTCAGATGGGTGTAGCGGCTGCGGGGCATTGTGCTTGTGACCAAGAACTTTTCCGGAAGGTTGTCACAGGAACAAGGTTCTGCGAAGGACATGCTACTGAATGAATGCATGCATGAATGAATGAATGATCTTGTCAGAGATCTGAATCTACCGAAGAGCAATGCGGAGTTTTTGGGTTCCAGATTGCAAAAATAGAATCTCCTGGCAGAAGATGTTATAAGTTATGTGTACAGAAACAGCCAGAGGCCGCTTATTACATTCTTATTCAAAGAGGCAGCCTTTCTGTGTCCCACATTTCTGTTTTGATGGCAGCCCTCAAAATCAATTACAAACGGGAAGAGTGGAGTATTTTTATTGATTCGTCCAAAATGAGTATTAAAGCTGTTTTGTTGAATAATGGAAATGTGTTACCATCAATTCCAGTTGGTCACGCAGTTCAAATGAAAGAAACCTATGAAAACATTAAGCGGCTCTTGAAGAGTATAAATTACGAACATTATCACTGGTCACTTCGCGGTGATTTAAAAGTGGTCGCTCATTTGCTTGAACTACAGGGTCGATACACAAAGTATCGTTGCTTTCTCTGTGAGTGGGATAGCCGTTTACGAATTGACCATTACATCAGAAGACATTGGCCAATCAGGCAGTCATTGCTGCCTGGCAGTAAGAACGTTGAGAACACAGCACTTGTCGACACCAGCAAGACGTTGTAGCCAGCCTAGTACATTAAGCATGAGAGAGAGAGAGAGAGAGAAAGAGAGAGAGACAGAGAGAGAGAGAGAGAGAGAGAGACAGAGAGAGAGAGAGAGAGAGAGTATTTATTGGCCCGCAAATTGGAAAACGTTTTCTTCGTGATGACGTGTTTCTTTGCGTGTTGCATGGGAAGAAAAAAGCAGCATGGCTAGCATATAAATCAGTCTTGGACAATTTTCTTGGAAATAACAGATCTGATAATTACAATGAATTTGTAGAAAATTTCCTTCTAAAGTTTAAGAGTGTTGGGCTGCAAAAATGTCTTTGAAAATTGCCAATAATGTACATTTTGAATGATTTTACCAGGACAGTGCTACTATGGAGTCAAGGTATCAATGCAGTTGGAACCCTTCAATGTTTGCTGATTAGTGTTGGACTGTGACAAGAGATTGACATCGATTGACTACAAGAAGCAAGCAATGAGAGCAACTGAACAATGACGGAATGGGTTCAAATGTGCTTGTTAAAACATTATATGGGAACTTAAAATAATGTTTCTTTTGGTATCATTTTATGTTAAACTATCATTTAATTGAGTATGTAACCAGAATTTTTATAATGCTTAAGTAGAAAGAATAACTGTTCACCCAAGAGAATTAAACATGCATACATTATTTGTATTACTGTAATGTAAATTCATCATTAAAAAGAAAACAGCCAATTGAGGAACTGTATTATATTTGAAATCAGCATGTCAAAATAAATATGAAATGGTGTATTTTAATTCTGATACAAATAACATTTGAAAATGTGTAAACTATTGTTATCTTTGTCATTCTCTAATGAACATTGTAGACCACGTGTTTGTTCTACCCGCCATATTAAATGTGTTAAATTTATTTTGCACCTAATTTCCTGCGAGGGACAGGATAACGATGTCGTCAACGAAGACGCATCATCAAACTACTAGGAGTCTATTGATTTCCACATTTGGCTGTAATTATTGTTGTCTTCATAACCCAGTGGGCTGAGCTGATAATGTCAGGCTGAGTGGGAGGAGGGGTCGATGCTTACGTTCGTCGTCCACCAACAGAGGACAAGACAGGCGACCTATTTCTCCATGCATCCAGGCCTACACAATGTCATGGCCCTCACATAATGCAGCCCCATAGAAGGTTCCAGCTTAAGAGTTCAAATGTCATCCCTGTTTTATTCCTGTTAGTTTCTGACATATATCTGTCAGTTTCCCTCATTACAAATTATACATATCATGTCTTTATATGTTGCCATTATTTCGGCGCGCCATGATGAGAGCGACCTGCTGCATGGAGATTATTGTTAATTTAATGATTGCAATCTAATTGAGCGTCATCATCTTCTCGAGCTTTCCTTAGCAATGCTGTCAAAGATCTGTTCATAGTCCACAAATGCAATATAAAGTGGCGAGTTCTGGTCAAAAGGCATGCTCTAGAACTACATGCAATATACATTAATACGTCGGTTTTCGTCGATAATCTGTCCGAAAACAATCCGAAAAATCCGAAGTAAACCGAGGCAATTATTTCCAAAAGAATAAATGTAAATCCAATTAATACGTTCTAGAAACTCCAAAACACATACCAAAAACACATTTTATAGAGAATAAATATAGTGGTTAATACTATATTCCGGCCCCAGAATTGTCCGAACTCGCACCTTCGCCGTAGCTATAGTGTGTTTTTTTTTGGTTGCCTCAATATAACATTCAATATCTCAGTAACTAACTGATGGAAAATAATGAGATTTAATATATAACCTTATCATTATGTCCACCCCAAAAATTTTTTTTTGTTCTGGAGATTGTACAGCAGATTTAAATTTTTGCTTATATGTATATATTTTACGGCCCCGCCATGAATGCCTTAATTTTTAGAGTATTACAGCTCAGTAAGACCCATTCGCGGTATTTTTAAAATTGTCTGGCGGTCTTTCGTTTTTGCACATACTGAGTGTTATAGTTCAGAGGCTTCGTCAAACTGTGGGTTCTTTCATGAAACGTGATTATATAAATAAATCTTACCATTAATGTAATCTTAATAGCTAATATTTGAATGTGTTAATACTGTTCAATGGGATTAAAAGTGAAATTGTGTACACTTCAAAACATCGCTATGAAGTTGTACACATATTTTTGTCAAGAAGCTGATCGCAGGAAACTGTTTCATACTGTTACAAATCCCGAAAAAAGAACAGTGCATGCATTAGGTTTGAGTAAACGATCGTTTCGTCGATGGGTGCAAGAATCTTGAATGAAACCAACACGCGATAAGCAAACGGTAGGTAGAAAGGCAATTGTAGACAGCTTTGACAAGGATGTCATCAGACGAGTTATTATAAAAATGATGGATGCCAAAGAAACAGTGAGTGTAAGAAAACTGAGGGTTTTGTTGAGAAAGGACAATAACATAGAGCTATCCAAAACAACTTTGTGGAAAATTATAAAGACATTAGGCTTCACTTTTAGAAAGTACAAGGTGTCGTGTGTGTAAAGAATGAATGTCGTAGTAGTTATTTGTTCTTCTTTACCACTTTAGTGTCGTCCCTGGAGTGAGGGGAATCAACACCCACATTTGTTTTAATTCAAAATCTCTATCCTGGAGATATCCAGCAGACTCCGTCCACAACACTCCCTCAATCTGAAGACACCTTCTTCTCACTCTTACTCACCCCTGGATCATGTCCCCTCTTATTCTTCCCCAAAATAACATACGTGACAACTCTAGCTTCAACAAATAAAACCAAGATATTTATTAAAGCAAAGAGTATATGTAGGAGAAGTGTGTGTGTGTATAAGGTGTAGAATGTGTGACGTATATTCTAAAGTGTATATAGACTCAGATCAGTGTTCAGGAGTATAGTCATTCTCATCACTGTGCTGAGAACACACTAGCACCATGTATTCCAGACAAGCAACCTCACCAAGGTGATGCTTCTCCGGTCACGTGAAGAGTTTCTCCGCTATCTCTCGAGGCATCCAGATGTTTGGACATCCATGGCAAACACTGTCTAATGAGAGGCTTCAATCTAATTCACACTATGAATTTCCTCTGTTATTTAACTGATTGTTAATCAGAAAAATTCTAACCCTATTGTCACTGTTACTGGGGAAATCTTAATGGATCTAGTGTCACTGGTTTTAAAGATTCCCCATATTAACACCACAATCTGAATGTTCTAGGTATCAGTATAAATTTGTATGAATGTTCCTGGTATCAGTAGTGTATATATACAATGTTCGGACTGTTCAGTGATACAACTATCACTTGCTAAACATAACTATCATCAGCATGTCCTGCTCAGCAGAAGCCAGGTTCCCGCAAACCAACTTGGGTATAAGCCCAATGTAGCGGCCTCTCAGCAACTTATGTCTTCAATTTCTGAGCCATCATCTTCTAAAATGTGTTAGCTTCACTGTTGAATATCATAGCACACATACATAAACCTGTAAATGGAACCTGTAGAATAGAGAATACTATGGTGAGGGCAACTCAATCCTGGCCGGAATTAGATGAGTGTAGGCCAATAGCAGCAATCAGATCTATAACAGAGATCCGATCTCTGTCATACGGCCAAATAACTCATCATATGATCTGAGACATGGCAACACCAGGAAAGAATAAAGGAACGGGTAGAAACCCAGCAGATGCCCCACTGGAAGATCCTACCATTTCACATTCCTCTCCTCCCTCCCAACCATCCTCAATCTCTCTAATTATTATCCCACTACATTGTCCTCAACTCCCTGAGTAAAATGATATATCACTCAAGCTAGTTGAAGCCACACAATAAGATACTAGTGACGACGCTCTTATGATACTTTCTAGCACCGCACGTATAGAACATTCGATCACTAATCACAATACATTATATCACCACACCTATAATACACTATATCACCTCACAGTACTGTACTCTATTCCTAATCATATGATTAATAGCCTACCATATGCCTATTCCGGTTGCTAATTGAAACTATGCGATCACAGTCTGGATCTATGTCCGCCGATAAATATCAACAATTTGACATAATAGTTTATTTCATTGAACACTACTCGGAATTGCACCGATCCTTCACACTTCAGAAATCTTGGTCAACTCACGTACTTTGTTTACTTCAACAGCCTTTATATCGGCTTTGAGTGACGTCACCAAATTGTCTAGACGCTGAGGCGTCGAGAAGTTGTTTTTCTCTGTATTTTTCTCAACTCAACTCAAACCTCTGTCTGGTGTCCCCTTTGATCTGGGAAATTGTCTCCTGTCTGTGATCTAGAGATCTTCTCCACATCACAAGACTCCATCCGACTTCTGGCCAGACATTCCGTCTGTCACTTCAAAGGCCGACTCCCGCCTTGCAGACAGATGACGCCGTTGTTCGTCTCGAGCAACAATTTGTTAACAAAATGCCGACCGGTGTAGACATTGTAACGCGTTGTATTTTGTTTCTCAGTCCATACACCATCAAGGGGTTTGCTTGTTTGTGCAGACGCATGTCTCCTTTTGTCATCGATCGCAACTAGCAAGTTTATTTTTCACGACACAAGGGAGGTAGAAATATCCTTTGCGAGCAACCGCATTTAGGAGCCATGAGAAGCAGATACATACGTGAAATAAGGGAAATGCGCAAAGAAAATTATGTCATAGTGTATTTGGATGAAACGTGGATCAATGCGCACCACACAAGTGAAAAGGAATGGCAGTCAATGGATGGAAAGATAAAACGTTATGTGCCCAGTAGTAAAGGACAGCGTTTGGTCATAGCCCATGCTGGTAGTACTCATAATGGCTTGCTACAGAATGCTGGGCTCGTGTTCGTATCAAAGCATACAGACAATAGGGGTTATCATAATGAGATGAATGGTAATGTATTTAGAGATTGGCTCGAGAATACAGTACTTCCATCCCTTGATAGACCGTCTTGTCTAATCATGGACAATGCATCATATCACAATGTTGTTGCCCAAGAAGACAAAATACCTACGGCATCGAGCACAAAGGAAGCAATAAAGATATGGCTCCGAAGGGAAAATATACCATTTCCAGAAACATATCTCAAGCTACAGTTGTTGTCCCTTGTAAAACAGACGCAAAAAAGCAAGAAATTTCAAATTGACAAGTTGATAGAAGAGCATGGCCATAGGTGCTTGAGACTTCCGCCGTATCATTCTCATTTAAACCCTATAGAACTTGTGTGGGCTAAAATTAAAGGACAAGTGGCAGCTGCCAATACTACATTCAAATTGTCTGACGTCAAGATACTAACCCAGTCCGCGCTATTAAATATTGATATAAGTTACTGGAAAAAATGTGAGGACCATGTGTTGAAAGAGGAAGAGGACTATTGGAGAAAGGATGGATTGAATTTTATGCAACCGAGAGCAATCATCAACCTACTGGAATCGTCCGACACAGATTAAGGTCTGAGCAGAGTATGCCCTGGCCATCCTCACTGTCAGCCCTACACAGATTGGAAGACTTGAAAAGGTACAAAACGAAGCCATGCGCATAATTTTGGGCTGCACGAAAGACACCAGCTGTGTATCAATGAGATACCTCCTTGACTTCCCGACAATGGAACACAGGATTAAGATCTGGAGAGCTCGTGCATTCTTAAAAATAAGTGCAGATGAGCAGCACCTCTGCATGACGCTATATTCAGAGAAAAAGGTGACGGGCTAAAGAGAGGCAAATCATGGATGGGTCGGGCGGAAGATGTCGTCAGACAGGTCTGCAGTCTTACCAGTATCAACCCCGGCAAGGAATGGGAGTGCCTCCAGCTTTTAAGTGCACTTTCTCCTGCATTATCACACTCGACAGACGGTGCAGAGAGCAGAACCCTGTCGCTGTCAATGCAGAAGTCAACGCGCTCATCTATGAACACTCATATAGCCCCAAAGTGCTCATCTATACAGATGGATCTGTTGTAAAGCAGCACAGAAGTGCGTGGGCATTTACAGCCCATTCAGCCGGCCGAACCGTTCAAGAATCCAGTGGTGCCCACTTTATGACCTCGAGCAGCATGACGATGGAGGTGATGGCAGTTACACAGGCTTTCATATGGCTGGAATCACAGCATTATACCAACGTGTGTGTACTAAGTGATTCAATGAGCATGATTCAGAAGGTCGAAGCTGGATCTGTACGTAGACAGTTAACTGAATCGCTGCGGAAGTCTGTTGTCCGTAAAGTCACCTTCATCTTCGTCCCGGGACGTGCGGGAGTCGAGGGAAATGAACGAGCTGATAAACTGGCTGGCTCTGCACCCCCTGTAGATGGCCATCCCATGGATCGTGCCGATGTTATTAACGTCCTTAAAGATATGGCGAGAACAGAGGACTTTGACGTCAGTGAATCCACATCGCTGTCCAGGATGAAAGACTTGGGAGTAAGAATTCGGCACGGCCAGATGCGAGAGGTACATCGGGAAAACAAGGCGCCTCGTCAACCAACACAGAACTGGCACTATTAGCCACCGGACGCTGATGCATATGCTGGGGGGAGGATCTGAGCACTTATGGACATGTCCGGAGTGCAATGAAGATACCTCAACTGATAACTGATAACTGAAGAAACAAGAAGGAAATGAAAAATAAGGTAAGAAATATATTCCTTCTACTTTCCTGTTAATTTACAAATTATTTACCCCGTGCCTCTGTAAATTCTCTGTCTTTACTAATATTACACATTGCACCCCTCTCGGGATTCTCCGTGGTGAAGTGGTCAAGCCGTCTGACTCGGGCTCCGAAGGTTGTATATTCGATTGCGGACCGCGTCCTTCATTTCACGAGTGCATTTTTTCGGAGACTCCCGAGGGTCGTCGCTGGAGCTACGGAGTTCGTGCTTTGTTCGACGCTTTCCGCGATGCGGAAAGAAACTGAGCAATATGGGATAAACACCCGGTGGAATGCAGCCGACCCTGTCGATTTTAAGCTAATTCTTTCATTGCACCCACTCTCATACGAATCCGGATATGCCTTTGTGTGTCAACAGAATTGACATGTCTCACATTACCGTAAAAATAACTTCGTTAGCGAGAAATCACTAGTTGTTCAGCAAAAGATCAAAGGAATGTCGCCGCTTTCAATGATTTAAGTTGTTTTTGGACCTATCAAAGACATATTCCTTGGGTGGGGGTAAATATAAGACGGCTGGAAAAATTTCATAGCGATGCAACAGACAGTTTTCAAAATAATTGATCGTGAATGACGGCATTCGTTTGTGGACATACTATAGTAACACTGTGTAATGTCAGTACGCCTCTTGCATTTTTCAAAACAACTTCTTCTGGCCGCAAAATTACTAACTATAATAGCACTCGTCTCAGGCATTTTCTTAACGAGATTTGAATACAACAGTCTGGCCTTTTTACTCGTGATTACTTCCGAAACAGAATTACCATCTAACTGATGTTCATTTATCTAAACTAATAATAACTGTTCGGCAAATTCAGTTATGTGTGATTTGTTTTGTTAGCATTTCGCTACATTTAATTAGCTGCATATCCTTGACACGACGTTGCAGTCAACATAAGAAGTTTTTGCTGTTGTGGTCTCTTGGTTTACTTTTACTGAAAGTTTACTTTCAGTAGTTTGCCTTTGCTTTCTGAACGACTGACATCCTACCATTTCGGGGGAAAAAACAACACAAAACAACACAAAAGACACACACACACACACACACACACACACACACACACACAGACACACACAAAGCGGCCTGCAGCATAATCGCCCGCAACTGTGTTTCGAACGCGGGTATGCGGGATTACGAACTGCGTCCGAAATCCCCTTGCCACGGGACTGGCTTAGCTACATTGTCTTCCTTTATTACTTCCCTTTTCGCCACAATGGAACTTGTCGTGGATGGCGACTTCCATAACATGCGGCCGATATCAGCAATCTTAACGCCGCTCTCGTGTTTTATTATTAGCAAGTCATGCTCACACAACGAAAAACAACGCCAAACTGAGCAGAAGAACGCGTGGGCCCTTTGTTTACGCAAAATTAACAGCGTGGTCATGTGGCCACGCCGACGAAATCTAAGCCAACCGACGAAAAGCGAGACATATTTTTCGCGGAAAAAAAATAAACGAAAACCGAAACAGACATTAACCAAAGCCAACAAAAACCAGAGTACACTGTAATTGGTCTGTGCAAGATCTGTATGGTCGGAAGCATGGCTGTCCATTCCTTAGTTGTCTGTGAGCGACATCAATAAATCTCCCTAGACTAAGATCCTGCCTACTATTAGTATATTTTCCCAGGGCTAACGATGCCATTATTCCTCTATAATCATCCCACTCCTGTTAAATTTAGTTGCATATCCTTCATGGGGCGTGGAGTCAACCCCCAGCGGTTTTTGGCTATTTGTGATTTCTTGGTAAGTTTGCGTTCAGTACACTGGCATTGCTTTTTGAACCACCGACACTCATACCTTTGTATAAGAACAAAGACAAGGCAATGCTGATGGCGAGGTATGGCGTTCAGTCAAAACACAAGCATTAAGATGGGCTGAGACGTTGACTTTTCGTTCAGAAATAAATGGAAAATGACTGAACGTAAATTGCCTAGAAATTGCCTAGTGTGTATGTTTGTGTGTGTGTGTGTGTGTGTGTGTGTGTGTGTGTGTGTGTGTGTGTGTGTGTGTGTGTGTGTGTGTGTGTGTGTGTGTGTACGCTAAATATCACGTTATTAACTGTTGACTATGTAAGTGTTATCTGATCTGCCTGGCCTGTGGGTCTCGCCACCAGATCACTTTCTTATTATGTTTTCCTTCATGGTTGTTATTATTTCTTGACAAGTTTTGTAGAAGGTAGTTTGCCATTGCTTTCCTTCTGGGCAGTACTTGTACTAGTCGGTGGCCATAGCCATTGTCTCTACTGATGAGATCATCTGCTTATCGCCGCAAAGTGCACACCATAACCAACAACAATTTGTCGGCTGCTCTCACACTCCATCCACCACCTGCTTCCATGGCTTCACGAAATCCTGATTGGGGGGGGGGGGGGGGGCTAACCGGGTACTCCACCTTACCCAAGGGTGTCCCGTAGACTAACGTCTTACATCTCCTTTGAAAGGGGATACCCTTAATACCCTTATCCCTCTAACCACATAACCAGAGACCGAGGTACACTGTAATTGGTCTGTGCAAGATGATGCCCTAATATGGTAATGATGCCGTGCAATATGATGCCCTACAATCGGTGGTCATGAAA
The DNA here is from genome assembly GCA_963921405.1 of Cepaea hortensis. Lineage (NCBI taxonomy): Eukaryota > Metazoa > Mollusca > Gastropoda > Stylommatophora > Helicidae > Cepaea > Cepaea hortensis. Next base: position 136,481,722 of record OY992878.1, on the reverse strand, counting down.
TACCAGAGATTCGATATGCTGATCTACAGTTTTACTATCCACAACACAGAATGGTATAGAAAACCCAATAACCTCAACCCAAAGAAATAGTGAAAATCACAACTTATATCTTAACAACAAAAACAAAGATAATGCATTCAGATAAAACTACTATGGAGAACGAAATATATATTGACGAGGAAAGATTGGAGGTGATGGTAAATTTCTAATATCTTGGGTCATTGATTACCAATAACGGTGACACAATGAAATAAATTAAACGACGACTATCAATTGCTCTTCACAGACTAAAATAATTGGATAAATTATGGAGTGGGACCGATTTTTTTCCCGCGTTTCCATCCTGTTTCAGGATATTGCGGTCAAAATCAGCATCTTTCAGCTGTATGTTGATTCTAAGGCTAGATTTACGCTCATCAGCACGCCATGACTTTCTGAGCGACCGGCTCCATACTCTCATAAGTCTTTGGCGCGACTCGAACCACTTCCAAATCTCGTGCGCTCACGTCAACCACGAGAGTATTCGGGGTTATGGAAAAATCTGCTAACACCTCGACTAGGGAGACCGGCAGTGGGATAAACAGAACTACAAAAATTAGATTTTTAAGAGCATGCATCTTTCCAATTGCAACATACGCCTGTGAGACCAGGACACTTACTAAACAAGCTAAAACCGCGCATAAATGCCTTCAAATTTAAATGTTATAGACCGGTTTTAAGAATATCCTGGGTAAAGAAAAGAACAGATGTACCCACACTTCAAAAGCTGATTATTGAAGGGGGTTGGCTATTAAAGACGATAAAACAAAGATAATTGGTATATTTTGGTCACTTGAAACGCCATGAAAATATAGAGAGAACAACAATTGAGGGGTATATGCCTGGGAAGAGAGGAAGAGGAAGGCCAAAGAGAAGATGGGTGCAGGATGTGACGGTTGATCTCCAGATGGGTGTCTCGGACGCAGGAAATCTTGCTTGTGATCGAGAAGTGTTTAGGAAGGTTCTTATGGTAGGGAGGTTCTGCAGAGCACATGCTACTGAATGAATGAATGAATGAATGAATGAATGAATGAATGAATGAATGAACTATGTAAGTAAAAGGAAAATCGATTCCTTTATCGAAATTTAGCACTATAAAACCTACGACGAAACAATTATCATTTGACACATGAGACTGGGGTAATTATCACTTATTACGTTTCATAAAAAATATTAACTAGACATAATTTTAACGCGGAATAATTATTCAATCATAAACTGGATAACCGAAAGCTAAGTTTGAATTTAATTGAAACCTGAGGGCAAATTATAACTGCTCAATTTGGCCGTTTAAAACGAAATCGGTTAATTAGATTGATAAAGCTAATAACTTTCTTCAGCTACACAGATAATTATAATTTTAAGAAAACACGTGCCAATTGCCACAGTTTATCCATTGCGCCGACGGCGTCTGTTGCGTAAGAGTTTCACAATCCTGACATGTCGCCTGTGAAATCAGTGGCGGGCAATATCTGGCCAGATCTTTTTGCACTGGATGTTCACAATGGTATAACCGTCGCCCGTTCAGAAAGCAATGGCAAATTACTGAAAGTAAAATTGCCTAGACAATCACAAACGTCCAATACATGATGGGGTTGAGACGTCCGGTAAAGATCATGAAACCAACTCTTTAGACACATTGGGTCAATCTTCAAACTGCGATCTGGATTTCAATGGGTGATACAGGGATGTTCACGCGGTAAGGAGCGAAGTATACAGTGGTAAGATAACACCATGTGTATGTATTGACTGACACGTATAGAAGGTAAAAGGGCGCATAATCTACATGGAAATGTAAAAAAAAAAAAAAAATAAATAAAACGTTTGACACAAAGGTTATGTGACGATTCTAGTATAGGTGAGCATCAGTTACACCTTGTAAGTGAGAGGTATATGGAGTTCGTCGTGCACCTTTTCTGTAGAATAAAAAAAAAAAAACCACGATAGCTCGAAATGCAGCAAACAGTGTGCCAAAGCTCAGACATAGGAAGGAACCTTGTTAATTTTCTACACTGATTTACCAAGATGCTGATATACTTTAAAAGTATATGAAAACATTCACCTCTATATTTTAACAGTATATGACAACATTCACCTATATTTTAGCAGTAAATGAAAACATTGAACTCTATTTTTGCAGTATATGAAAACATTCACCTCTAAAGACATGTCAAGAACAGAAGATTTTGACGTCAGTGAATCCACATCGCTGTTCAGGATGAAAGACTTGGGAGTAAGAATTGGCACCGCCAGACACGAGAGGTACATCGGGAAAACCAGGTGCCTCGTTAACCAACACAGAACTGGCACTATTAGCCACCGAACGCTGATGCATATGCTAAGGGGAGGATCTGAGCACCTTTAGACCTGTCCGGAGTGCAATGAAGATGCCCCAACAGATAACTGAACTGATTCACCTCTATATGTTAGCAGTATATAAACAGACTACTACACTATAACAGTATGTGAAAATACTACTCACTTTAACAGTATATGAAAACACGCTTCACTTTAACAGTAAATGTAAACACTCACTCCAACACTATTTTGGCGCCTCCAGAGCCCAGCCAATTCCTAACTCTCATTTCGAAGTAATACCAAAGTGTTATTTCACCTATCAGAACTATCTATCCCCAGACGAATTATGCACTCCTATTTCGTGAAATTGATAGCGGTTCTCTCCGCGTCGGTAAACATACGCTGTATGTAAGCCGGTCGCTCAGAAAGGAATGGCAAACTACTGAGTGTAATCTTGCCAAGAAATCAACAATCAGCTGAAAGATGCTGATGATGACAGCGACGTCCTGTATAGAATATGCGAAAAAAAAATCGTGAATACCGTAATAATATGAGTTCTTTGTTTTATGTCTACAACTACAGGACTCTATTCTTTTGTCTGTGCGTACTTCTGTACTATTATTTACAAGACTAGATCGTATCTGTTATCTTTTATACTAGAGGGGCTTTACATGATAACCCTAATAGTATGATATAAACTACAATAACAATGCCAGTGTCCTGTAAACTGTTAACATTGTTGTTAAGAATATCAAAGAGTGCTCAGCAGGTGACATTATTGAGCTGTGGCATCATAAGGACAGTTTAAAGATGGGTGCCGCACTTTTGACATGCACCAAAGAGGAGCAGCGTTCTATTATTCTTTTTTAAAAAATAGTGAAAAGGGGGGGGGGGAAACCAATATAAATGCATCGGCGAATGAAGGTTCATTATGACGATGCATGCATCCCAGTCCAGCAAGTGTATGAGTGGAGTAGGAAGTTTTAAAACGGCGTGATTTCAGTGACAGACTGTTCACGACCGGGTCAGGCATACCGAGTATTGACCCCAGAGTCGATGTTTCTACAGGAATCCAAGCACATTATCGGCGCTGAGACTATTTTCTTCCTCTGTTTTCTACAGCTGATGAGCTCCATAAACTTAATCTGTTTTCCCTTATTGATTTTATGGAGAGTCTAGCAGCACCCGCAGCTGTTCATTATCTATGTTTTTGTTTTTAATCTGTCCACAAAATTCTCAACACTATTCTAAAAAAATTGCTTTTCCAATTCCTTCAATTTATCTAGCTGTTTATTACTCATAATCAAACGTTCATTCCATACATTTATATTACTTCTTGCGTACACATCACCAAGTTTCAGAAACTAATCTTGAACGAAGAAAAACACCGCCTTTAATCCATACTGCTGTCAGAATATATAATTGCTAGGAAAAGCGGGACAATTAGAAGTACACGACATTCTAATGTTATAATATTATTGACCCCAAAGAAAAATAATACCGTATCGCAACGGTATAATGCAACATTATTTCTAAAATATGTGTGTGCTACTCTTAAATACCATGTAAACTAGTTTGACATTAATATTAGCAGGTAAAAAACAGCTTTTAGAGAAACATAAATAGGCAATGTCAGCCTGTGACCCGTTACTAATTATTATCCTGGACAGATTTGGTAAATTTACATAGCAAATACATATACCGTTAATTTTGTTCATTTTAATTCCTGAGCAGAGCAGCACTTTACTGACAGCAAGGGACAGCAAAATTAATGCTTATATTCAATGAAAAACATAGATTAGAAAATTGTAACAACGGTTTACAATAATGTAAATTCTTCTGCATTGTTAAGACAATGGGCGGCATATAGGTGGAGGAGCCTTTCCAATAACATGCAATGTTTTCGTCATGTGACAACAAGATGGTAATATTGAGTACCGATTTATTTTTCGAAATAGGTAACAGGAGTTCTTTGTATTGCTTCTATTACTCGGTAGCAGGGTAGCGCAATTAATACTGTGCTCACTAACAAAAACACCGTCTCAAGTCACAGTAGTTGCATGATTAGTTTGATTTCTATTCAGTTTAGTTGCATATCTTTTACAGAACGTCGCAGTAAACCGAAGGTGTTTTTAGCTATTGGTGATTTATTGGCAAGTTTACGTTCAGAAGTTTACCATTGCTTCCCGAACGACCGGCATTCGTACCCGCGTATAAGAACTAGCGCATGACGGTCTACTTCCAAATCGCCCGCATAAGTGTTTCGAACGCGTTTTGTCTGATTGTGTATTGCGTTCGTAACACAGACAGAAAATACTACTCAATATAAATAGTAAAAACCAAAAGAGTAATATATGTGTGACTGTGTGTGTGTGTGTGTGTGTGTGTGTGTGTGTGTGTGTGTGTGTGTGTGTGCCGCTATCCGTGGCAAAGGTTTCACTGACTCGGTTCGTAATTCCGCTTACCTGCGTTCGAAACACAGCTGCGTCCGATTTGGTAACAGACCGTGTTACGCTAGGTTTTAACGTTATGGTATGGATCCCGGTCGTTCAGAAATCAATGGCAAACCACCGAACGTAAACTTGCCAAGGCATCAACAACGGCAATGCTGGTGTTGACAGCGGTGTCTTGCAAATAGGATATATATATATATATATATATATATATATATATATATATATATATATATATATATATATATATATATATACATAGCAGTTTACCTTCGCTTTCTGAATGGCCGGTACTCATACCATTGTATGAAAACTAGCGGAAGACTGTCTGCTTCGAAATCGCCTACAGCTGTGTTTCGTACACGGTATGTAGGATTGGGTATAGCGTTCATAACCCAGATGGGGAAGACTACTCAGGAGAATCAGTAAAACAACAAAAAAAGTAATATATAGAACGATATGGGCTCTCACATAATGGGTGCTGTGATAGCGAGCTGGTCAGCGCGTTTCTCTGTCGGCCAGGTAGTCCTGTGTTCGTATCGTCATGAACGCTGTCTGCTGCCAAATCACGCGCAGCTGTGTTTCGAACGCGGGTATCTGGGATCACAAACCGCGTCCGTAACGGTAACAAGGAACTATATATATATATATATATATATATATATATATATATATATATATATATATATATATATATATATATATATGCATATATATATGCCTTTTTTGAATTGGTCAAGTTAATTTTTATCTTTTTTTAACACTTTTTAGCTAAAACAAATGCAAAACAATAAACTTAGCTTATATTACTTTTGGTTCATTCTCGAGAACGAACGTAACAACTAACAAGTGTTAAACACTATGGTTTTCGTACTATACTTGTACTGTTCTATGCGCATTCATGCACTGCGCAGCCACCTTACTGTTCAGTTAAGTTTTCAAATTCATTATACCTTCATGGCAAGTATTTCAAATTATTGAGCCCATTATCATGCCAAATAAAGACACAGCGTCAGGTCCGGATGGGGTAAGGTACTCCCATATGAGGAAAATAAATGATGGGGACTTGGAGGAGATGGCTCTTTGTTTCAACCTAAGCATCAATACGGCGGAAATACCCCACGATTTTCTGCATAGCTACCTGGTCCCACTCCCAAAGCCAGGTAAGGGTAACCCCAGACTTAATGGATACCGAATCATAACCCTGCAAAACACGTATGGCAAAGTCATCGAAAAGATAGTAGCACGCAGGCTCCAGCAACATTTGGAAAGTCGTAATCTGCTTCCCCAAGGATTCGGGAGTTACCGACCTGTGAAGGACACCTGGGCCAATGCTGCGACTTTTGCATTTGATGTCTACGAGGGCTTCCAGGATAAACAAGAGTTAGTGGCGGTAGGTCTTGACCTGGAGGATGCGCATAACAGGGTTAGGTATGATCCGTTAATACACACACTGTTGGACATGAAAGTCTGCCCTTGCCTTGTTAGATGGGTCGCGGCAGTCCTTTATGAGCGTAAGGTTGCAGTGAGCATGGATCCCTGGACTTCTGACCCCTGTACTATTACACCTGGGTTGCCGCAGGGATCTGCCTTGTCCCCAGTGCTCTTTAATGTCTACACCAGCAAAATCGCAGCTATTGAGACACCAGGTGTGGGTAGAATCTTGACATTTGCAGATGATGCGCTGGAGCACAGACAGGCAGAGACAGGACCAGTTTGGCGAAAGACTTACACGTGGCAGTAAACAGGGTAGCAGAGTGGTGCAGAGACACAGGGGCCATTATACACCCAGACAAGAAATGGGTTGTGTGATACTTCCTGGATAACCGGATCGTCAAGGCAGATGTCCCAGGTATTATGTTGAATGGATGTCCTGTTAGTCGAGAGAGTAAATTGAAGTACTTGGGTATCACCTTTGACAGGTGTTTGTCTTTTAAGGATCACGTGGAGGCTTTGGTGGTGAAGGCTGGTAGGAGACTTCATGCATTGAGGGCTATGTCAGCAACCGGGGTAGATTAGAGGATGCTGTACAGGCTCATTCAGCAGTTAATAATTTATGTCATTGAGTATGGTTTGGGGCTGCTAACAGTATCAAAGAGCCAGCTTGAAAGGTTGGAGCGCATACAGAATGCTGCCATGCGGTTAATCCTGGGGTGCACAAAGGACACACCAATTATATGCATGAGGCATATCCTGGCGCTACCAACAATGACGGATAGGCATAAGGTCCTTCAGGCCAAATGGTTCCTGAGAGTTGTCGCAGACAGGGATCACCCGCTGCATGCAGCAATGGATATGGTCAAGGGTCATAGACTAAGACGAGGCAGGTCCTGGATGGCACAGGCAGAACTTTCTATACGTCGGATGTGTGATCTAGAGACCATCAATCGTGAAAGAGAGTGGGTTGAAGTTCCGGAAGACAAGACGGACTGGCATAATGTAATAATAATACTGGGTCGTGAGTGCAGAGAATGGGCAGCGGGCCGCACTGAGTTTGAAGTGCAACAGCTGATCCAGAGCAACACACATCTAGGTGACATAGTCATCTACACCGATGGGTCAGTGGTGAGAAACAGACGTTGTGGCTGGGGCTTTATTGCAAAGGCTAATAGACGAGTCTTGAAAAAGGAGAGTCTGGGATATGAGACTACAACCTCCGGCATGAGAATGGAGGTGGAGGCAGTAACAGCGGCATTCCAGTGGCTAGAGGAGACTACTGCAACACACGTTGTATTCATTACGGATTCAAAGAGTATGCTTAGCAAGGTGTAGATAGGAATGTTTCGTGTGGAACGGCTCTCCTCGGTTCAGAGGTCACAGATTGTGAGAATTGTATGGATATTTTGCCCTGGCCCTTCGGGGGTACGGGGGAATGAACAGGCTGATAGGCTAGCAGGGAATACACCTATTTGTGGTATTTTGCCTATGGACAAGGGGGAGGTGGTCGTGCGTTTGTGGGACCAGGTGGAGAAGGCGGGGGAACAGAATGAAAAACCATACGTGGAAAGAATGAGGTTGCGGGGGATCGGCAGGGGTTCTGGAAGAATCTCAAAACTGAGAGGGAAGACCAGGAGAACTTTTAATCAGATAGCGGTGTGAACGATTAGTAGCATGATTCTTCGCTGGCTGTTGAACGAGGGGACGGAGCACGTGTGGGAATTTCCTAAATGCAGTGATGTGGTTCTTAACTCAACTCAACTCAACTCATGCCAAAGTGGAAACCATCTTACGATACTAATCGGAAATATAATGATCAATGGGAAAAGACATTTGTTTGGCTCAAGAAATCCACTGATATTTCTCCATTGGCATATTGCAAATTGTGCCGTGTAATACAGTTCCATGATTTTCAAGTCTATCAAATCATGAAACAACAGTAAAACACATGCGGAGCGCGCCATCATCTTCACACACACACAAAGAAACACACTTTCAGTAATGAAAACAAGTAAGAAAATTGACGATAAGGTCAAATTAGCCGAGTTACAAATTGCTGTTAGCATAGCCTGCCATAGCCCCATACACACCATTGATTACTTAGGTGAAATAATGGTAGACCATGGATGTGGCAGCGCTCTTGGTCAGATAAAATTGCACGGAACGAAGTGCATATCACTAATAGAAAATTTTTATTTCACCATTCTTAAAATCTGATCTAATTCTAGATCTGCAAAACAAGAAGTACACACTCGTCATTGATGAGTCCACTGATGTCGCGACCCAAACGTATTTGTGCATTTTAGTTAGATACCTCAGTGATAAAAGACATGAAATTACTACTAGTTTTCTAGGTTTAAAATGTTATATTCTAAGGAATCCTGTATTGAATATCTCAACAAAGAAGAGGAATACTTAGTGGAAGAAGAGATTTCCATATGATGTAAATATATTTTAATAAATATTTTAATGGGGTAATGTTTGGCTTTTTTTTGCCTTGTTTATTTCATGACTTGGCTTTATTTGATCACTGTGATCTGGCAACCCTGCTTTGGCAGTTGAACTGTACTCAAACTTTGTAGTAAAAGCGTACTGAACCGTACTGAACCCCACTTATGTATCTTCTTGCCAACAGTGTTGTGTTTATTTTATCATTTTGTGTTTTTTTTTTTTTAAATTACATCTCTTTGTGTTGTCCTGTCTTTGAATAAGATTCTTAGAATCGAAACGTCGGTTGTTGGTGGTGTCCTATAATACGTAATTTTATTTTTATTTGATTACTATATTATTATATATTTGTTGAATGTTCCCTGTTTTGGATAATTTTCACTCTATTTCACCTGTATGGAGTCCATTTTAAGGTGTGTACACTGTGTTTGTGTTTAGTATATCTCAGATTTTCGCCGGAGCTAAAAATACCTAAATGTTTGTAATACATATTGTTATATCCTACTGTAGCCGCTGCTTCTTTTGTTCAATATCATAAACAAATAACTGTTTCCGGTCCCCAACATGGAGGATTTGCGGTTGAGCTGTGAAGTCCTCTGGAGTGTTTATGCTTGTGACCACGGTTATCTTACGCATTTTTATCATGTTGGACTGGTTGTGCATGTTTCCGTCGTCCTGCTACTGAGTTGAGTGCGTAGAGCGACATTGTGAGTTGTGACTTTCACGTGGAGTGTTTTTACATCTGTCCGCAGTTGTTTGTAGTGTGAACTGCATGTTCAGACAAATGGCGGCCGGCCAGTCGCTGAACTTACTGGATTGCCTTAAGCAGTAATGTGCTGGTTTTCTTGTAACTGCCGCTTCCATCGACGATGGACTGTAATTTTAGTGCGGACATTTGTATTGGCAGTCTGGCAGCGACATTATGCATAGTATACCTGTGCCGCTGTTGGTTTGTCGAGACTTCTGACTGTTCCACTTGTCACATGGGGCAGTGAGGAGCATTTTGTGTGTTATTCATAGGCATAGAAACCAAGCATAATAAGGCGACCCTTCGCGGTGAAGTTGGAACAGCGACTAATTAACGATTAACTAAACAAATAACTGCACCGGGAGATATGGGATATATTTATTGTAATACAAGTCTCTCAAATGGCAGCAACTTTCGCCTTACAAACACCAATCCCCTCCTTGGGAAAGAGGCTAAGGACATTGCAGTGATAGTCAATTGCATTGTTATATGTGGGGGTTTATCGATTATTGGAATCATTACCAATGTGATCAATTTATTCATATTCTCCAAACAAGGGTATGAAAACACAATGAACATATGTCTTTCGGGAATAGCTGTATCCGACATTTGCACACTTCTGTCAATGATCTGGTATGATATCTGTATCTTTCCCCTTTGGGAAAGCTCAGACACCAACATTCTGTTCTCTGAAGTTTTGTATTTGACTGCCGGATGGCCCAATTGTATTTTTGCAAGAATAACATGCATTGTTACAGTGTTCATCACCATAGAGAGATACATGTGCGTTGTGTTGCCGCTGAAAGTGAAGAATATCATCACACGAACCAGGACAATTCTTGTTGTTGTATGTATTTTTGTCAGTCAGATGCTGACCACAATCCCCGCGTATTACTCCACTTACATAGACTGGAAGTTTGTGCCTCGGAGAAATAGATCATTGCTGGGCCTTCATCACATCCCTCAATGGGAACCAATAGAGAATATCAGCTTCGTATTGCAGGCAACAATGCAGGCTGGTTCGTTTACCTTGCTGATCTTCTTCACTGTGCTTCTGGTGGTTAGTCTCAGACGAAAGTCCAAGTGGCGCAACGCCTCAACTAGTGAGGCACAGAAAGACAACATATCAATTCGAGACCGCAAGTTGGTGAGAATGGTAGTCCTCATAGCCATGATTCTCATCATCTGTTTTACACCGGGGATGATTTGCTTCACCGCCATGGCCTTTGAGCCGGGGCTCATCATCGGAGGGGTGTATGATAACGTGTTCTTTGTTGTGGGGTCTATCATGTTCGTTTGTCAGACGATAAACTCCAGTGTTAACATGTTTGTTTACAACACAATGAGTTCAAACTTTAGAATTACATTTCGTGAGACTTTTTCCAGATGGAGTAGTATTTTTAATACAGAGTAAATAGCCGTTAATGCGCATGTAATCAATTCAGAACATTATTTTTAGTTATGTTCAGTAATTGAGGATCGAGGATGCCGAGTGGTTACACTGTCGGTCTCTCGGTTAGGAGGCATGGGTTTATAATATATGGTAAAGCATTTGCATCTATCGGAGTTGGATAAACATCCTAGATTGCACACTGCGTGGCGACAGTTCTGGGATAAGCAGCTTTTAATCATCAGCTTTCTAAACTGACACCTCAACACAGGCTGTGTTACAAATGCCCTAGCGATATCTTCATTTAGATAGTGCATTAGTAGCGTGATTATTGAACGATGTTATATGTTATTTATATATGCGTGTAATAGTAATCTTACTTCACATTGAAATGCAATGTAGTTAGTGAAATAGTAGCATGGTTATTGAACGGTGTTATCTCCCCCGATGTGTCTCCACCTTGCCGTGGTGGGGGAGCTTGCGTGTCCCATTGACCCCATGTGGTATGTCGATGGATGGTAAACTACATATCGGACAGCATATGGGATGGTCGCCAGACAAAGCGAGACACAACCTCAGGTAGACTGAGGATAGCAGTCAAAAGTTTGAATCAGGCGCACGAAGGCAGAAGTTCTTGGTCCGGATACATACTCTAAGGCTATCTGTCGAGGGTTGTGGCTGAACGCCTTTAAGCCATAAACCCTCGGGTGTGAGAGCGGGCTCATACCCACCTACCGAAACATGGAGGTGAGATACTGAGAACGCTACATGCCCAGTTCAGATACTTGTCCGAAGGCTCTCAGCTGGGGGATATGAGGGATCCCCGGTTGAGAGGGCCTGGTCGTTTCTCGCTCACTGCTGCACGAAGGTAAGGTGCTGAGCCGGCAGCACATATAGTCTACCTCGTGAGCGAGTACTAAAAGGTAGAAGAAATGCCCCAGTCGAATGAAATGGTTACGAAAACTGTCTGTATCTAACTCATAGAGAGTGTAGACAAAGGTGGAAAAACGTCTAAATAACACGAAATGGTACGCACGGCTAGCGAATCCATTGCGTGGTCCGAAGTCTAAAGCGAAAGCTCACCTAGTGGATGTCGCTCGCAGACTGACCGTTCCTGGTGTATGCTTGAGCGACCAGTGGCAAGCGAGATGCCCAACAAATGGAAGAGAGGAACTAAAGCAACCATGAGCATGACGTGGCAACTCTTCGGGTGAGCCCAGTCTCAGAGCAATATGTGCCGGCTCTGCAATTATGGAAGTCTCCTTGGATAGCGAGGGAATGCCCATGGTCTGCCCCTGCCTTCCCTTGAGGGTTGACCGTGATGTCGTTGACCGTTCTACTTTGACCAGCTGAGATGTGGGCGACACCACAGCACTAACAGCCTAACGTCTCTCGAAACCTAAGGAAGGCTAACCCGTAAAAATGCCTGCTGAGGTCGGATGTGCTGGTCCACGGGTGCAAATAAACCAGGCACAACGCAAAAAACGTCCGAGTGAAATGTCATTCCTGCTAGGAACAGCTCTAACTAACTAGTTTTCCGAATAGCTCGTGTCCGGAAAAGCTCTGACTAGCAGTTTCCGAATGTTCGTTGTGCCCGGAACAGCTCTGACGGGCACATCGACAAGCACATGTCCGATTCGAAAACTCGCCGAGTGGATATCGTCTGCAGACCGGTCTGGTCAGTGCGAGAAAGGCTCGTGGTGAACGATATGCCCAATATATTGAAGTGAGAAATTCAAGCAGCCATGAGCAGGACGTGACGATTCCCTCGGTGAGCCCAGCACCAGGGCGATATGTGCCGGCTCTGCAACTATGGAAGCCACCCTGGATGGAGGAAAATGGCATGGACTGTCCCTGCCTTCCCTTGAGGGCTGATCATGAAGCATTCGACCGTTCCAACTTGACAAGCTGGGGGTGGACGGCACCACAAAAGTGAGAGTCTGACAGGAATGCTACCTGTCAAAAATGCACGCTAAAAGTCGGATGTGTTGGCCTAAGAGTTTCGACCCAAAGGTGCATAACAGACACACCGCAATCACATATGAAAAATCACTCCGGATGAACGCAAAGAAGAAGAAGAAGAAGAAGAAGAAGAAGAAGAAGAAGAAGAAGAAGAAGAAGAAGAAGAAGAAGAAGAAGAAGAAGAAGAAGAAGAACGGTGTTATATATTGCTGATATATGTGTGTAATAGAAATCTTACTTCACATTGATATGCTTCATCCAGAGTTTTCCTACAGGTCACATAGACATGGAAACTGAGAAAATAAGCTTAAAGGTATTAATGAGCACTCATAGCAAGGTCATGGATGAAGTAAAGAATAGAGATTGTTTGAGCACTTTTATTTTCTTGCATTTTCATTTCCCTCAATGGTTTCCAAGCATTTGATAAGACAATAGGGTACGATGGTTTAGACACATTTTTCTGTTATTTACAATGTTTCATGTTGAATTCTACTATCACCTTCTGGTGACTATTTGATCCGGCAATCAATATGACTTATTGTTTGACACAATAGTTTTTAAAGAGCAGTGGAAACAAGTACACGTCACTCATCTGTGTAGGAACGTATGACAAATATTCAACACAAGATAATATAATTGTTATAACCACTTTAAAATAATGTTTGGAGAGTTTATTTTTTTTTCTCTTTCCCATTATTCATCATTGGAAAAAAGGCTCTCAGCCATCATAAGCCAAGCCGTCATATAGTTTTTGTTATCTCTTGAATCTCCACCACGTCCTCTCTATATTATTCATTCATTGCTGTGTTTTATTCTCTTCTGCATGCGTTTTTAGGTTTCCCGAAATAGGACTTTCTAATTTTACGAGCAAGATTTCTCAGTGTATGTCCTATCTTGCTCCTGCGTCTTGTCCTCATCTCTTGTTTCGCTGAAAACTCTAGCCCTCTCACTAAGCTGGGCATTAGTGATTCTGTCATGCCATGTTATTTCTTCTTTTCTAAGCAGGTGCCAAGTAATATATTTTTTTTAAATTCATTAGTAATGCAATGTCGTTCTCTGTGCGTCTGTTCCATTCAGTTCTGAGTTAATGTTAGAGTTAAATATTTAACTTTAAGAAATATAATTAAAGGTAGTTACCTATCCATTACATGACGTCGCGGTCAACCCCATAATTATTTTGGCTGTTTGTGATTTAATGGCAAGTGAATCTTCAGTAGTGTGCCACAGCGTTCTGAATGACCGGCACTCACACTATTGAATGACAACCAAGTTTTGAATGCTTCCAAATCGCCTGCAGCTGAATTTCGAACCTGGTATGCAGGATTGCAAATTTCGCTCGTAACCCCTTCGCCGAAGTGCCGAAGAAATAGAGGCTGTCTTAAAACACACAGAGAAGTGAATTAGAGACATATGCATAATATGGAGAAAGCGTGGAATGGGCTACAATAGATACAAAGGATTAAATTATTTGTTGTGTGTTGCTTCAAGACCAGTGCTTCATTGGGAGATGAAAAGGTATCAGAAGAAAACAGTGCTTGTCAGAAAGACTTTGACACCGCTAGGTTACCCTTAAACGACCACAGGTCATTATCTGAAACGACTAGAGGTCATAATCTGGGTCTGATTTATTTCAAGTAATCGTAATAGTGGCAAAGATGTTACGGACGCGGTTCGTAATTCCGCTTACTTGCGTTCGAAACACAGCTGCGACTGATTTGGCAGCAGACCGTGTCGCGCTGGATTTTAACGTGATGGTATATGAGCCGGTCGTTCAGAACACAATGGCAAACTACTGAACGTAAACCTGCCAAGACATCAACAACAGCAATGTAGGTGTTAACAGCGATGTCCTGTAAATAAGATATTTAAAAAAAAATCGTAATTGATAAAGTATTTGTGTTTGGTGTTACCAAGAGGTGCTGACAGAAGACCTTTATGTTTTGTGATATTATCAAGTTTCCCTACATGAGGCAGGCCTTTATTTGATTGTGATATTACCAAGTTTTCTTGACAGGGGTCTTTTATTTGATTGTGATATTACCAAGTAAGTGTTCTCGACATAAGACCAGGGTTTGGATGTGATACTACTAGGTTTCCCCGAAAGGGGATCAGTATTGGTGTTATATGCCCCTAAAGAATAATCCGATTCATCAAAGACAACCATGGCGACCAAAATAATGAAAAGCTGAGGTGGAGATGGCTATCACAATGATGAAACAGAGAAAGGCTGCAGGTTCTGATAAGGTAACAACGAAAATTATAAAATCTCTATCTAACTTTGGCATTATTTCAAACACAGAAAAATGTAATGGCATTTATAATACTGGATACATCCCAAAGGACTTGAAACAATCAATTTGCATGACCCTGTACAATAAACCAACAACCGTTGATTGTGAAGAATATAGATAGATGGATAGATGCACAGACAGGAGAACATAGAGCTAATTAGGCTGACGGGTAAACTGGCAGAGTACAGAAAGAGAGAAAGGAGAGAAAGAGAAGAGAAGAGAAGAGAAGAGATAGATAGATAGAGAGAGAGAGAGAGAGAGAGAGAGAGAGAGAGAGAGAGAGAGAGAGGGGGGGGGAGAGCTCTGAAGGTAGACAGATGAACAGAGGGACGGAAGAATGGGCAAACGGACGGCGTACTGAAGGGCTGACGGACGGACGCACGGACGGAAGAATGGGCATGCAGCTTACGTACTGAATGACTGGCGGACAGAATGACAGACATAGAGACGGGCGGGCGGGCGGACGGACGGACGGAGAGAGAGAGAGAGGGAGAGAGAGAGAGAGAGAGAGAGAGAGAGAGAGAGCGATAACGAGACAGACAGACAGACAGACAGACAGACAGACAGACAGACAGATAGATAGATAGATAGATAGATAGATAGATAGATAGATAGATAGATAGATAGATAGATAGACGGACGGACGGACGGACGGACGGACGGACGGACGGACGGACGGACGGACGGACGGACGGACGGACGGATAGATAGATAGATAGATATATAGATAGATAGATAGATAGATAGATAGATAGATAGATATATAGATAGATAGATAGATAGATAGATAGATAGATAGATAGATAGATAGATAGATAGATAGATAGATAGATAGATAGATGGCCGCCATGTTAAATAAATATTAGAAACCAAGTTTACGGGAGATAGGTGAGTTGGGTCTACCCAACACAGACGGATGCATTTAAGAAAATTGGATTGTCTCTTCTGGCAATAGCTTACGAAGAACGGAGGATGGATGCACGCAATAAGGTCTGTCTTGGAACAGCAAACTATATTTATAGCGGGTCTACTGATGCCAGTGAGCAAGCGGACGTCGGGAAAACAGCCACGTCTTGTACATGTGCTGCAGTGACACTAAACATGTGGGGCTAGCACTATAATTAAAAAATACGCCTCTTGGCGTGGAAAGGAATCCTTTACTTGTGGGGAGAATTGAACTATAGTTTGGAAACATTCCTGGTAATACAAATAGTGCAAATACTCACGATTCTATTGGGCAGTTTTACTGTACAATATTAAGTGTTTGATGACACAACCTATACAAATGTAGTTGCCTATCCTTTACATTGATTTCCTTTACAAGAGCTTGCAATCAATCCAGCTTTAATTGATTGTTTGGGATTTGCTAGGCAATTTTACGTTCAGTTGTTTCCCCTTTGCTGTCTGAACTGTCGACGCCTCATGGCATCGAAAACCAACGCAAAGCGATCTGCTTCTAAATCGCTTGCAGCTAATTTCGAATCTTCGATTCTCGGTAAGTCGGGGAATTGTGAATCTGCATGCAATTAACCCCTAGCCGATTGATACCCAGTAAGCTGGCCGAACCTCATCGTTATCATCTCATCTTGTTCCTCTTGAACCTTGCGGTGTCGAGATGAAGCATAAACAGTGGGAGAGTGCCCGTTTATGGGCTTCATATGTCGAGATTCCCATGAACTCTTCTATACCCGCTGTCCATCGTTTACGTGACTGGTCTCTTCGTCTGCTTCCATTTGGTTTGTACATCATTGCTTGTTGTGGTATATTGTTAGTTGGTAATCTAGTTGTATGGCGAAACCATTATCCCCCCCCCCCCCCCATTTCCGGGTCCCACTTTAGACCCGATTTCATCATTTCTGATTTTCTCTCTTCTTGATACTTTGGGCATCCTTCACATAAATCTTATTTCTGTTGTGATATTTCTTTTCACTTTTTCCGTCATTGTCCAGGTTTGGCATTCGCTGCATAGAGTTGGTAGGAATATTGTGTTGTAGAGTGTTTTTTTTAGTAGCTATTGATAAGTGTTTGTTCGTTAGTATTGGGGCCATTGGTGTTCTTTTAGATGAATATTTGTTGTTTTTGTCTTCTTTCGTTAAAGTAATTACCTCTATTATAGTTACCAAATAAACTCTATTAATCTCACTGCAATTTTCCCAGCGTTTGAATAAAACATGTTTGTCTGTATACATCAGGCTGTTATGATTTGACACATTGTTGATCAACTCCTTGTTACCCTCACAATGGCGTGGTTTCCACGGGGGGTCAAAGCCAAGCTCTCTTCGTTTCCCACGTTAGAAAATGATTGGCCGTCTATTCTTCCGCAGACGCAGGGCTACAAATGTGATAGTCCTAACACTTGACATGCCCACTGCAGGTTATTGCTCCACGGCTTTTTTTAAATGATTATTATTTACTATAAATTACAACTTAGTAGATTGCTACACGACTTTTACAAATGATAATTATTTACTCTAAATTACAACCGGCGCCGTGACTTACTGGATTATGGACGGAGGACGGAGAGAGAGAGAGAGAGAGAGAGAGAGAGAGAGGAGAGAGAGAGAGAGAGAGAGAGAGAGAGAGAGAGAGAGAGACAGACAGACAGACAGACAGAGACAGAGACGTATGTTACGGGATACTGTGAGTTTAGTGATTCCCTGATAAACTTAAATAGTAAGATTAATTGCAATTTATGAGGATGGTTAACAATCGAGTACTTCAGTCTGAGATGAGGATAAATTGAAGATCATTGACCGAAAGGTATAAAAATAGGATACAGTGTGAGGACCACCAATTTCAACGGACAAAACAACGCGGAGACATCAGGACGGGGGAACACACGAAGACGGTGATCAAAGAGTTAAAACTCTTTGATGTACGACGAGTGGTGAACGCGGGGACCAGCGGAGGGACGAGACGGAGGGGCAACGACCGAATACGTGATTTCACAGCCTTTGATATGTGAAGGGAACGGCAAAATACGATTGTTGATGTAATGACATCAAAAGTCAACGGAGAATTGGAACTCGGTATAAATTGGTGGAAACATGTTTTTGTGGTTAGTGTGTGCTACCCAACTGGACGGAAAACTGGATTTATGTGTCCTGTAATAGAATAAAAATCATCCCTTATGGTTTAAAGGCGATGGGATAGAAGTGCTGATGTGCTGATATATTTCAATTCTTGGACTAACATAAACTATATAAGGTACTCTAGCCTTGGCGTAATAGTCTAGCATAGGGAAATGGGTGTTTGTGCTTGGCTTTTACCATTTCGTTCTGTTAGTTAATCGTTTAGACTTTAGTGAACTCGTCTGTCTTATGTCAGAGTATCTTTCGGAAGTCTGATTACGGCTGGAGAAAGGCTCTCATATAAGAAATAGTATGAAGCAGACTCATATCACCTGATTAAATATATATCCCACAGGTTCCACTACCACTCTTGACATGAGAGAAGAAATGAAGTTTACTTCACTTGTGCAGTGAAAGTATGTCACTAGAGCAACTTCAACATAGCCATTCACTAATCGTGGGCTGATATAACGAATTGCAAATAACAGGTTTTTGTGAAAACCATTGAAAGGACTTTCATTATAATAAAGCAGAGAGACCAAAACTGCATGCATTTGCACTGTGGATAAATATAAAACTTTAATAACCAGAGACAGTGTGTAGAACGTTTACAGTAGCACTAGACAATGTTGGACAGTGGCGATGTGTTTTTCCGGGATGGATTTTACTATCTTCCAAGAAAAGGAACAATGCTAAATTAAAACTTATCATAATCGCATTATTTTACGGTGATCCAACTGTGAACATTTTCCCAATATCGGATTACGTCCAGACTCAAGCAGAACGGAGCATCCAGGGTGAGAGCTGTCCATTTATTTGTGTGATGTCTTGTGGCTTGGCCGTAGGCAGATGGGAGAAAGATACGGCACATACGAATTCAGAGTCCTATCTTGCACTCACAATAGAAGACACTACCATCTACATATACACATTCAATACATACAACTGACATAGTTTTTTCAGCAGTAAATATTTTATTAATTGTTGGAGGAAACTGTTGTAAGTGTAAGTTATGAAGGAATGAGAGAGAGAGAGAGAGAGAGAGAGAGAGAGAGAGAGAGAGAGAGAGAGAGAGAGAGAGAGAGAGAGATAATGAATAGAGGACAGAACGGAGGAGTGTAGACAAAAGTCTGTCAATAATTCCCAAGTATAAGGATCTTAAAGGTGTGCTTGTTGAGTCCACTTTCCTCCAGGGACGACAAGCGACAACGTCTTCAATTGGTAGGCACATTATCGAAAGCGGCCATGTGGTGGACAGAGACACTGCCTTTCGCGTTTTGTTTAACACACAAAATACTCGCTTGTTAAAGTTTGCAGAAGCAATTATGATCAATCAACGCAAGCCAGAATTGTGCAAACAGAAAGACATGTTAGTCAGCTTAAAATTACCGTGGTAGATAAGTGACATTACTGTGCGAATATGTGTATATTTCAACTTGAAGGATTTATCTAGTTAATTTCACGTAAGTTGTGTGATTTCTGCAGTATGTACCTGACGAGATGCAGCGAAATATGCCAGGCAATAAATCGTGCAATCTATTGTTTGTGTCTTCGTTATTCAAATTCACTACGGGAAAACATTGTTTTGAATTACTGGATTATCTTTTCACAATCCCCCGTCATACCGAATCTATGGTTTGAAATCAGCAGCATGCGATTTGAAGTGTTGATTTCGATTACATGAAGCATCGACCGTTTGGAAGACAATGGCAAACTACTGAAATAACACAGCGTGGTTAATCATGAACGGACAGTAAATGCTGGGGCCCCTGTAAATTACATGCAACTAATGTTTTAAACTCTAAATTACAATACTGTCGGTTTGATTTGCACTGACTGACACTAAATATGGTGTGAATATCGCCCATTTTAGCGATACCACTTTTTTCACAATCTTGTCTTTTTAAGTGTGAAGGCGATTTTATTTCAAAGCTTGATCATCAAGCTGTCACCGGTGGATGTTTATTGATACTGAACACGAAGTCCCATAGCAACTACCTGTTGTGTGTAGTGTTGGGACCATGACGGTTTGCACACAGGAGAGCACAGTCTTTCCATCGCGTAGAGGTCGTCAAGAGCTGGCTTCAAACCATAGTCCGAATGGGCTCATACTATTTGTCAGGATACCGTCCTAATCGTTATAGTCATGCACCCACTGCTGATTCTAAGTATGTTAACATGCATTCAAAGCCTGTAACCACGTATAGACCATGTATTAGCAAAGATTGTAAGCAATGTATGCTCTATTGTTGTTGCGTTTTTTTTGTGGTCATTCTAAACAAGAAGCCATGTATAGACTAAGTAACAACAAAGATCGTAAGCAATCTTTGCTGTTTGTTTATTTTGCATTCTAAGCTAGTAAACATGTGTAGACTAAGTATTAAATAACATTGTAAGCAATGTTTGCTTGTTTTTTATTTTTTTGTTTATTTGATACCAATTCAATATGTTTACTTGTTTCAAGATATTTTTCTACTATAAAGTCACCGTACTGTGCAATCATAAAGATAAGTCTTCCTACCAATTATATGCTATCAATGCCAAACCTGGACACTGACAGAAACAGAGAAAAGAAAAATCACAACAACAGAAATGACATTCTTGAGAAGAATACTCATTGTATCAAGAAGAGAGAAATGAAGAAATCATGACTAACGTTGGGGTTATTGCAGCGATAGATTTTTATCAGAAAACAGCACGTTTGGCTTTATAACTAGATTACCAACTAGCATTATACTTCAACAAGCAATGGTGTACAGACCGGAAGGAAGCAGAGGAAAAGGCCGACCACGTAAACGATGGATAGAGGGAATAAAAGAGTCCATGGAGATCTCGATATATGAAGCCTATACATGGGCATTCTCCAGCTGTTTATGTTTCACCTCGACACCGCAGGGTACAAGAGGAACCTGATGAGATGAGACGAGATAACGATAAGTTAGCATATTGTGTGTCAAATAGTGGAACTGAGGGATGCATTGTGACAGAGTTGTCAGAAATTACGACGATGTCACGGCACACGGATGTCCTCTAAGTGTATGATTTTCCTTCCTTCCATTCATTCATTCAGTATTATGCACTTTGCAGAACTTTGCTCCCATAACAACCTTCCGGAAAACGTTTTGATCATAAGCAAGATATCCCGCGTAAGATACAAACAAACGAACGAACAATCTTTATTTTAAAAGGTTTAAGAATTGGGCACGCAGCCCCGTCATACATCCATCTGGAGATCATCAGCCACATCCCGCACCCATCTTCTCTTGGGGCTATCTCTTCCTCTCTTCCCAGATATATACCCCTCCATTATTGTTCTTTCCAAACTTTTATGATGTTTCAAGTGATCAAAATATTTCAAGTATCTTTGTTCTATCATCTAAAGTGGCCAGCCTTCTTCAATATTAAGCTCTGGTCGTATGGATGCACTTGTTCTTTTCTGTATCCAAATTATTCTTAGAACCAGTCTATAACATTTATATGTAAAGGCATTTATGCGCTGTTCAGCTTGTTTAGTAAATATCCAGGTCTCACTGGCGTATGATGCGATAGGAAAGATGAATGCTTTTAAAAATCAAATGTTTGTATTTCTATCTGCCCCACTCCACATTTATTTAGTTGTTTTAGTCTCCATACATTATACAAGGACAATTTCTGCATAGTGCTTAACAGTGCCGGCGAAGATATATATATATATATATATATATATATATATATATATATATATATATATATATATATATATATATATATATATATATATATATATATATATATATGAAGATATATATAGCAGAGTCACAAATAGTAACAATTTTTAAAGTATTTTTTTCTAAAAATCTGTAGAAACTTGCATTGCGCAGTGGCAATTTCGGACTACTCTTTTCGACTTCCAACTACTGAGGTGTTTTTAAGTGCGCTAATGCACACAAGGCTCCTCATAATTTCTCGCCCTTTTCAGAAAAGTCAATTTGTCCCATCCACTGCATCACGATCAGGTGTGTGTGGGGGGAGGGAGGGGGAGGAGAGGGCAGGTGAGGAGAATACTATCATGTTTCTTATTTTGTGAACATTCAAACGGTCAACATCGAAAGACGAACTCGGCCTGCACAAACTAGATGTGGATGCCTTTACCCCTGTTACTCCACACCAAACGGTCAGCACCGCGAGACGAACTTGGTCTGCACAAACTAGATGTGGATGCCTTTATCTGTGTTACTCCACACCAAACGATCAGCACCGCGAGACGAACTTGGTCTGCACAAACTAGATGTGGATGCCTTTATCTGTGTTACTCCACACCAAACGGTCAACACCGCGAGACGAACTTGGTCTGCACAAACTAGATGTGGATGCCTTTATCTGTGTTACTCCACACCAAACGGTCAACACCGCGAGACGAACTTGGTCTGCACAAACTAGATGTGGATGCCTTTATCTGTGTTACTCCACACCAAACGGTCAGCACCGCGAGACGAACTTGGTCTGCACAAACTAGATGTGGATGCCTTTATCTGTGTTACTCCACACCAAACGGTCAGCACCGCGAGACGAACTTGGTCTGCACAAACTAGATGTGGATGCCTTTACCTGTGTTACTCCACACCAAACGAGACAAAACGCAAGTCACCCGCAGCAAGGAAGGTGGTGGTTATCTCAGTTATAAACATTGTGGGCTGATAACGTGAACCCACAACAAACATTTCACTGAGTCACGCTATCGTTCGTGACAACGTATCGTCTATTTTTATTGACTAAAGAGCAAAAGTGGTGGATCCATAACTTTAGAATGAAATTTCTTTGGACTGGATTGTAAAATATCACGTTCATTGCACACGGCTATCTGCATAAGATCTCCAGCCTCCTTCCATAGATTACGCGAGGAGAATCTGAACACAGCGCAGGATATTATGGGCTGGTCCATGCCGTTTTAACATATTAAATAGTAAGCAATACATTATTGTTTATCCTGCTTGTCTTCATGATTCAAGACCTGTAAGTTTATATATTTTTCCTGGCGAACTTTTGTGTTGGCATTCTGGCAGCGGCATTATGTATGGCATACCTGTGCGGGCTGTTTCTTTGTCGAGATTCCTGTCTGTTCCAATTTTCACATGGGGCAGTGAGTAGCATTTTGTGTGATATTCACTGGCGCAGAAATGGATCATTATGGGGCAGCCATTTGCCGTGAAGTTGGAGCCGCGTATAACTAACTAAGTATATGTCTAATCTAGTGGACAGAAAAAGAAACCAATTACACATGAGTGAATGTTCTTTTCACCTCAA
Source organism: Cepaea hortensis (assembly GCA_963921405.1). Lineage (NCBI taxonomy): Eukaryota > Metazoa > Mollusca > Gastropoda > Stylommatophora > Helicidae > Cepaea > Cepaea hortensis. The sequence continues at coordinate 136,458,302 of OY992878.1, read as the reverse complement.
ATGTCTCTAGTCTACTAATTTAGAGCATCTACTACTTCCCTTCAGTTGAAATATTGAGAAGATATCCTTGACCAGACTTCAAACACATTGCTCTAAACTTTACGACAAATCTGGATTAACAAAGCACAAAGCTGAGTATTTATCAAAAGGACATAAAAGGACTTCGCGGACCCAACATGAAGGAGACAATACATTAAGGTGCTGTTTGGAGAAATATGCATAATTTCTCTGAATTCAAGGGCAGAAAGTGATCAACACCAGCGATATTTACTGAAGGACATAGGAGCAAACTTAAAACAAGTAGAATACAAAGTTGCTGTTTGGAGAACTCTAACCTTCGCGGCAGTATTGAATCAACAACACACAGTAGCTACCCAAGTACACCGGCCTAGGCTTAACACAGACAGTATAGAAAGCTGCTGTTTGGAGAATTCTTTATATGACCTCAAATTTCTAGGTATGAGAGAGCCGACACATTAAAAAAAAAACATAAATCCACCAGTTATTTATATATTTTTATTTCTGTCAACAGTTGTCGCTATTTTGCAAGCATCATTCTTTAACCCTCTTTACACATGTGTGTGTGTGTGTGTGCGGGGAGGGGGGGGGGGGCTGCGTGGTCTCGAGGTATGGTGTTCGCCTCGAGTGCTGGAGGTCCCGTGTTCAAGCCCCGCTGTGGACCGGGATTTTTTTCACGTGGACTTCTAGCAATAAAATTTCCCCTGGTCTCTGGGTAGTGAGATCGGACGCCCGTGTGTATTGTTGCGCTCGTAAAAAAATCCCTTGGCAGTTAAAAATCGAAAATGAGTATCCTAACGGCGCTGCCCGGGTAAAATTTCGATTTAAAAATCTACCCAAAGTATTTCAGGATCCTCGCCGGTGCTACGGAGCTCGTGAACTGAGATGAGTTTCTCCAGACTCAGGTTTGAGTTAAGAGGAGAACGGAGCACTTATGAGTTACACCCGTGTGCCGTGATGTTGATCCATCGACTAAACTAAACTATCTTTACACATGTGTAAAGATAAATATGTAGTTTTTATTGTGTCTGGGATGGAATCATTGGTAATCTCATGTCCCATCTCTATGTGGGCTTTTTAACAATGGAGGATATATGTTTCTGTTAATGCTAACAACAGTCACTAATACAGCAAAATATAGTATCATGATACCGATGTGAACCATGGGGCATTTCAGGAAGATGTAACGAGAAGAAATTCGAGGCGTTGGAACGTAAATGATACAGAAAATAGCGTAGAATACCACGAATTAAGGACAAACAAACTACTGATATTATACAAAATAAGGAGCATCTGAGCAAACAAGCGCATAAGGATTATCATGTCTCGAAAACAAAGATGCGCTCACCATGTTATACTGCAGATTTGTTTAATAAGAACAGTAATGAAAGCCATTTTTCCTGGAAGAAGAGGCGGGAGTTGTGTAACACAAGCTAATAAAGACATTCTGGACATAAAAAATCCATCAAGCAGGAACATTGAAGAGTGATCGGAGCGAATATTGAGCGGGCAGTGATAAGATCCACGCACTAAAACAGACAGACAGACAGACAGACGGACGGACGGACGGACGGACAGACAGACAGACGCACAGACGGACAGACAGACAGAGAGACAGACAGACAGACAGACAGAAAGACAGACAGACAGACAGACGGACAGACGCACAGACGGACAGACAGGCAGACAAAGAGGATGGATGGATGGTTTGCAAGGATGGATGGATGGTTTACAAGGATGGATGGGAAAAGTCAAGTGAAAGACAACACAAAAATACCAACGTACAAGAAACTATGGAGGTTGAGAATCGGGAAATGGAAAGATAAAATCACCCGACCACTTTGCATTGATTGTCTGGAGGAAAACACTATAGAACACTACCTACTGTCGTGCACAGCCTATGCCCAGGAACGCAGGGACCTAGTAGAATACTTCCAAACAAGAAACACGACGATGACGATGAAGGAATGCCTACAGGTGGAAGGCGACAAAGAAGTTCAAAAGCTTACAAAACAATTCATTGCAAGGACAGGGAAAGAAATATAACCAACATAAAATAAAGCCAACAGCAAAATAAAAATACAGTGAGGAAAAACTCGACCACACGAAAACCAGACAATAGGAAATATATAGGGATGCGTTATAACTCCAAAATGGCGGACAATAGAGAGACGAAACGACCCTCCTCGACGCGGGAGACAAGAAGAAGGGTGGAAATTGCCCCAGCGATGGAGAAGACGATGGGAAACCTCCCTGACGATGGATAAGAGGGACGTGCAGGAAACCCCTCCGGCGCGGGACAAGAGGAGACGGTAGGAAACCTCCCCAACGATGGACAAGAGAGACGATACAATCCGGCCCCTATGCTTGACAAAAAACCGTTGAACAAAGACCCAAGAAAACAAGCCCAGACGATAACAGGCGCCCCCCCCCCCCCCAGGACAAGCCCAAGAAAAGAGATGATAAAAGACAGCCCCTCCCCACCCCCCAGGGTCAGCTCCGGAAAAGAAGACACCAAACGAGAAGGATGGGCAAACCGATAATGATAGCAGACACACCAGCAACAACGTCAAAAGCAAAAAGGATGGCAAAAAAGAGGAACTCGGCCAGACAGACAGTAATAGAAGCTATCCAACGCACAAAAGACCATAAAACCTATACCGCACTATGAACCACCACAACTATAACCAACGTCATTGAGACGGGTTGAACGAGGTGGAAAGTTTCTTTTGTTTTCGACAAATCGGAATCGGAATCGGAATTGGATGGATGGATGGATGGATGGATGGACGGACAGAGGGATAGATAGATATGTAGTTGGTAGTTATGTAGGTATAGAGGTTGTTATAAAGACAGCTAGATAGATAAGTAATTAGGTAAAGAGTTAGGTAGATAGACACGTAGACATATGGGTAGGTAGGTATTCTTTATCTAAATCAGAAATGCCATACTTTATGAAATAAATTAAGAACAGTACAAGCGAGCAAAACTATGAAAATATCCAAGAAAATGTATCCCACCAAACTAAGTCACGAAGCAAATAAAGAAACCTTTCCCGCTTCTTCAGGTGTACTGGTACTAGCCCCATATTTTATACAACCATCAGCCTTCCAAACTCAATAACTCGCCGACCCCATTATTTCCTAGAACATTTCCTAGAGCAGCGTGTAGTATGTAGTGCCCTAAGATCACAGGTGGGATTTTAAAAACAATTTGTATGCCGCTATGAAGATTCAAACACAAGATCATTGGGGCACTGCCAGTACTGCGCTACTGGGGATCTAATTGGACGCCAATGTAGCCTTTTATTGTGGTGAGTTTTCGAATGACACGAGATAGTAGTATCTGGCGTTTAAATGTCCTCAAAAGTACTGGAAAGTTTTGGTCATAGACCATAACTTTAGGATGGGAAAATCCTAACTGCATCTCCACGCGGTAGAGGATGGGAACACACCACAACTATGGGGACCGAGTATCCACTGGAATAAGTGGACGTCGTCACGTTACTTAGGAGAGTAGGAGAGTATACGAGATTACGGAGAAAGGTTGTTAACCTCTAGGCCAGGAAGCCGGCTACAACAAGCAGTACTGATGAAGAAATATAACACTTTTACGTCGAAACAGAAACGGCGATGGCTCAAATTGGATCACAGGAAATAAGAATGATACTTGGAGATTGTAATGCAAAAGTAGGAAAGGGGAAAATGGAGGGTATAGTGGGGAATTATGGTTTAGGTACAAGAAATGAAAGAGGGGAAAAGCTAATAGAATGGGCAAATATCAATGATATGATAATCGGAAACACATGGTCTAAACCCCTAAAAGACGACTATACACATGGAAAAGCCCTGATACGAAAATACGCAACCAAATTGACTACATACTAATTAATAAAAGATTTAGAAATGCTTTAATTAATGTAAAGACAATGCCTGGTGCTGACTGTAATAGTGATCATGTACCACTATGTGGACAAATAATAGTAAGATTAAAGAGAGGGGGAAAATGGTTAGGAACATGAGTTTTTATAAATAGGTTCTGAAAGTAGATACAGAAATTCAAGAACAATAAAGAGTGACTGTGAAAAATAGGTACAATGCAATAGCTAAAATACAGAGTATAAATGAACGATAGGAAATGTAAAGGGACTCTATTAATCAAACTAGCAAGGATGTATTACCGGAGAGAAGCCAAATAGCTAAGAAGAAATGGATGAATGAAGAAATCTTAATGCTGATGGACAAAAGAAAACAGAGTAAAATGACAAAGAAGAATACGCTAAGATAAATAAAGAAATAAAAGATAAATGTGGGAAGGTAAAAGAAAGTTGGTTAAACGAGCAGTACAAAAAAAGGAATTAAATGTAATTAAAGATACAAAAAATATGCACAAGCAAATCAGTGAGCTCACGGGAAGAAAAATAAGAATAAATACAGGGTGTTTGAAATTAAAAACAAAACAAAACAGAAAAGATATTATTGGAGGAAGGTGCTATAATGAAGAACGAACGATCGAACGAACGAACGAACAGACTTTATTTTCAAAGGGTAACAAATTGTGCACGCAGGCTCGTCTTACATTCGGCCCTTCCAATCACTCATCTTTCGTTATCAATAGTGCATAGGAAAAACATTGTCAAATGAACTTTGTAAACATAAACAATGCATATTACCATGCTATGAGACACATCCACCACCAACCCACACACACCCCACCCAACCACACACACACACACATACACACACCCCCACCTCAGGCACACATAAATTCCCCCACTCATCCACCACATCCCCACACCTACACATCTCCCCACCCACACACTCCCACCAACCACACATCCCATCCACCCACACCACAAGCATACATACATTTCCCAACCCACACATCCCCCACCCACTCACATATCCCCACCCACTCACATATCCTCCACCCGTCCCATTACCCACCAACAATCACCCACCCACATATCCTCCTCCTCCCACATAAATCCAATAATCCAGGTGGATTTGTATGTAAAATCCCACACCACAAGCATACATACATTTCCCAACCCACACATCCCCCACCCACTCACATATCCCCACCCACTCACATATCCTCCACCCGTCCCATTACCCACCAACAATCACCCACCCACATATCCTCCTCCTCCCACATAAATCCAATAATCCAGGTGGAAGAGGTGGAATGAGTATATCAGAGAATTATATGATGAAGAAAGGGAAGAATTAACAGAAGAAAGTAACTTAGAAGGTCCACCTATTCTGAAAGAAGAAGTCGCTGACGCTATGAAACGTATGAAGAAAGAAAAAACAGCTGGGCCAGATGAAATCACAATAGAAGAATTAGAAGTTTTGGGAGAATTTGAAGTAGATATATTAACCAAAATGTTGAATGATATTTACAGCAGTGGATATTTACTCAGTGATATGCTGAAATCTGTATTTATAGCTATACCAAAAAGACCAGGAGCAATTGAATTCGTACAATTAAGCTCATAAACCATATCACTAAGCTTCTACTCAGAATCATAATGAGAAGAACCAGAAAGACTATAAAAGTGGAAATTGGTGAAGAACAGTATGGATGTGTGGAAGGAAAGGGCACAAACAATGCAATATATACATTACGGACACTAATAGAACGGTCAATAGAGAAACAGAAAGACATATATTTATGCTTCATAATTATACTAAGGCATTTGATAAAGTAAAACATGATGAACTGATTAAAATGTTGGATGATATCAACATTGAGGGGAAAGATGTAAGAATAATAAAGAATATTTACTGGAACCAAGTAGCAGCAATTAAAATGGGAAATAAAGATTCCAATTCCAATTCCAATTTCGAAAAAAAAAATATTCCAAATTCGGTCTCGTCTAACTTGTTTCCTCAGAGTTGGTTATGTTTGAGAGCTGTGGTTTTTGTGGGTTCATAAACCCTGGTTCTTGTCTTGGGAAATAAAGAGGGTAGTTACGAACAAATAAAGCTAGGAGTACGACAGGGATACGTCTTGTCACCAGATCTCTTCTCTCTATATAGTGAAGTAATTATGAGAGAGATCAAAGAGAATACTAGTTGGAGGTTATAATATAAATAATATACGCTATGCAGATGACACAGTATTGGTGGCGGATAAATCAACAGACCTACAACAGTTGTTGGACACTGTAGTAACAGAGAGTGCTAGGAAAGGACTCGCCTTGAATATCAAGAAAACGGTAACAATGGTGATATCAAAGAAAATGGTGACACTAAAATGTGACATAGAAATAGAAGGGAAAATTCTTAACCTAGCGGATAAATTTAGATACCTCGGGACATTTATAACATCAGATGGGAGATGTTCAACATAGATTAAGAGCAGAATAGGGCAAGCAAAAGCCGCATTTCAGAAAATGAAGAGTATCTAATTCAATAAGTCACTGTCACTGAATGTAAGAAAGAGAGTGCTGATTGATTGATTGATTCATTGATTAATTGATTGACTGATTGATTGATTGATTGATTGATTGATTTAGGAACCGACATCACAACATTAGGGGCATTCCCATAAGCGCTCCGTCCCCATCCTCATAAGCCTGCGAAGAGTTTCAACCCCAATAGAGAGTGCTGAAATGCTATGTAGAACCAGTTTTGCTGTATGGCAGTGAATCTTGAAATGTAAATGAACAAATTAAGAAGAAATTAGAAGCAACAGAGATGTGGTTTCTGAGACGAATGTTTGCGAATTCCTTGGACTGCCAGAGTAACTAACAACGACTGCCTGAAACAGGCTAATGGAACTAGAACATTATATACAGCAGTAAGAAAGAGACAAACATTTTTCTTCGGTCATGTGATGAGATGAGAGACATTGGAGAACATCGTAACAACTGGAAAGATCGAGGGGAAGAGAGGCAGAGGTAGACCAAGAGAAATTATGCTGGATGGATTGAGACGGTGGCATGGAGGAATATTAGCAGCAAAATTGATCCAGAAAACCAAAGACCGAAATCTGTGGAGAACATTGAACCCTACGCCAGCTGGCATGGCACTTGATGATGATGATGACGTTTAAATAAGCCATGTCTTACTAAGAAGAAATATACGCAGATGAAAAACTTAAACACAGTTCACAAGGCCACCAGAGGCATTTCTCCTGGAGATATTAATGCAGGTAAGATCATTATCTGTTCGGAATTTCCCTGAACCGTGGAGTAACGATCTTTGTCTGGGAGCTCCACGATATTTAATACAACTAAGACAACCCTGCAATGTTATGTTATAATATTAAGTTCGCTGACCGTAAACAAATATGCGGGAAAAATAAATGTTTTCTACTCATCTTAATAGTCCCTTAGGAAAGTTTAGTGAGTGTCACTGCTGTCTTCCTTTTAATTATTTCCCCACACCTCCCCCACTTCTTCCTAGTCCTCCATCTCCTCCAGCTACTTTTTCCTCCTCGTCTTTCTTCTTTGAAAGTGCGTACGTGGATGCGTGCGTTCTTCTTCTTCTTCTTCTTCTTCTTCTTCTTCTTCTTCTTCTTCTTCTTCTTCTTCTTCTTCTTCTTCTTTCTTCTTCCTTCTCTTTCTTCCTTCCGCCTTCCTTCGTTTTTCATTCTTTATGCCTTCCTTTTCCCTTTCTTCTTCTTCTTCTTCTTCTTCTTCTTCTTCTTCTTCTTCTTCTTCTTCTTCTTCTTCTTCTTCTTCTTCTTCTTCTTCTTCTTCTTCTTCTTCTTCGTCTTCTTCTTCTTCTTCTTCTTCTTCCTAACCCCACCTCTAGCTTTTCTAGTCCTCTTTCTATCCCTCTCTACACCATTCCTCCTTCTTTATTCTTCTTCTTTTGGGAGACTGATACAAGGTACTGACTTTTCACGTGCTGACCAACGACTTAGTAAAATTAATACACTTAAATGAGAAAGCAAGACAGTTGGAAAAAAAAATTATTAGAAACAAAAGAAATAAAATTACCATAGGTTCTGTTGGAAACACTGTTGTAAGCTAGACTCTGTTTTGGCATAACTATTCCATGTTATGTGCTGGCCCTGGCGTTGTGGCTTATCATGTGCCAGGCGTGAATAATGTAGTGTGAGATATGGCTGGCTGATCTGAATATAAGTTGTTGAGTAAGTTTATCGCGTGTCTGCGCTTCTGGGTGTGGGTTGTTATTTCACGAGGTAATGAATTAATACTCTTAATTAGGAATATTCTTGGGAAAAGAAAAGTTACATTCACATAGACGTGAAGATTAACTTCGGTGGAGTAGTGTTCAGCAAACTGGCTTAACAATGTGGTGGTTCCATAGCCAGCAGGGGCGGACCCCTAGCAAAGGTGATAGCAAACTGCACTGGTGATGTCATGAGCACAGTGGGACTCGTCACCTGTTAAAGTGAGGGAAAGGTTGACCACCTATTCCTCCTTGCTCTCAGGCCTACAACATGTGATGGAGCTGTCATATTACATACCCATAGCAAGAAACTACTTCGAGACAGTTATTATTACAATAGTCAGTAGGCACTAGAGGCTAGGTATCGTCTTCTTCTTCGTTCATCGTTAGACGTCAATATCAATAAATTCAAAGAAAGAAGCTGCCGTCTTAAGCTTGTTGACATGTCCACGTGGAACGGGCGTAGGCCAACATACGTTCCTCTTGTCAGCATATGTTGGACACACCTGCAACAATTGTGTAGCTGTCGTTTCACCGGTTCCACGGTTACATTCTTCTGTATCTTCTGTCTTTAGTTTACTAAACATGTGTTATTTCAGCATGTTGTGTACTGTGTGGAGTCTGAAGGTTGTTACTTGTTCGTTTCCACTGAGTTGGTAATGTGCATTATATTTATAGTGACCATGATCAGCATGTTCCACTTGGTTCTATATTTGTTTCTTAGTGGCCTCATCAACGGTTATGACTACGTCAGGCTGAGGTAAACTTCCCCCTTTCTTGCAAATCTACTGATCGTAATTTTCAGGTATGTTGCGATATAAGTAATTCGTTGCATTGCATTTTAATTTCTGGCATAGTTTACGCAGTCCTACTCTTTGGTCTGCTTGTTCTGGCACTGTTTTTGCTCCTTACTGCTGAAATAGCTGACATCGCATCTGTAAAGAGAGTTATTTCTTTCTTTGTATTCTTCTCTATCAACAAGATTTCTGCTGCAGTTTTAACGACCTTTCCCTCTGCTCTTAAGTTACTTGAAAACTTTCCAGTTGCTACTGGCAGTTTCTTCTTAGCTCCAATTTTAAGATTCAGGAGAATCTTCCCGCTTTTATTTTCTGTTGCGTTTTTACTATTTCGTCTGTATATGTATGGATTCACGTGCTGCTTGGAAAATATTCTTCATTATAGTTTATGGTTGTGTTTATTTTTTCTATTTCTTTCTGGGAGTTCTTTTTCTCAATACCAAGAATGTTTTCTATCTGCTCAGACACGCGCTGTTTTCTCCAACATGTTTCCATTGTTAACATCTGTTCAACCAGTGAGGACACTCTAGTCTTATATCATGACAGTCATATATATGTGTGTGTGGACAGGAACGGTGCTCTAGCTTTATACCATGAAACCCATATATATATATGTGTGGACAGGAACGGTGCTCTAGCCTTATACCATGGCTCACACTCACACTCACACACACACACACACATACACACACACACACACACATATATATATATATATATATATATATATATATATATATATATATATATATATATATATATATATATTCTGCTTCTTCTTCTTCAGCGTTCCGAGCCATTGAGGTTCTTTGCTGCAGATACAATCCGTCTCCATTATATATATATATATATATATATATATATATATATATATATATATATATATATATATATATATATATATATATAAATATATATATATATATATATATATATATATTTATATATATATATATATATATATATATATATATATATATATATATATATATATATATATATATATATAAAATTAGTAATGTCTTTAGAGATTGGCTCAAGACTATGCTTCCATCCCTAGGTAGACCGTCTTGCCTAATTGTGGACAATACATCATTTCACAATGTTGTTGTTGCCCAAAAAGACAAAATGCCTACGACAACGAGCACAAAGAAAGCAATAAATATATGGCTACGTATGGAAAATATACCATTTACAGACACGTATTTCAAGCTAGAGTTTTTGCCCATTGTAAAACGTGGAAAAAAACAAGAAATATCAAATCGACAAGTTGACAGAAGATCATGGCCATAGGTGCTTGAGACTTCCGCCGTATCATTCTCAGTTAAATCCTATAGAACATTTGTGGGGTAAGATTACAGGACTGGCGGCAGCTGACAATACTACATTCACATTGTCTGATGTCAAGATACTAACCCAGTCCATAAAAGTTACTGAAAACAATTTCAGGACCATGTGTTGAAAAAGGAAAATTACTACTGGAGAAAAGCTGGATTGAATTTATGCAACGGAGAGCAGTCATCAACCTACTGGAATCGTCCGACATAGATTAAGATTCGGGCAGATAGCAAACATTAATCCACATGCACACCTACTGAATATTTTGCTCCAACTATTCTGAAGAATTGCAGCCCCTAACATTACAGCATCGGCACACACAAAATACAACTTGTCAATGGCATTAGTTCGTATTCCACACTGATGAATTTTCAGTTCCGCAAGCCCTCATCCGTGGCAAACAACCAGCTTTGAAGAGGAAAAACACTAAATACACTGCATACCAAAACAAGAGTAGTACTGCGATGGAAACTTGCATATTTTGGTATGACAGGAAACGTGAGAATAAACACGTTTTCAAATGAGGGGACAACACACGAACATACTAATCAATCTACACACTTAATGAAAAGAAAACCAACATCTTGGCCGTTAAGAATGAATCTCACTACAGAGATATTCACAACAGTATTTGTCATGCAAAACAGGTAATTATGTTCCGTCTCTGAACGGGACACAACAAAGTTGATAATCTTTTACGAAGACTCAACATGATTCTATCACCCATGTGTAAGTGTGTATAAACTACACTGACAGTTGAACAGATCCTTAAAAATGTACACATGATGATTGAAATGCGGTATCATCTCTGGTCAGCCCAGACGCACATTAACGCACAGCTATGTGGAAGCTTTAATGAACTCCACAAAAGAATTAAATACATCACAGAAACATGACTCCTTGTGTATACATTATTAACCAGTAGCTGAAGAGAAATAAAAGGAAATGAAAAATAAGGTAAGAAATAAATTCCTCCTACTTTCCTGACCATTTCTATTTCGATTTTACATTATTTTACTCCATGCCTCTGTAAATTCTCAATTTTTTAATAATATTATACTTTTCACCCACTTCCATACGAATATAGATATATCTTGCGTCGTTACCCGATTTGACGTGCAATACAATAAAACAAGTTTGTTAGCGTGAATTCAATACATTTTCGCCAAAACATCAAAGAAATTTCGCCTCTGTTCATGGCTTAAGTTGCCTTTGGACCTATTTCTTGGATGAGAGTAAATATAAGATGGCAGGAAAGATTTCATAACGATGCAACTGATATTTAAAAAAAAAAAAATTTAATCTAAATGAGAGCAAACATTTGTAAACTCATTATAGCAAATGCTAGCAAATGTTGCTAGCAGAGAAGGCACCTCATGGTGGAATTTTGCCTATGGACAAGGGGGAGGTGGTCGTGCGCTTGTAGGACCAGGTGGAGAAGGCGGAGGAACAGACTGAGAACCCATATGTGGAAAGAATGAGAATACGGGAGATCGGCAGGGGTTCTGGAAGAAACTCAAAACTGAGAGGGAAGACCAGGAGAACTTCTAATCAGATAGCGGTGAGAACGATTAGCAGTATGACTCCTCGCTGGCTGTTGAACGAGGGGACGGAGCACGTATGGGAATGTCCTGAGTGCAGTGATGTCGGTTCTTGACTCAACTCAACTCAACTATAGCAAATGTTTTGTTACGCAAAGCCGACCAGGTGACATTGATACAATCACCCAAAGAGCGTCGATTGGAATACAAAAATATGGGACTTGCGCCGTATGACCAATACTCTCCAGGAAGTACTAAAGGGTCCTTTTTCATGTTTGTTTTACTTATTTCAGTTAAAGTGCATCGCCACTTGTCTGCTGTAGTCATCAACAAACGGCGTCGTAGACACTGAAACCTATGCAATGTAACAACTATTCAAAGTAAAAACGTGTATGTTCTTGAAAGGATTCACCACGGTACTTCATTATATGTTGAACTGTTTTTCTGCAGGATGCACCTAAAGAGATACATTATGCTATACAATAAATTGCGTAATATGTTGTTTGTGTCTTCATTATTCTGAAACGCTTGTGATTTCGACCTCGTCACGCAAACTAAATTGCCTCATAAATTATCACTACTAATGCGATGTGTGTTCAAAGTAGTTGCTGTCGGAAACACGCTCCTGAGCGTCTGCCCGAGGAGCAGACTGCATGATAATTGAGGCGGAAGAACGCAAAACAAAAGGCTACACTGTCGCCTCCTGGCTCATTAGCTTGTTGTTTCCACAGGTAGTGTAAGCTTGCGCGTTCTGCTTCAACAAAACGTTACAGCCTATCCAATATTGCTGGATGACGGGCAGAATCGCTGTTACCTGGAAATGTTATCAATTACGCTACATATTGTGACACAGAGTTGAATTAAATCAGGTAGAGTTTTTCAGAAACATTCTGTCGCGTTAACGAATACAGGTGAGAAACAAAGAAAGCATTTCGCTGCAAACGTGATGATTGGATTCACGAAGCATCTTAGAAATGTTATCTTTTGTTCACACGTAGAGATATCTGACACTGCAGAGCTAAAGAAAAAAGAACGCCATGTTGACATTTTTGTGCATAGTGTAGGCCACCAGGCAAAAAATCGAGCATCTTTTTCACCAGGCTGTGGTGACTACGACGTTCTGTAGAGCACCTGCTGCTTGCTAATGACGTAAGGGGGTATTAATATTACATCTGTGGGTATTGTGGTATGAGAGAGGAAGGTTTTATATTGTTTTCAATGCTGATAATTGTTATGTTCATTTATTTATTTATTTATTTATTTATTTTTAGTCATGGGGGTTAGAAACTCCTCGAAGGCCCTTGCACTCAGGACGCACGCGCACACACACAGAGCACACTAACACATAGTGTAAGAGAGACTGTTTCGAGAAAGAAAGTTATCTTAGGAGTATACAGGTCGTCTGTTATTAGAAGTATACAGATCGTCTGTTATTAAAAGTATACAGATCGTCTGTTATTAGAAGTATACAAGTCGTCTGTAATTAGAAAAAATACAGGTCGTCTGTTATTAGAGAAGTATACCATGAAAGAGACCGAGCCATATGGGATCAAATCCGGTGCAATGAAGTCGACCCTGTCGACCTTTAAGTGACTTTTTTTTAGAGAAGTATACAGGTCGTCTGTTATTGGAAGTACACAGGTCGTCTGTTATTAGAGAAGTATACATGTTGTCTGTTATTAGAGAAGTATACAGGTCGTCTGTTATTAAAAGTATTCAGGGTGTCTGTTATTAGAAGTATACAGGTCGTCTGTTATTAAAAGTATTCAGGGTGTCTGTTATTAGAAGTATACAGGTCGTCTGGCGTCTGTTATTTAGGGACGCTGAACGCATTATCACCATCCTCGACATACCGGGTTCGAAAACATCGGTAGCCGATATGGAAACAGGCCGCATTGTCTTGATTTTCACAATATTATAAGCGTCAGTGACTCAAAGAAAAAACACTGGCAAACTACCTTAAGTAAAATTGCCTTAAAAATCACAAACAGCCAAACATTGCTGGGGTAGATCGCGACGTCCTGTAAATGATATACACCCGACTGTTTATAGGGCCCGTCATCGCAAACAGTGTACAGTCTACTCTATAACGAAAGAAGCGTTGCCCATTGAATTCGTGAGTACCGCGTACTCATTTGTTATACAATGATTGTATCCAAATTATGATTGAATTCTTCCCGTGGGGAAAAGATCATTTACCACGTGATGAGACGAATTGGGTATATGGTGCTAGCCCCATATGTTTAGACCCATCGATATTCTATTGTTACTGAAATCGATATCACACCGGCAGTCTTTACCTTCCATATAATTAATAGGTACCCTATAGGCAAGATGGTCATAATTAACTGGTACCCAACCGGCAAGCCGGTCATAATTAACTGGTACCCAACCGGCAAGCTGGTCATAATTAACTGGTACCCTATAGGCAAGATGGTCATAATTAACTGGTACCCAACCGGCAAGTTGGTCATAATTAACTGGTACCCAACCGGCAAGCTGGTCATAATTAACTGGTACCCTATAGGCAAGATGGTCATAATTAACTGGTACCCAACCGGCAAGCTGGTCATAATTAACTGGTACCCTATAGGCAAGATGGTCATAATTAACTGGTACCCAACCGGCAAGCTGGTCATAATTAACTGGTACCCTATAGGCAAGATGGTCATAATTAACTGGTACCCAACCGGCAAGGTGGTCATAATTAACTGGTACCCTACATGCAAGATGGTCATAATTAACTGGTACCCAACCGGCAAGCTGGTCATAATTAACTGGTACCCTATAGGCAAGATGGTCATAATTAACTGGTACCCAACCGGCAAGGTGGTCATAATTAACTGGTACCCTACAGGCAAGATGGTCATAATTAACTGGCAGTCTACCGGCAAGATGGTCATAATTAACTGGTACCCAACCGGCAAGCTGGTCATAATTAACTGGTACCCAACCGGCAAGGTGGTCATAATTAACTGGTACCCTACATGCAAGATGGTCATAATTAACTGGTACCCAACCGGCAAGCTGGTCATAATTAACTGGTACCCTATAGGCAATATGGTCATAATTAACTGGTACCCAACCGGCAAGGTGGTCATAATTAACTGGTACCCTATAGGCAAGATGGTCATAATTAACTGGTACCCAACCGGCAAGCTGGTCATAATTAACTGGTACCCTATAGGCAAGATGGTCATAATTAACTGGTACCCAACCGGCAAGGTGGTCATAATTAACTGGTACCCTATAGGCAAGATGGTCATAATTAACTGGTACAAAACCGGCAAGATGGTCATAATTAACTGGTACCCAACCGGCAAGGTGGTCATAATTAACTGGTACCCTACATGCAAGATGGTCATAATTAACTGGTACCCAACCGGCAAGCTGGTCATAATTAACTGGTACCCTATAGGCAAGATGGTTATAATTAACTGGTACCCTATAGGCAAGATGGTCATAATTAACTGGTACCCAACCGGCAAGGTGGTCATAATTAACTGGTACCCTATAGGCAAGATGGTCATAATTAACTGGTACCCAACCGGCAAGCTGGTCATAATTAACTGGTACCCTATAGGCAAGATGGTCATAATTAACTGGTACCCAACCGGCAAGGTGGTCATAATTAACTGGTACCCTACAGGCAAGATGGTCATAATTAACTGGCAGTCTACCGGCAAGATGGTCATAATTAACTGGTACCCTATAGGCAAGCTGGTCATAATTAACTGGTACCCAACCGGCAAGCTGGTCATAATTAACTGGTACCCAACCGGCAAGCTGGTCATAATTAACTGGTACCCTATAGGCAAGATGGTCATAATTAACTGGTACCCAACCGGCAAGGTGGTCATAATTAACTGGTACCCTACAGGCAAGATGGTCATAATTAACTGGTACCCAACCGGCAAGCTGGTCATAATTAACTGGTACCCTATAGGCAAGATGGTCATAATTAACTGGTACCCAACCGGCAAGGTGGTCATAATTAACTGGTACCCAACCGGCAAGCTGGTCATAATTAACTGGTACCCTATAGGCAAGATGGTCATAATTAACTGGTACCCAACCGGCAAGGTGGTCATAATTAACTGGTACCCTACAGGCAAGATGGTCATAATTAACTGACAGTCTACCGGCAAGATGGTCATAATTAACTGGTACCCAACCGGCAAGCTGGTCATAATTAACTGGTACCCTACCGGCAAGATGGTCATAATTAACTGGTACCCAACCGGCAAGCTGGTCATAATTAACTGGTACCCTACCGGCAAGATGGTCATAATTAACTGGTACCCAACCGGCAAGGTGGTCATAATTAACTGGTACCCTATAGGCAAGATGGTCATAATTAACTGGTACCCAACCGGCAAGCTGGTCATAATTAACTGGTACCCTATAGGCAAGATGGTCATAATTAACTGGTACCCAACCGGCAAGGTGGTCATAATTAACTGGTACCCTACAGGCAAGATGGTCATAATTAACTGGCAGTCTACCGGCAAGATGGTCATAATTAACTGGTACCCTATAATCAAGCTGGTCATAATTAACTGGTACCCAACCGGCAAGCTGGTCATAATTAACTGGTACCCAACCGGCAAGCTGGTCATAATTAACTGGTACCCTATAGGCAAGATGGTCATAATTAACTGGTACCCAACCGGCAAGGTGGTCATAATTAACTGGTACCCTACAGGCAAGATGGTCATAATTAACTGGTACCCAACCGGCAAGCTGGTCATAATTAACTGGTACCCTATAGGCAAGATGGTCATAATTAACTGGTACCCAACCGGCAAGGTGGTCATAATTAACTGGTACCCTACATGCAAGATGGTCATAATTAACTGGTACCCAACCGGCAAGCTGGTCATAATTAACTGGTACCTTATAGGCAAGATGGTCATAATTAACTGGTACCCAACCGGCAAGGTGGTCATAATTAACTGGTACCCTACAGGCAAGATGGTCATAATTAACTGACAGTCTACCGGCAAGATGGTCATAATTAACTGGTACCCAACCGGCAAGCTGGTCATAATTAACTGGTACCCTACCGGCAAGATGGTCATAATTAACTGGTACCCAACCTGCAAGCTGGTCATAATTAACTGGTACCCTACCGGCAAGATGGTCATAATTAACTGGTACCCAACCGGCAAGCTGGTCATAATTAACTGGTACCCTACAGGCAAGATGGTCATAATTAACTGGTACCCGATAGGCAAGCTGGTCATAATTAACTGGTACCCTACAGGCAAGATGGTCATAATTAACTGGTACCCAACCGGCAAGCTGGTCATAATTAACTGGTACTCTACCGGCAAGCTGGTCATAATTAACTGGTACCCAACCGGCAAGCTGGTCATAATTAACTGGTACCCAACCGGCAAGATGGTCATAATTAACTGGTACCCTACCGGCAAGGTGGTTATAATTAACTGGTACCCTACTGGCAAGGTGGTTATAATTAACTGGTATACTACCGGAAATCTGGTCATAATTACCTGATAACCTACCGGCAAGGTGGTCATAATTAACTGGTACCCTACAGGCAAGATGGTCATAATTAACTGGTACTCAACCGGCAAGCTGGTCATAATTAACTGGTACCCTACAGGCAAGATGGTCATAATTAACTGGTACCCAACCGGCAAGCTGGTCATAATTAACTGGTACCCAACCGGCAAGGTGGTCATAATTAACTGGTACCCTACCGGCAAGGTGGTTATAATTAACTGGTACCCAACAGGCAAGATGGTCATAATTAACTGGTACCCAACCGGCAAGGTGGTCATAATTAACTGGTACCCTACCGGCAAGGTGGTCATAATTAACTGGTACCCTACTGGCAAGGTGGTTATAATTAACTGGTATACTACCGGAAATCAGGTCATAATTACCTGATAACCTACCGGCAAGGTGGTCATAATTAACTGGTACCATACAGGCAAGATGGCCATAATTAACTCGTACTCAACCGGCAAGCTGGTCATAATTAACTAGTACCCTACAGGCAAGATGGTCATAATTAACTGGTACCATACCGGCAAGCTGGTAATAATTAACTGGTACCCTACCGGCAAGGTGGTCATAATTAACTGGTACCCAACCGGCAAGCTGGTCATAATTAACTGGTACCCTACAGGCAAGATGGTCATAATTAACTGGTACCCAACCGGCAAGCTGGTCATAATTAACTGGTACCCTACCGGCAAAGTGGTCATAATTAACTGGTACCCTACCGGCAAGGTGGTCATAATTAACTGGTACCTAACAGGCAAGATGGTCATAATTAACTGGTACCCTACATGCAAGATGGTCATAATTAACTGGTACCCTACAGGCAAGATGGTCATAATTAACTGGTATACTACAGGCAAGGTGGTCATAATTAACTGGTACCCTACAGGCAAGATGGTCATAATTAACTGGTACCCAACCGGCAAGCTGGTCATAATTAACTGGTAACCTACAGGCAAGATGGTCATAACTAACTGGTACCCAACCGGCAAGGTGGTCATAATTAACTGGTACCCTACCGGCAAGCTGGTCATAATTAACTGGTACCCTACAGGCAAGGTGTCATAATTAACTTGTACCCTTCCGGCAAGGTGGTCATAATTAACTGGTACCCTACCGGCAAGGTGGTCATAATTAACTGGTACCATACCGGCAAGGTGGTCATAATTAACTGGTATACTACAGGCAAGGTGGTCATAATTAACTGGTACCCTACAGGCAAGATGGTCATAATTAACTGGTACCATGCCGGCAAGCTGGTCATAATTAACTGGTACCCTACCGGCAAGGTGGTCATAATTAACTGGTACCCAACCGGCAAGCTGGTCATAATTAACTGGTACCCTACAGGCAAGATGGTCATAATTAACTGGTACCCAACTGGCAAGCTGGTCATAATTAACTGGTACCCTACCGGCAAGGTGTCATAATTAACTGGTACCCTACCGGCAAGGTGGTCATAATTAACTGGTACCCTACCGGCAAGGTGGTCATAATTAACTGGTACCATACCGGCAAGGTGGTCATAATTAACTGGTAGTCTACCGGCAAGGTGGTCATAATTAACTGGTACCCAACCGGCAAGCTGGTCATAATTAACTGGTACCCTACAGGCAAGATGGTCATAATTAACTGGTACCCTACAGGCAAGGTGGTCATAATTAACTGGTACCCTACAGGCAAGGTCGTCATAATTAACTGGTACCCAACCGGCAAGCTGGTCATAATTAACTGGTACCCTATAGGCAAGATGGTCATAATTAACTGGTACCCAACCGGCAAGCTGGTCATAATTAACTGGTACCCTATAGGCAAGATGGTCATAATTAACTGGTACCCAACCGGCAAGGTGGTCATAATTAACTGGTACCCTACAGGCAAGATGGTCATAATTAACTGGCAGTCTACCGGCAAGATGGTCATAATTAACTGGTACCCTATAGGCAAGCTGGTCATAATTAACTGGTACCCAACCGGCAAGCTGGTCATAATTAACTGGTACCCAACCGACAAGCTGGTCATAATTAACTGGTACCCTATAGGCAAGATGGTCATAATTAACTGGTACCCAACCGGCAAGGTGGTCATAATTAACTGGTACCCTACAGGCAAGATGGTCATAATTAACTGGTACCCAACCGGCAAGCTGGTCATAATTAACTGGTACCCTATAGGCAAGATGGTCATAATTAACTGGTACCCAACCGGCAAGGTGGTCATAATTAACTGGTACCCTACATGCAAGATGGTCATAATTAACTGGTACCCAACCGGCAAGCTGGTCATAATTAACTGGTACCCTATAGGCAAGATGGTCATAATTAACTGGTACCCAACCGGCAAGGTGGTCATAATTAACTGGTACCCTACAGGCAAGATGGTCATAATTAACTGGCAGTCTACCGGCAAGATGGTCATAATTAACTGGTACCCAACCGGCAAGCTGGTCATAATTAACTGGTACCCAACCGGCAAGGTGGTCATAATTAACTGGTACCCTACATGCAAGATGGTCATAATTAACTGGTACCCAACCGGCAAGCTGGTCATAATTAACTGGTACCCTATAGGCAATATGGTCATAATTAACTGGTACCCAACCGGCAAGGTGGTCATAATTAACTGGTACCCTATAGGCAAGATGGTCATAATTAACTGGTACCCAACCGGCAAGCTGGTCATAATTAACTGGTACCCTATAGGCAAGATGGTCATAATTAACTGGTACCCAACCGGCAAGGTGGTCATAATTAACTGGTACCCTATAGGCAAGATGGTCATAATTAACTGGTACAAAACCGGCAAGATGGTCATAATTAACTGGTACCCAACCGGCAAGGTGGTCATAATTAACTGGTACCCTACATGCAAGATGGTCATAATTAACTGGTACCCAACCGGCAAGCTGGTCATAATTAACTGGTACCCTATAGGCAAGATGGTTATAATTAACTGGTACCCTATAGGCAAGATGGTCATAATTAACTGGTACCCAACCGGCAAGGTGGTCATAATTAACTGGTACCCTATAGGCAAGATGGTCATAATTAACTGGTACCCAACCGGCAAGCTGGTCATAATTAACTGGTACCCTATAGGCAAGATGGTCATAATTAACTGGTACCCAACCGGCAAGGCGGTCATAATTAACTGGTACCCTACAGGCAAGATGGTCATAATTAACTGGCAGTCTACCGGCAAGATGGTCATAATTAACTGGTACCCTATAGGCAAGCTGGTCATAATTAACTGGTACCCAACCGGCAAGCTGGTCATAATTAACTGGTACCCAACCGGCAAGCTGGTCATAATTAACTGGTACCCTATAGGCAAGATGGTCATAATTAACTGGTACCCAACCGGCAAGGTGGTCATAATTAACTGGTACCCTACAGGCAAGATGGTCATAATTAACTGGTACCCAACCGGCAAGCTGGTCATAATTAACTGGTACCCTATAGGCAAGATGGTCATAATTAACTGGTACCCAACCGGCAAGGTAGTCATAATTAACTGGTACCCAACCGGCAAGCTGGTCATAATTAACTGGTACCCTATAGGCAAGATGGTCATAATTAACTGGTACCCAACCGGCAAGGTGGTCATAATTAACTGGTACCCTACAGGCAAGATGGTCATAATTAACTGACAGTCTACCGGCAAGATGGTCATAATTAACTGGTACCCAACCGGCAAGCTGGTCATAATTAACTGGTACCCTACCGGCAAGATGGTCATAATTAACTGGTACCCAACCGGCAAGCTGGTCATAATTAACTGGTACCCTACCGGCAAGATGGTCATAATTAACTGGTACCCAACCGGCAAGGTGGTCATAATTAACTGGTACCCTATAGGCAAGATGGTCATAATTAACTGGTACCCAACCGGCAAGCTGGTCATAATTAACTGGTACCCTACCGGCAAGGTGGTCATAATTAACTGGTACCCAACCGGCAAGCTGGTCATAATTAACTGGTACCCTACAGGCAAGATGGTCATAATTAACTGGTACCCAACCGGCAAGCTGGTCATAATTAACTGGTACCCTACCGGCAAGGTGTCATAATTAACTGGTACCCTACCGGCAAGGTGGTCATAATTAACTGGTACCCTACCGGCAAGGTGGTCATAATTAACTGGTACCATACCGGCAAGGTGGTCATAATTAACTGGTAGTCTACCGGCAAGGTGGTCATAATTAACTGGTACCCAACCGGCAAGCTGGTCATAATTAACTGGTACCCTACATGCAAGATGGTCATAATTAACTGGTACCCTACAGGCAAGGTGGTCATAATTAACTGGTACCCTACAGGCAAGGTCGTCATAATTAACTGGTACCCAACCGGCAAGCTGGTCATAATTAACTGGTACCCTATAGGCAAGATGGTCATAATTAACTGGTACCCAACCGGCAAGCTGGTCATAATTAACTGGTACCCTATAGGCAAGATGGTCATAATTAACTGGTACCCAACCGGCAAGGTGGTCATAATTAACTGGTACCCTACAGGCAAGATGGTCATAATTAACTGGCAGTCTACCGGCAAGATGGTCATAATTAACTGGTACCCTATAGGCAAGCTGGTCATAATTAACTGGTACCCAACCGGCAAGCTGGTCATAATTAACTGGTACCCAACCGACAAGCTGGTCATAATTAACTGGTACCCTATAGGCAAGATGGTCATAATTAACTGGTACCCAACCGGCAAGGTGGTCATAATTAACTGGTACCCTACAGGCAAGATGGTCATAATTAACTGGTACCCAACCGGCAAGCTGGTCATAATTAACTGGTACCCTATAGGCAAGATGGTCATAATTAACTGGTA
This sequence comes from Cepaea hortensis, assembly GCA_963921405.1. NCBI lineage: Eukaryota > Metazoa > Mollusca > Gastropoda > Stylommatophora > Helicidae > Cepaea > Cepaea hortensis. The sequence goes on along the minus strand of OY992878.1, from coordinate 136,436,088 downwards.
CCCAACCGGCAAGGTGGTCATAATTAACTGGTACCCTACATGCAAGATGGTCATAATTAACTGGTACCCAACCGGCAAGCTGGTCATAATTAACTGGTACCCTATAGGCAAGATGGTCATAATTAACTGGTACCCAACCGGCAAGGTGGTCATAATTAACTGGTACCCTACAGGCAAGATGGTCATAATTAACTGGCAGTCTACCGGCAAGATGGTCATAATTAACTGGTACCCAACCGGCAAGCTGGTCATAATTAACTGGTACCCAACCGGCAAGGTGGTCATAATTAACTGGTACCCTACATGCAAGATGGTCATAATTAACTGGTACCCAACCGGCAAGCTGGTCATAATTAACTGGTACCCTATAGGCAATATGGTCATAATTAACTGGTACCCAACCGGCAAGGTGGTCATAATTAACTGGTACCCTATAGGCAAGATGGTCATAATTAACTGGTACCCAACCGGCAAGCTGGTCATAATTAACTGGTACCCTATAGGCAAGATGGTCATAATTAACTGGTACCCAACCGGCAAGGTGGTCATAATTAACTGGTACCCTATAGGCAAGATGGTCATAATTAACTGGTACAAAACCGGCAAGATGGTCATAATTAACTGGTACCCAACCGGCAAGGTGGTCATAATTAACTGGTACCCTACATGCAAGATGGTCATAATTAACTGGTACCCAACCGGCAAGCTGGTCATAATTAACTGGTACCCTATAGGCAAGATGGTTATAATTAACTGGTACCCTATAGGCAAGATGGTCATAATTAACTGGTACCCAACCGGCAAGGTGGTCATAATTAACTGGTACCCTATAGGCAAGATGGTCATAATTAACTGGTACCCAACCGGCAAGCTGGTCATAATTAACTGGTACCCTATAGGCAAGATGGTCATAATTAACTGGTACCCAACCGGCAAGGTGGTCATAATTAACTGGTACCCTACAGGCAAGATGGTCATAATTAACTGGCAGTCTACCGGCAAGATGGTCATAATTAACTGGTACCCTATAGGCAAGCTGGTCATAATTAACTGGTACCCAACCGGCAAGCTGGTCATAATTAACTGGTACCCAACCGGCAAGCTGGTCATAATTAACTGGTACCCTATAGGCAAGATGGTCATAATTAACTGGTACCCAACCGGCAAGGTGGTCATAATTAACTGGTACCCTACAGGCAAGATGGTCATAATTAACTGGTACCCAACCGGCAAGCTGGTCATAATTAACTGGTACCCTATAGGCAAGATGGTCATAATTAACTGGTACCCAACCGGCAAGGTAGTCATAATTAACTGGTACCCAACCGGCAAGCTGGTCATAATTAACTGGTACCCTATAGGCAAGATGGTCATAATTAACTGGTACCCAACCGGCAAGGTGGTCATAATTAACTGGTACCCTACAGGCAAGATGGTCATAATTAACTGACAGTCTACCGGCAAGATGGTCATAATTAACTGGTACCCAACCGGCAAGCTGGTCATAATTAACTGGTACCCTACCGGCAAGATGGTCATAATTAACTGGTACCCAACCGGCAAGCTGGTCATAATTAACTGGTACCCTACCGGCAAGATGGTCATAATTAACTGGTACCCTATAGGCAAGATGGTCATAATTAACTGGTACCCAACCGGCAAGCTGGTCATAATTAACTGGTACCCTATAGGCAAGATGGTCATAATTAACTGGTACCCAACCGGCAAGGTGGTCATAATTAACTGGTACCCTACAGGCAAGATGGTCATAATTAACTGGCAGTCTACCGGCAAGATGGTCATAATTAACTGGTACCCTATAATCAAGCTGGTCATAATTAACTGGTACCCAACCGGCAAGCTGGTCATAATTAACTGGTACCCTATAGGCAAGATGGTCATAATTAACTGGTACCCAACCGGCAAGGTGGTCATAATTAACTGGTACCCTACAGGCAAGATGGTCATAATTAACTAGTACCCAACCGGCAAGCTGGTCATAATTAACTGGTTCCCTATAGGCAAGATGGTCATAATTAACTGGTACCCAACCGGCAAGGTGGTCATAATTAACTGGTACCCTACATGCAAGATGGTCATAATTAACTGGTACCCAACCGGCAAGCTGGTCATAATTAACTGGTACCCTATAGGCAAGATGGTCATAATTAACTGGTACCCAACCGGCAAGGTGGTCATAATTAACTGGTTCCCTACAGGCAAGATGGTCATAATTAACTGACAGTCTACCGGCAAGATGGTCATAGTTAACTGGTACCCAACCGGCAAGCTGGTCATAATTAACTGGTACCCTACCGGCAAGATGGTCATAATTAACTGGTACCCAACCTGCAAGCTGGTCATAATTAACTGGTACCCTACCGGCAAGATGGTCATAATTAACTGGTACCCAACCGGCAAGCTGGTCATAATTAACTGGTACCCTACAGGCAAGATGGTCATAATTAACTGGTACCCGATAGGCAAGCTGGTCATAATTAACTGGTACCCTACAGGCAAGATGGTCATAATTAACTGGTACCCAACCGGCAAGCTGGTCATAATTAACTGGTACTCTACCGGCAAGCTGGTCATAATTAACTGGTACCCAACCGGCAAGCTGGTCATAATTAACTGGTACCCAACCGGCAAGATGGTCATAATTAACTGGTACCCTACCGGCAAGGTGGTTATAATTAACTGGTACCCTACTGGCAAGGTGGTTATAATTAACTGGTATACTACCGGAAATCTGGTCATAATTACCTGATAACCTACCGGCAAGGTGGTCATAATTAACTGGTACCCTACAGGCAAGATGGTCATAATTAACTGGTACTCAACCGGCAAGCTGGTCATAATTAACTGGTACCCTACAGGCAAGATGGTCATAATTAACTGGTACCCAACCGGCAAGCTGGTCATAATTAACTGGTACCCAACCGGCAAGGTGGTCATAATTAACTGGTACCCTACCGGCAAGGTGGTTATAATTAACTGGTACCCAACAGGCAAGATGGTCATAATTAACTGGTACCCAACCGGCAAGGTGGTCATAATTAACTGGTACGCTACCGGCAAGGTGGTCATAATTAACTGGTACCCTACTGGCAAGGTGGTTATAATTAACTGGTATACTACCGGAAATCAGGTCATAATTACCTGATAACCTACCGGCAAGGTGGTCATAATTAACTGGTACCATACAGGCAAGATGGCCATAATTAACTCGTACTCAACCGGCAAGCTGGTCATAATTAACTAGTACCCTACAGGCAAGATGGTCATAATTAACTGGTACCATACCGGCAAGCTGGTAATAATTAACTGGTACCCTACCGGCAAGGTGGTCATAATTAACTGGTACCCAACCGGCAAGCTGGTCATAATTAACTGGTACCCTACAGGCAAGATGGTCATAATTAACTGGTACCCAACCGGCAAGCTGGTCATAATTAACTGGTACCCTACCGGCAAAGTGGTCATAATTAACTGGTACCCTACCGGCAAGGTGGTCATAATTAACTGGTACCTAACAGGCAAGATGGTCATAATTAACTGGTACCCTACATGCAAGATGGTCATAATTAACTGGTACCCTACAGGCAAGATGGTCATAATTAACTGGTATACTACAGGCAAGGTGGTCATAATTAACTGGTACCCTACAGGCAAGATGGTCATAATTAACTGGTACCCAACCGGCAAGCTGGTCATAATTAACTGGTACCCTACAGGCAAGATGGTCATAACTAACTGGTACCCAACCGGCAAGGTGGTCATAATTAACTGGTACCCTACCGGCAAGCTGGTCATAATTAACTGGTACCCTACCGGCAAGGTGTCATAATTAACTTGTACCCTTCCGGCAAGGTGGTCATAATTAACTGGTACCCTACCGGCAAGGTGGTCACAATTAACTGGTACCATACCGGCAAGGTGGTCATAATTAACTGGTATACTACAGGCAAGGTGGTCATAATTAACTGGTACCCTACAGGCAAGATGGTCATAATTAACTGGTACCATGCCGGCAAGCTGGTCATAATTAACTGGTACCCTACCGGCAAGGTGGTCATAATTAACTGGTACCCAACCGGCAAGCTGGTCATAATTAACTGGTACCCTACAGGCAAGATGGTCATAATTAACTGGTACCCAACCGGCAAGCTGGTCATAATTAACTGGTACCCTACCGGCAAGGTGTCATAATTAACTGGTACCCTACCGGCAAGGTGGTCATAATTAACTGGTACCCTACCGGCAAGGTGGTCATAATTAACTGGTACCATACCGGCAAGGTGGTCATAATTAACTGGTAGTCTACCGGCAAGGTGGTCATAATTAACTGGTACCCAACCGGCAAGCTGGTCATAATTAACTGGTACCCTACAGGCAAGATGGTCATAATTAACTGGTACCCTACAGGCAAGGTGGTCATAATTAACTGGTACCCTACAGGCAAGGTCGTCATAATTAACTGGTACCCAACCGGCAAGCTGGTCATAATTAACTGGTATCCTACAGGCAAGATGGTCATAATTAACTGGTACCCAACCGGCAAGCTGGTCATAATTAAGTGGTACCCTACCGGCAAGGTGGTCATAATTAACTGGTACCCTACTGGCAAGGTGGTTATAATTAACTGGTATACTACCGGAAATCTGGTCATAATTACCTGATAACCTACCGGCAAGGTGGTCATAATTAATTGGTACCCTACAGGCAAGATGGTCATAATTAACTGGTACTCAACCGGCAAGCTGGTCATAATTAACTGGTACCCTACAGGCAAGGTGGTCATAATTAACTGGTACCCTACAGGCAAGATGGTCATAATTAACTGGTACCCAACCGGCAAGCTGGTCATAATTAACTGGTACCCTACAGGAAAGATGGTCATAATTAACTGGTACCCAACCGGCAAGCTGGTCATAATTAACTGGTACCCTACTGGCAAGGTGGTCATAATTAACTGGTAGTCTACCGGCAAGGTGGTCATGGTTTCGATTCGTATCAAGGCGGTTGCCAGTCTTTAATATAAACCTGGGCTTCCCAGGTGATCTAGCCTAAAATGGACACCAGAAAATGTCTTGGTTTGTAATTTCTGTAGGCACGATAGTGGCCACAACAAATACAGAGCTCTGTTTGGTCTATATAAATATGGGTCCAACGCTACGTGACTAACGTGTCTTAAATATTGTAAAGGGAACCCATACTTATTTAACATTTTAGGCTGAGTCGACCTGGGAGTCTAGTTAAATGGGGGACAAAATCCACTGTAGAAGATTGGAACTTATGATCAATGGGCCTGCAGAAAGCCCACCAGTCGCTTTCTACGGCTGCTGCCTATTTGCCCCATACTCCATGCTACTTGGTGCTGTCAGTCTCATTTATTCCGTGTGTATAGGGCAGAACAATGAGAATGTTCTAGATACAATCTTTGGTATTCAGTAATGATAAGACTAGTCTAATGCCTAAACACTCGTCTACAGACCCAGTGGTCATGGGTTCAAATCGACATTGTGGTCTCTAAGAATGGTTGCCTAACACTTTCTGCGGGTAAACGGGTAGTTGATGTGTTTGTTTAAAAAAACTATGTCTAATGGCCGGATATTGGTGTAGCTGGGTCGTCAAGTGTAGTATTCGAATAAGATTATACCATTACTCCGTTCAACCTCAAAGAGAAGTTATATTAGGGTCAGACCCTGGCTCAGATTAATAGTCCTGCGACTGGGTCAGCCACAAATAGCGGCTGCCCGCGGTATTACCCTCACAGGATGTTAATTTGAAAGTGGGTGTTGTCCAAAGAGGGCAATTACTGAGCCATTAAATGTAGTATTTCTTTTTCTTTCTTTTTTTTTTTTTTTTTGCATATTCTATTTACAGGACATCGCTGTCAACACCAGCACTGCTGTCGTTGATGTCTTGGCAAGTTTAGGTTCAGTAGTTTACAATTGCTTTCTGAACGACCAGCTCCCATACCATCTCGTTAAAACCAGCGCAACACAGTCTGCTGCCAAATCGGTCGCAGTTGTGTTTCTAACGCAGGTAAGCGGCCTCAAGAATCGCGTCCGCAAGACCTTAGCCACAGAGTCGGCATTAAGTGTAGTAATGACACTATATATGTGTGTAACTGGTTCGTCGAGTGTAGTAATGCCACTGAATATCTGCGTAATCAGTTCGTCGAGACTACTAATGACATCGTATGTTAGTGTAACCGATTCCTCGAGTGACAAACTACACTTATTCTCTCAGGAAGAGTTTCAGATGACAACATGGAGTCAAGTGGGTCTTCGTGTTTTCATTTTCTATAGCCAACACATCTATATTGTTTTATTTTGACATTTTTAAATAGTCCAGTGAATCTTTCAGTAAATTATTAATTCCTATTTAAGAGTGGTAGCAGGTCTCCCTGGTTGAGGGGTTAGCAGCTTTCTCCGTAACCCCGAATACTCTCGTGGTTGACGTGAGCGCATGAGAATGGAAGCGGTTCGAGTCGCGCCAGTGACTTATGAGAGTATGGAGTCGGTCGCTCCATACGAATGACAAACTACTGAGCGTAATCTTGCCAAGAAATCAACAATCAGCTAAAAGATGCTGAAGTTGACAGCGATGTCCTGTAAAGGATATGCAAAACATTTAAGAGTGGTGGTATTTTAATCTTCCTGTTTTTTTTTTTAAATCAAAATTTCAAAATGGACAGTGCAGATTTCAATAACTTATTTCCCCATTCGTGGCAAAAAATTCGGAGGCATCTCATTTCAGTAATTGGCTGAAAAAATTTCTTATTCTTTATAACGCATGAGCAAATTTAATCTAATCAATCACATTAATTCCAATGGATAATTAAACACACATAAATGATAACTACCACTGAAATTAATCTGACGTTAAAGGAATCAAGAAAAATCTTGCAGCTATTGTAATATAAAATATATTGTAATATAAAATCTCCTACCCTTTGGACGTAAAGAAGTAATGACAATTATTTATTGAGATGGCTATTTTGGATTATTTATGATATTTTATTTGGCACTGAAACGATAGGCCGACAACTTAACAGACAGCCAGGCGGACACATATATGGGGGGTTAAGTAAGCTTATTGTGATAAATGTTTCGTAGCGAATGCGTTAAATAACAGTTGTAAAGAAAACATGATCGATAGATAACTTGTGGCCGAAAAGATAACTATCGATATCATCATGGCTAGGTAGGCAGATCAACGTCTACGCTGGCATTAAATTGGAATCAAACGTTGATTTCTCGTTCAGAAAGCAATGACAAAATACTGAACGTAAAATTGACTAGAAAATTAACCAGGGGTTGATCGTAACGCACTGCACAGGTCATGCACCATTAGAATTAGTAATCTTCAGCCAGTGCTCTCTTTGCCGGTGTCTATCGGTGGTGCCATGATCGTTGTGACTCACATGTAGCTGTCTTCGTTGACCTCATTCCTCCACATCTAAGACCCTGGTTCTGTGATCTCCCCAGAGATGAGATGGTGCTAGTGATTACAATAATCTGGAAGGGTAGGTTTCTATCTACCATTGACATAACATGGCTGAGGTAGATAAGGTTGAGTGTCTATCAATTCGCACTGTAAATATTCGTCCACAATGGATGCATGGTCATTTTCACCATCACGCACTATCTTACGTCTCGAGCACTCGGTGTGTGACCTATCTGCAACCATTTTCTCCTTTATCTTTTTTTTCCATTTCTGATATTTGCCCTCCATGCAACACGTTCGGCGGCGACTTGCTTCCAATGTGCATTATCAATGCCTGTATCTATCATGTCCCGCTTACACAATCTTAGTATCGTAGTAGAGGCCGACCCCGAGATATCTTACCTATCATTCACGAATATAAAATACGTCCTTTTGGATTCTACCATCATCCATCCTCCCAACGTGTCTTATCCATCTAAGTCTACGAAGACCGAGCATGGAACAAACCGTCACAAAACCTGATCTTTCCAATAATTCAGTATATGTGGTTTTGTATTGCCACTTAATACTAAGTGTTCTTCGCAGACACTGCATATTAAAGCTGTTTAAACGGTTCTCTTGGTGTGAGTAAGTTGACCAGGTCTCACTGCCATACAGAAGAGTACTAAGTACTAAGTTTAATAAGACACATGTTTGATAGACTGGGGCTTTGATCTTTTGTGTTTTACGTATATATACAAACTGTTTTAAATTACCACATCTTACAGTTCAGTTCATTTCAGATAATCAGCATTGCACTCTGGATACAAACGTAGGCCTCCGATACACTTCGCATTGAATCCACCAGAATATGGCTACATGTGTGCCAACCAATGTTGAGCAGCAAGCATCCTCGCCACGCTGTACTCTAATTTATAGTGCAGTGATACCTCGGGTTACGAACTTAATTCGTTCCAGAATTCGGTTCGTAACCCGAAACGTTCGTAACCCAAAACATTGAAATCGATGAAATAAAGACATTCTGTTTCAAGATGAAAGAATCGTTCTTTTTTTCTTATTAACATCCGGTCGTTTACCGGACAAAATGCAAAGAATACGTGTACTACACGTTTTAAATAAAAAGAACGAAAACAACCAAATGAATTAAATCTATATATATAAAAATCGTTGTGTGTATGTATGTATGTCCGTCCTTTATGCGTTCGCGAACGGTCCAACCGATTGAGATGAAATTTTCTACACGTTTTTCTTTCATTCCTGTGCAACCAACTGTGATAGTTTTATCTATCAGCTATCAGCTATTACCTTCCTAAAATTTAATTTTGTAATTACATGACTGAACATAAGAAAATATAAAAATATATGACAAAAAGGGATATAACTTTTAGTAGCATTATTATATCTTAAGTTAAGTCCCCTGGCTATAGAAATCTATATGAATTAAATGAGGTGCAGCCGGGCCAGGTCAGACAGACAGATAGACAGACAGATAGACAGACTGACAGACAGACAGATAGTCGGGAACGGGAGCCAAGTTTACTTTAGATAGATCTCTTCCAATCATATTTTCTATCTATTCTTCTATTCTATCTATATTTTTAACGGGAACGGGCCGAACATAGATAGATATATAGATAGATAGATAGATAGATAGATAGATAGATAGATACATAGATAGATACATAGATAGATACATCGATAGATAGATAGATAGATCCCCGCCAGAGCCTGGGCGAAGCCGGGCCGGGCAGCTAATATTTATCGTTTCCATCAAGGGGACTTAACATAAGAAAACTTATTTCAAGGGTCATAACTTTTAATAACATCACTATTATTTTATGTATAGATTGTTGCATTGTTTTCAAAGATTTATAAACTTTCTGTCTATAGTTATTTACAGGCATATGAGTTATAATAAATAATGATATAATCTTTAAGGCATTTTCATAATTTTTATAAAAGTAATGCATCTATTTAAATAGTGAAAATTTTCTAACACATCTTTTTATGTTTTTAAAACCAGTGTTCATTAAAAATAATGGATTTATTTTAGATTAGATACGTTAGAATTTTATTTCTGTACTTTTTTGGAGTGGAACTTTTGAAGTAATCGAAGCATTTGTTTTTTCCGTTCGCTTGGCAGAGAGAAGGTCAGTACACAATTAAATGGGTATATTCTTGATTTTGTTTTTGTTTTTAAAAAAAAAGTTGGCCGCGTGTGTGTCAACATCACATTTTTCATTCAATGTTGTGGGTGTGCATACCTTATGCATACCTTACACGCAGCACGCCTGTTAAAATGCAGGTTTGTAATATAATAAAAACGTCTCTACCCTTTCCTATTTATGGACTCCCTTAAAAATAAACAAACCCTTACAATTACTGATTAAGTAACTTACTTAATGTAGGAGAAAATAAAACAGCGATAGACTGACCGTGGCACAGCTAAATTTATTTTGGCTTGTTTTCTCTCCCGTATCTGGCCAATCCTGGCGAGGGGGAAAACAAAGACTGAAGCGGCCATTTCTAGTCAAGAGAACAGACAAGAAAGTCGACCTTTCCCTTCGGGGAGAAGGTAGTTTGTTTTAAAACCATGATTCTCTTCAAGCTATTGGTATGTTATCTACATATATTAAGATATATTTATGTATTACCTAGACCAGTATGTTTAATTAAGAATTAGTTACAATTCTCTTAAACCAGGCTGGATGATGTTTACTAAGGAAACACAGGTGGGCGCCACGCTGTAATTTTTCCTATGTCTTACAATTTCAAATCCATATGTTAATATCTTGTATAGGCATTATGAACTTATATCTCACTAGTAGTGCTATAATCTATGAATATTATGTGTACTGTAAAGTATCAACTCTCATGTCTGAAACACATTCTAGAGATTTTCTCAATGTAGGAGCAGACCCCTGATTCATGCTTCATAGTAAAGAACTAGTGTCTGTCAATTTCATATTCCTATGTTAAAACTTCTAGGCACGGTGAACAATATCTCACTATTTATGCTTAGAAATCTGCAAATAATCTATGTACTATAGAAAGGTGTTTTATCCATGCGGGGACATACAAATGATTACGCATATTCCTGACTCGTACTTAGTCAGGGGATAAAATATTTTGCCACATTATAATCTGTAACTTGGAAATATAGTGCTAAATTTTAGTACCATTCTTTTGTTAACAGATTAATAACCACTCCATATGAGGTTGAACATATAATCATTTCATAAAATAGTGTTAGGGACAGGCCATGTTTGAATATAAATTCATGAACAATTAAACGCGTGATGTAAATGTATGTTCGGATAGGATTCACTCCGCATCGCCTCACCGTAGTAGAAACAGAAGCGAAGATTGATGTGAATAAATTGCTTGCAATATTCAGAAGACTGGACCATGCGGCATAAGTTATTCTTATAAATACCCTCCGAATAATAGCAGTCATTGGCAAAACATATCACAGCGATTACTATCCTCATGTGCTGTACGCAGTGGGGGGAAAACAATGGATGTTTTAGTTCATGAAGATAATTCAAAAACCTAGGCTCCCTGCATCATCATTATGATTATTATGTATGATTATCATGTACTTAATATCAGAGAAATGTACATGTATGTTTTTTTTTGGTATGAGAATTTTCTTTGTTCTGATTGTTACTTTTTACTGTGGGAATATACATTTTAATGTTGCACCTTGGGATTAGAGGATGTTGATGTAAGAATACATATGTATGTCAGTACTTAAGAAGCCAATGGTGAATAGTCTTGACCTAGTGATGATTATAGTGCCGAAATGAAGACGCGGCATTAGAAACCACAGGGATTCTGTATAGGCTATTCTCTTCAAGTAATGAGAGAGACAATATCAACATGTTGGATGGACAGAATGACTTCACCCATCCAATAGTCCCAGTAACAACAGAACAAAATATAAGTGAGAAAATACCTTACTCACTAGGAAGGGTCAGAATGGCTCTACTCAGCAATGAGGGACAGTGGAACATGGACACCCACTCCTTTCCCCTTCTCCCCTTGTTGTTTTGTATTTGTGTTTGTAATTGTGTTGTAAACCTTTTATCATAACACAGTAGGTTAATGCTAGTGTTGTATTCTTTGTCATCCCTTTTCTATAGAAGAGAAGCAGGTGGTGGTTGAATTTGGTGGGACTATATCACTAACACTGGATCCTGGGTAAACAGCCATAAAGTGAATGTCCAAACCATAGTCTGGATCTAGCAATACCTCAATGTTTACTGCGGCACTCAATAGCTCCATAGCGAGCAACAGATAAATTAGAAGACAACTGACTGGGTGAGTGATTAAGTCCTATTTTAGTAGGAATATCCAGGATGGACTTCAAGATCTAATAATCTACAAAGATGAAGATCATCAGAGTACTGACAACAGTGTATCGTTTGCGTTACTTCTGAGAAGTATCACCAATGGCCTCATCATTCAACCAAGTCAGTGAAACTGGGACAATCCTTCTTCAAGTTACTAAAACTAACAACAGTGAGTAACCTTCAACTGTTGGTTGGATTACCAAGTTAATATCCACAATGGATAAGTCTTCGAAAGAACATCTCACAGCTGCAAAAGTCAAACATAAGGTTCCAGCCATGCAACACCAAGTTCTAGCTATGAACACCAACTCAAACAAATGGGAAGAGACACTGAAACAACATTATAGCCAATACAAACAAATGTACCAACTTCAGAACATCTGAACCATAACTACACCAGATTACCTCAAGGTCCAAAACCTGAACACCATCAAAAGAACCATATGAAAGCAGCTAGATGAGTAAACGCCTTTACGCCTGCAACCAAAGGAATCACCTGATGGCTTGCAAACCTGGATATGTGGTGGAGTAATATTCTTCAGTTACATGCCTGCAGCAGAATCTTCAGATGAAACCAAATGAATGATTCACCACTGTATGTTCTACACAGAAATGGAATGAATGAGAACTCTATGCTGGTCCCATGTCAGCCTAACTGCCCATCATCAAGTGTGGGATGGCCTATCAACATGAACCGGGTGTGTGACAAAGCCTTTTGAACTAAATTGGGAAACGGTTAACATAAACTGAGCTGTTGGACAGTCGTCATCTTTTCATCGATAAGATGATATAGGGAAGAACCTTCTGCAGAGCTTAAGTTGCATCTCCTGAAAGTATGACAGACCTAGGCATCAATTTCAATTGGAACACAACCCAAATGGCAACCGAGTATTCTTAAATTCAGTCTCATGGAGAGAATATGTGCTTATGTATAATTCTATTCTTGGATTATGGATTAGAAACATTCGCCAGCCAACTTCGGTGGACATACTGTGAGTAGAAAATGACTGTGAGTATAATTCTGCACGGATAATTATGGACATTAACTGCTTTGCACTGGAGAAGAATGCCCATCCGCAACGCCTAAATGAACACTATAATTAATTAATTTAATTATTAGTATCAACTGTTTTCATGAGTGTGGTTTTCTTCAATGACAGGAAAAGGGTAAAGATTGTTTTACATGGTAATGGTGTACACCTAAAGGGTTATGTTATGACATATATGTATAATATTTTGACACCCACTCATTATTTTTAAATATGAGAATTGTACATGGTGTCAGAAATAAATGTATGTATGTTGGGTTTCTGCACCTAGACCAATGTGATTTTATCTAGGTACAATGAGTCAAGTTAGCAGAACCAATTTGTGGTTGTTGTGTTGTTTGTAATAACCTTGTTTTTTTCTGGGGTCACTGGGTACTATGTTGTAATACTGCATATCATTCCCATGCCTGTCTGAAAATGCATAGTGTTTATTACACCTATATATATATATGTAACTGCAGATCTTGAGTTAATACCTGAACTGTGTGTCCAAAAGTGTTGTGTACATCAAGTAAATGTGGTGTCCAACAAGTGGTTGTTTATATGTTGTGAGCAATCAATATCCTTCTAGCATCTATAGTTAATTTAAAGGGTGATGAAGTGGGAAGGGAAACCTACACACAGATGCCATTGTTTCAAGGATGGAACTCTTTCCTCCTGGGATTTGTGGTAAATATCCCTGATCACCCTGCATTCTTACCAGTGACAGAGAATCAATAATACCCCCTAGACATTTTAACGAATCATTCTCAGGAATTAAAATCCACACCCCACATGTGTGGTCCCGCCCGGTACGGACTTCACCTAGTAGTGGAGTAGTCCGTGAATTTAAAACTCATGGTAAACATCACAATTGGTGTATTATGGTGAGTATATGAATTCAGGGAAAACCTCTCGCAGGTAAACCAAGTCACTTCAGAATGTTATAGTGTTAGTAACAGACCTAATCACTCATTAGTATGAGCTGAGTCAAGTTTTATGTGAACCCATAATGGCTCAGATAAATATAAGGTTTTTTTTTGGTACAAAACTGTTCACAGGTAATATCTTGATTCTAGCAGATGCATCAGGTAGTTGGTTGTTGGATATGAGATTTTTTTTTTAAACTCATATTTTATATCTTATTGATGGGAAACTAAGTCCAGTAATGAACCTCCAGTAGTAAGGTCTTTGGGATGGTAAACTCACATAAGATAGGTAATTCAGTGAATGTTTAGAATTCATAGTCATTCCCATTTGATGTTTGAGGTATGGTTCTGCTACTCTGATATTCTCTTTAAATGGTTCAAAAGTGGTGTACTCATGAACACACTACTATATTATGTATCCATAAGGTTTATGTTCCTACATATGAATCATGTGTTAATTAACTATTTTGTCATTGATTATCATTGTATTTTCATGCTTGATCTGCTTGTATAAGTCATGTAATATTGAAAAATTACCAAGGCAGCAGAGAGTGATAGACAATTTTATAGATAATTAGGACAGATAAGTTAGAAATCCAATAAATGTTTTTTAAGGGAAAAATTTAATCAACAAATGATGATTCAGTAGGAAAGGAAATAATACCTGAGAGATAAATTAAACCAGGGGAAAATAGCAGTAACTAAAGTAAATGAACTAATGGTAAGGCCAAAACCACCACTTGCAAAAATGTAGACATAGTTAATGGAAGGGAAGGAATATTGTAAGAATTTGCAGTATTTAGGGGCACCCTAATTTAATCCTTTTTTTTCATATGACATAACATGTTCTACAACACCGGTAGTAAAGTAAAGTGAATAAATGATGGATACTTAGGAAGAAAAGCCATACTGACACTTATTCTACTCCACCGGTGATATGAGTAGTTATTAATAACAAACTCAGATGGCCCATATGTTAATAAATAGGGTCAACCAAAATATTCACCTGGTGATGTAAGTGAAACTGATCAACTCACTTACTGACCCAACAGAATATAAGGTATTTCTTTAAATTATCCACCCCGATTCCATTATTAATGGTAGCGGAAACAGACCGTATAGGTATGTAAAAGGTATAATTAAAGAATAAACATAAGAAATTGGAATTTCAAATGAACTTCAGGAGATACCGGAAAAAATCTGTGCTAGTCTCTAGTAAGAGACTAAACATTTCAGAAAATTGGCTCCTTAGCTTTGAAATTTACAGTTTAATCTCATTAAGTGAAATGTTCACTATGAGTAGTCCTCATCAAAAAGAGGAGTGAAACAGCTTTTAGTTAGCGATTAGCTTACATAAAGTTATTTCAATAATTGCCTAACTAACATTAATATTCTCATAAGGGAAGAATTAAGAAGGGCAAAAATAAGGGGTACAATAGAGGCGCGCGACTCAATTGTATTTTCTTTAAAACTAACCGAGTAACTAAATTCTAGATAATGCTCGAAGCCTACTAAAAGGTAGATTAATCAGAAATCAGTCGCAAGACGAAACAGATTTCTACATCTCAGTTCTGACTAGGATTATATGCCAGCATTAAATATGTGAAAGCAGATCCAGACTAACAGAGATTAGCTTAAATAACTGATACGAATCAGTAAAAGCAACAATTAAATAAACAACTCTTGAAATAGATGCTGTTTATAAATAGGACGAACTCCTTGACGTGAAGACAGGGGAAACGCCTAAAACTTATACAGTGAACCCATGCTAGAAAAATGGAATATAGCTGTGTAAAAACCAAGCAAATTGGAGCAGATAGCTGAAGAATTGCTTGATATTTACTAGAGTAGGAATTTCAATCAGGAATCCAGCTAGTAAATTATATAACAGTTCAAAGATAGACCTTCTTCAATCTAAATAAATCCAGAGTTTCCACGTATTAAACGGACGAAAACAAAACTGGAGAGAAACATTAAGAGTACCTTACCTGTTATCTTGAGGACACAACTCAGGAGACGCCAGTATTAGAGGGATTTACAGATGTAATAGTAATTTTACAAAAACTAGTAACCCACATCCATAACTGGAAAGTGAACCAGCAACTTGATTGTCTGGAAGACTATCACAGGAATCACAAAAAGGGGCTTTTAACTTCTCACTGAACTGATTATATATGGTAGGAGACAATACGTCTGAACCTACATAACAATGTATGTTGCTAAGTTGAAAATAGTCCTAAAACCTGGAGGGAGGTAGACGACGATCAATGTACGCCAAGCGACGCAAAATTGCTCGTAATTCAACACCAAAGCAACAAATACAGAGTGAAACTCAAACACATCAAGTTAGAATTACTAATAAGGATTCTAGCGTAAAATAGATCTAGGTTAGAAGGAAAAGCAGAGAGAGAGAGAGTAAGCTAAGAATTACTTCGTTTCTGATAGATTCATGTTCCCCGGAATAGTCGGTTCAGAACGGAAATCTAGAAAAGTTGGACCTTGTTTACATGTTAGACGAGATTCTCGGGAAAAACCCGCAAGAGAAAGGGACACCACTCTAATCAGTAGTTATCAAAACTGATCGGAAAATCCCATAACTCGCCTAATAACCCAAACACATGATGTATTGGATGAAAATGTATTCAACAGGAACAATATTTAGCTTCCTTTAAATATCAGATCTATAGTTAAAACAAACGTCTAACTTACAGGGAGACGGGCGAGTTTAATATGCTATCAGTGGACGCAGAATTAACCGTCGGTTTTAACATAATCTCAAGATTGATAATCTAATGAGAGAGAAATCAAGCTTAATGATATCTCAATTGCTTCAAAAAGTCGGTTTGATGCAGACAAACCAGTACTGGAAAGTAACAAATTATCAGATAACCACTCATATTTCAAACAATAGCTGACAACAGTGAAGAGGGTGCTACACTCTTTCACTAAAAGAGAAATAATCCTTTAAGGTTATGCCAGTTGTCGTGACTAAAAGAAAATGGACGTGGCTCTGATTATATAACATAAGGCAGTAGTAAAGTAATAAGGGATGGATACTAGGTGAGTCAATGTAAAGACGGAAATTGTAGAGTACTTCTTGACCATTTAATTTCTGAAAGAAATAAATGTCTTAAATGGGGGAGGCGTGTAATATAATAAAAACGTCTCTACCCTTTCCTATTTATGGACTCCCTTAAAAATAAACAAACCCTTACAATTACTGATTAAGTAACTTACTTAATGTAGGAGAAAATAAAACAGCGATAGACTGACCGTGGCACAGCTAAATTTATTTTGGCTTGTTTTCTCTCCCGTATCTGGCCAATCCTGGCGAGGGGGAAAACAAAGACTGAAGCGGCCATTTCTAGTCAAGAGAACAGACAAGAAAGTCGTCCTTTCCCTTCGGGGAGAAGGTAGTTTGTTTTAAAACCATGATTCTCTTCAAGCTATTGGTATGTTATCTACATATATTAAGATATATTTATGTATTACCTAGACCAGTATGTTTAATTAAGAATTAGTTACAATTCTCTTAAACCAGGCTGGATGATGTTTACTAAGGAAACACAGGTGGGCGCCACGCTGTAATTTTTCCTATGTCTTACAATTTCAAATCCATATGTTAATATCTTGTATAGGCATTATGAACTTATATCTCACTAGTAGTGCTATAATCTATGAATATTATGTGTACTGTAAAGTATCAACTCTCATGTCTGAAACACATTCTAGAGATTTTCTCAATGTAGGAGCAGACCCCTGATTCATGCTTCATAGTAAAGAACTAGTGTCTGTCAATTTCATATTCCTATGTTAAAACTTCTAGGCACGGTGAACAATATCTCACTATTTATGCTTAGAAATCTGCAAATAATCTATGTACTATAGAAAGGTGTTTTATCCATGCGGGGACATACAAATGATTACGCATATTCCTGACTCGTACTTAGTCAGGGGATAAAATATTTTGCCACATTATAATCTGTAACTTGGAAATATAGTGCTAAATTTTAGTACCATTCTTTTGTTAACAGATTAGTAACCACTCCATATGAGGTTGAACATATAATCATTTCATAAAATAGTGTTAGGGACAGGCCATGTTTGAATATAAATTCATGAACAATTAAACGCGTGATGTAAATGTATGTTCGGATAGGATTCACTCCGCATCGCCTCACCGTAGTAGAAACAGAAGCGAAGATTGATGTGAATAAATTGCTTGCAATATTCAGAAGACTGGACCATGCGGCATAAGTTATTCTTATAAATACCCTCCGAATAATAGCAGTCATTGGCAAAACATATCACAGCGATTACTATCCTCATGTGCTGTACGCAGTGGGGGGAAAACAATGGATGTTTTAGTTCATGAAGATAATTCAAAAACCTAGGCTCCCTGCATCATCATTATGATTATTATGTATGATTATCATGTACTTAATATCAGAGAAATGTACATGTATGTTTTTTTTTGGTATGAGAATTTTCTTTGTTCTGATTGTTACTTTTTACTGTGGGAATATACATTTTAATGTTGCACCTTGGGATTAGAGGATGTTGATGTAAGAATACATATGTATGTCAGTACTTAAGAAGCCAATGGTGAATAGTCTTGACCTAGTGATGATTATAGTGCCGAAATGAAGACGCGGCATTAGAAACCACAGGGATTCTGTATAGGCTATTCTCTTCAAGTAATGAGAGAGACAATATCAACATGTTGGATGGACAGAATGACTTCACCCATCCAATAGTCCCAGTAACAACAGAACAAAATATAAGTGAGAAAATACCTTACTCACTAGGAAGGGTCAGAATGGCTCTACTCAGCAATGAGGGACAGTGGAACATGGACACCCACTCCTTTCCCCTTCTCCCCTTGTTGTTTTGTATTTGTGTTTGTAATTGTGTTGTAAACCTTTTATCATAACACAGTAGGTTAATGCTAGTGTTGTATTCTTTGTCATCCCTTTTCTATAGAAGAGAAGCAGGTGGTGGTTGAATTTGGTGGGACTATATCACTAACACTGGATCCTGGGTAAACAGCCATAAAGTGAATGTCCAAACCATAGTCTGGATCTAGCAATACCTCAATGTTTACTGCGGCACTCAATAGCTCCATAGCGAGCAACAGATAAATTAGAAGACAACTGACTGGGTGAGTGATTAAGTCCTATTTTAGTAGGAATATCCAGGATGGACTTCAAGATCTAATAATCTACAAAGATGAAGATCATCAGAGTACTGACAACAGTGTATCGTTTGCGTTACTTCTGAGAAGTATCACCAATGGCCTCATCATTCAACCAAGTCAGTGAAACTGGGACAATCCTTCTTCAAGTTACTAAAACTAACAACAGTGAGTAACCTTCAACTGTTGGTTGGATTACCAAGTTAATATCCACAATGGATAAGTCTTCGAAAGAACATCTCACAGCTGCAAAAGTCAAACATAAGGTTCCAGCCATGCAACACCAAGTTCTAGCTATGAACACCAACTCAAACAAATGGGAAGAGACACTGAAACAACATTATAGCCAATACAAACAAATGTACCAACTTCAGAACATCTGAACCATAACTACACCAGATTACCTCAAGGTCCAAAACCTGAACACCATCAAAAGAACCATATGAAAGCAGCTAGATGAGTAAATGCCTTTACGCCTGCAACCAAAGGAATCACCTGATGGCTTGCAAACCTGGATATGTGGTGGAGTAATATTCTTCAGTTACATGCCTGCAGCAGAATCTTCAGATGAAACCAAATGAATGATTCACCACTGTATGTTCTACACAGAAATGGAATGAATGAGAACTCTATGCTGGTCCCATGTCAGCCTAACTGCCCATCATCAAGTGTGGGATGGCCTATCAACATGAACCGGGTGTGTGACAAAGCCTTTTGAACTAAATTGGGAAACGGTTAACATAAACCGAGCTGTTGGACAGTCGTCATCTTTTCATCGATAAGATGATATAGGGAAGAACCTTCTGCAGAGCTTAAGTTGCATCTCCTGAAAGTATGACAGACCTAGGCATCAATTTCAATTGGAACACAACCCAAATGGCAACCGAGTATTCTTAAATTCAGTCTCATGGAGAGAATATGTGCTTATGTATAATTCTATTCTTGGATTATGGATTAGAAACATTCGCCAGCCAACTTCGGTGGACATACTGTGAGTAGAAAATGACTGTGAGTATAATTCTGCACGGATAATTATGGACATTAACTGCTTTGCACTGGAGAAGAATGCCCATCCGCAACGCCTAAATGAACACTATAATTAATTAATTTAATTATTAGTATCAACTGTTTTCATGAGTGTGGTTTTCTTCAATGACAGGAAAAGGGTAAAGATTGTTTTACATGGTAATGGTGTACACCTAAAGGGTTATGTTATGACATATATGTATAATATTTTGACACCCACTCATTATTTTTAAATATGAGAATTGTACATGGTGTCAGAAATAAATGTATGTATGTTGGGTTTCTGCACCTAGACCAATGTGATTTTATCTAGGTACAATGAGTCAAGTTAGCAGAACCAATTTGTGGTTGTTGTGTTGTTTGTAATAACCTTGTTTTTTTCTGGGGTCACTGGGTACTATGTTGTAATACTGCATATCATTCCCATGCCTGTCTGAAAATGCATAGTGTTTATTACACCTATATATATATATGTAACTGCAGATCTTGAGTTAATACCTGAACTGTGTGTCCAAAAGTGTTGTGTACATCAAGTAAATGTGGTGTCCAACAAGTGGTTGTTTATATGTTGTGAGCAATCAATATCCTTCTAGCATCTATAGTTAATTTAAAGGGTGATGAAGTGGGAAGGGAAACCTACACACAGATGCCATTGTTTCAAGGATGGAACTCTTTCCTCCTGGGATTTGTGGTAAATATCCATGATCACCCTGCATTCTTACCAGTGACAGAGAATCAATAATACCCCCTAGACATTTTAACGAATCATTCTCAGGAATTAAAATCCACACCCCACAAGGTTGTTGTTTTTTTTTTTGTCTAAAAAAAGAAGAAGTCTATCCTTTGATGTACTGTTGCCTCGCATCCCAATGATTCCAACAGACATGCCATTCTAATTCAAACGCCTGCAGTTTCCGGTGCGACTTGCATTTGCCATGACGATCAACAAAGGACAGGGACAATCGCTACAAGTGTGTGGACTAAATTTGGAAAATCCGTGCATCACACATGGACAGCTATATGTGGCCTGCTCACGCGTTGGAAAACCTTCGGATTTATTTGTGTACGCACCAGACAGAAAAACAAAAAATATTGTTTATCAAAAAGCACTACATTAGACATTAAATTTGGTGTTCGACCATAACTGAAAAATTATACGTCAACATTTAAAACACTAAATAATCCTTACATTAAATAAAATTTTCTAGCTGCAACCAATAAATTAGCCTCGAGGGCCCAGGGGCCGAACGCATACTCTGTACGCTTAGAGAATGTATTTGAATGTATAATGACTACTTATATGAATTTAATGAGACGCTCCCCGCCAGGGGCTGGGCGAAACCGGGCCGGGTCAGACAGACAGACAGACAAGCAGACAGACAGATACATAGATAGATAGATAGATCCCCGCCAGAGCCTGGGCGAAGCCGGGCCGGGCAGCTAGTGTAAAATAAAAAGAGATTTAGTCTATCTTTATTATCAAGAAAGCGATCATGGGAAATTTGTCACTTTCTTTGTTATTCTGAGTCATTAGTTTCAGGAGTATCTTGTCGGTGTTTCGTGGCAGTCGAGTGGGAATCTTTCTGCACCAAGAAACTATCAAGGGAAAATTGTCGCTTCCATTGCTGGAGAATCTTTCTGAAGTGGGCCATCGTGTTATCATTCATCACACTTAGGGGCACAGGGCTTATTAGCAACAAGTTTGTTTGGATGATGGTACACAATGAAGTCTTCGACGTCTGCCCACTTGCTGCACATTTCTTTAATCCTGGCAGTTGAAACGGTCACTGACTCCTCATCATGGGACGACTGTTCCTTCTTTAATGTCTTTAGCTGTTCATTTTGAAGCTCATTTTTAGTACTGTTTGTACTGTACGCGATCGTTTGACTCCAACGTTACACCTTGCTCTCTCTCGCTCGCCTTCGTTCGTAACCCGAGGCACTGTTCGTTACCCGAGACATACAATTTTCGAAGTTTTTGTTCGTAACCTGAATTGTTCGTGACCTGAGGCTTTCGTAACCCGAGGTACCACTGTATTTGGTATTCTACTATTCCGAAAAAGCCGGCTCTTTGACGAAGGATTCACGGACGTAATTCATAATCTCGCATACCGCGTTTGAAACACAGATGTGGGCGATTTGGTTTCCATACAATGGTATGATTGCCTTCGTAAATAAAGCAACGGCAAACTGCTGAACGTAAACTTGCCAAGAAATTATGCCAGCCAACAAATGCTGCAACGTTCTTTAAAAGATACGCACTGGATTATTTCCCCCTCCCATGACCAAGTTTCTCATCTTCACCAAGATTCAGTTTCCCAAGGCCGTGTTATAGGTTTCGTGCACCTCATTGAAAATAGATGTCTTCTGAGCATGGACTCCATCACCCACATTCTTTTTTGAGCTTGCAAGTAATCGAGAGGCGGGATACAAACCATGCAGAAAGAATATTGATTGCTACATGGAAAC
The DNA here is from genome assembly GCA_963921405.1 of Cepaea hortensis. Lineage (NCBI taxonomy): Eukaryota > Metazoa > Mollusca > Gastropoda > Stylommatophora > Helicidae > Cepaea > Cepaea hortensis. The sequence continues at coordinate 136,413,629 of OY992878.1, read as the reverse complement.
AAATATGAAGACTGACACAACAATATCTCTTCGATTCAGCTAAATAATACACCTAAAAACTCTATCTATGTGGTAGATAGAGATAGGGAGAGAGAGAGAGAGAGAGATAGATAGAGAGAGAGAGAGAGAGAGAGAGAGAGAGAGAGAGAGAGAGAGAGAGAGAGAGAAAGAGATAAACAAAAAAGAAAGAATGAAATAAAGAAAGAGAGAGAGAAAAAGAGAAAGAGTGAGAGAAAAAGAAAGAGAGAGAGAGAGAGAGAGAGAGAGAGAGAGAGAGAGAGAGAGAGAGAGAGAGAGAGAGAGAGCGAGAATATTGGAATAAACATTTTATGAATCTTCGCTGGAAGAACTCCCACATTTCAAACAGGCAGTATGATCAAATTCCAATTTGCTAAATCCTTAACTACTGATGAAAGAAGGTTGCATTTGTTGATATCTGCACTCTGCTTCCTTATACTTTTTAAAAATATAGGTTTAAACTTAATGTTCCTCATGACCACTAATGGATTATGTATGGCATATTCAAGCAGCGGATCGGTGATCTAATGTGATGAGACAAATAAAAGCGGTCAGCGTAGCCGAGAGCGCCTGAACTTTCGCTGATGCCTGCGGCGTAGTGGTTTCATTCCCTAAGCCAGTTCATTCATTCAGTAGCACGTCCTTGCAGAACCTCGCTCCCATAACAACCTTCCGGAAAACCTCTCGATCATAAGCAAGATGTCCTGCGTCCGATAAACCCATCTGGATATCATCCGCCACATCATGCACACATTTTCTCTTTGGCCTTCCTTTTTCTCTCTTCCCAGGCATATACCCCTCCATTATTGTTCTCTCCAAACTTTCGTGACGTTTCAAGTGACCAAAATATTTCAAATTTCTTTGTTTTATCGTCTTTAATAGCCAACCTTCTTCAATATTCAGCTCTTGAAGAATGGATGCATTTTTTCTTTTCTTTACCCAAGATGTTCTTAGAACTCGTCTATAACATTTATTTTCAAAGGCATTTATGCGCTGTTCAGCTTGTTTAGTAAGTGTCCAGGTCTCACAGGCGTACGTTACAATGGGAAAGATGCATGCTCTTAAAAATCGAATTTTCGTAGTTCTGACTGTCCCACTCCATAATTTATTCAGTTGTTTTAGTCTTTGAAGAGCAATTGATAGTCGTCGTTTAATTTCTTTCACTGTGTCACCGTTGTTGGTAATCAATGACGCAAGATATTCAACATTTTCCACCACCTCCAATATTTCCTCATTAACATATATTTCTTTCTCCATTGTAGTTTTATCTGTATGCATTATCTTTGTTTTTGCTATGTTAAGATATAAAGTGTGATTTTCACTATTCAGTTTGGTTGAGACTATTAGGTTTTCAATACCATTCTGTGTTGTGGACAGCAATACTGTATCAACTGCATACTGAATCTCTGGTATGTCATGACCACCGATATTTAGGGCATCATATAGTTCCCTGTTTATATCATCTCTTACATTTTTCATTATATTTTCGAGTACAAGTTAAACAAATAGGGTGACAGCACGCAGCCCTGACGGACTCCTTGCTTGATGTCAAATCAATCTGATGTCTCGCCATCTATTCTAACCGCTGCTTGTTGGTCTAGATAGAGCATTCTTATGAGTTGTATTACATATGATGGAAAGCCCATATTCCTCATGATTTCCCAAAGTTTCTGATGTTGTACACAGTCAAATGCCTTTGAATAATCCACAAAACATGAGAATAGGTTTACATTAAATTCTCTGCACTTCTATTTTATTAAACGCATGTTGAGAATGTGATCTCTTGTTTCTCTTCCTTGTCTAAATCCAGCTTGAACCACGTTAATTTCTTCCTCCATTTTCTTACGAAGTCTTCCCATTATGATTTTTAATAGAATTTTACTTGCATGACTGATCAGGGCAACAATTCTATAGTTGGTACATAGGTTGCCCTTTTTTTGGTATTGGAATGAAGATATGTCTCGTCCAATCTTTTGGCCATATACCATATTTCCAAATCTTTGTACATAATGCGTGATAAATTTGTATGCTTTCTTCTCCTTCCGCTTTAATTAGTTCAGCTGGTATCTCATCAGATCCAGGTGATTTACCATACTTCAGGTTCTTTATTGCCCATGCAATTTCATCTAATGAGGGTTCAGGTTCTGTCTCTGCTCTCATTGGCTCATGTATCTCATTCAATTCCTCACTGACACTCATATCATACATTCCACTGCAGTACTCCTGCCATCTTTGTAGAATTTGTCTAGATTTTTTAAAGATATTTCCTATCTTGTCACAGGCTGGTTAGTTGGACTTAAATGCTGACTTCTCGTCCTTGACATGAGAATGTAAATGATGAGAACCTCAGAAGTCGGAGACAGTTCGCCTGATGGCGAGAGACACTAGTAATTGGAAAAGCTAACCCTCATCCAAAATCATCCCAGTGGACTAACTACTAGCAATGCCTGTGTAAACAACGTTCGATTTTGTAGCCAACGAACGCAAAAATGAAATAAAAATAACAATAGCGACAAATAGTGAAGTGTTTAATAATTGTTAAAAAGAAAGCTGTTTTAAGGAGACTTTCGCTGTTTCTTACTTCTTCTTTAACTTTATATCGTCAACTATGTGGTGAATAAAAGTATAGGTAACAGAGAAACTGGAATTAGTGTAAACATCTGTGTCAGTTCTCATATTACGCTGAGTCTATTATCATCGCCAGCTCTGTGGCGAAGAGGTTACAGACGCAATTTGAAATCCCGAAAACTTAGTTCGAAACACAGCGAGATTCGGCAGCGGATCCGCGATTACTTGCGGGGGTATGTGAGCCGGTCGTTCAGAAAGCAATGGCAAACTACTGAACGTAAAACTTGCCTAGACATCAACAAAAGCTGAAAAATGCTGATGTTGACTGAAATGGCCTGTAAAAAGGATGTGCGGAAAAAAGTGAGTGGGAAACCTAGTCTTATGGATCATTTTCATCAATAAATGTCATCTCCTCGTTGATGGCCATATCGCCGTCAGCCCCATGTCTTCACGATGCACTCATACATGCATCTTGCTGTCGGTCTCCCGATATTATCCACCCAGATATAACTTTAACTTTCTCCGCAAGATTTCCCTCCACTCCCTACACCAACAAACCCTTTAACGAGCTTCTGTATCTCTCTATAATGCCGACATACTTTAATTATCTGACCTGACATTGAACTAATCCCATACGCTTTTCTTTATTTCTAGTGTACATAATATTCCACTGTATTCGTTTCCTGGATTGTCAATATTCCCTAATCGTCTTCAGCGAAGGCGAAAATCAGGAAAACTCGAGTGCAAGTTCAGCACGTACAAATTCCCGGGATGTTTGGAATAGCAAACAGATTTCAAAATTATTATATGCCCAGACCACATGACAAAACTTGAATATTCTCCAACAAAAGAATATTCCTAGTAATCTTCGAGATGGCAAAGGCGTCAGTAAGTAGATATCTTGCTCCTGGAAGAACTGTGCTAGTTGGGAAATATACTGACATGCATTTAGTGGCACTAATAGAAGTGGAGGAAGGTAGTAGACATTAGAGAACACGATTAGACAATACACATATTGAAAGCCAGAATAGGATTTGAACCTGCCCCATCTAAATGAAGACAGAGCCTCGCTGAAGGAACATGTTTACTTTGACACGCGGCCATAGTTGTTGATATACAAATGTGAGTTAATTCATCAAGCTACTTCACGTGCTTCAGGGGTTGCCAGAAGTTGTCATGTTTGTGTTGGTTGAATTAAACTACATGTTTGCGTTTCCATGACCTTGTCCTCAAGACACATTTGTTAGTTGCATATCCTTTACAGGCTGTAGAAGTCAACTGAAGCATTTTATTTTTTGGCTGTTTGTGATTCCTGGGCAAGTTTACGTTCAGTCGTACGCCATTTCTTTCTAAAAGACCGGCACTCATACCGTTGTATGAAAACCAATACAAGGCTGTCTGTTTCATAATCGCCCGCAGATGTGTTTCGAACACGGTATGCGGGATTACGAATTGCAATCGTAATCGTTTCGTCACGGAAGCCGACTCAATAGTAGCGTTCTACTGAATGTAATTGTACGTGTTTGCTTGTATTTGCTTCTGCTTCCATTGGTTAAATACTGGTTATGAAGTCACTTGCATGTCGTTTACAGGGGGTTGTAGTCAACACCCAGCATTTATTAGCTTTTTATCATTTTCTAGGCAATGCTACTTTAGTAATATGCCATTGCTTTCTGACTGGCCGACGCCTCGTTAACATCAAAATTAACACACCTATACATTTGATCTTTTCATGCATGCATTCAGTAACGTGTCCCTTTGCAGAACCTCGCTCCCATAACAACTGTTCGGAAAACTTCTCGGTCACAAGCAAGATTACCCGCGTACGATACACGCATCTGGAGATCGTCTGTCACATCCTGCACCCATCTTCTCTTTGTCATTCCTCTTCTTCTCTTCCCTGGCATATACCCCTCCATCATTGTTCTCTCCACACTTGCATTACATTTCAAGTGACCAGTGTACTTCAATTTGTTTCTTTGTTTCATCGTCTTTAGTATCCAACCTTCTTAAATATTCAGTTCTTATCGTGTGGATGCATATTTTATTTTCTGTATTTAAGATATTCTTAGAACCTGTCTATAACATTTATATTCAAAGATATTAATGCGATTTTCAGTTTGTTTAAAAATAAAGTCAGGGAGTCTACGTAGCGAAGTAGTCAAGCCGTCTGCCTTGGGTTCCGAAGGTTGTGGGTTCGATTCCTGGCCTTGTCCTTCGGTTCACGAGTGCATTTTTTTTTGTCGACTGGAGCTACGGAGTTCGTGCTATGTGCGACGCTTTCAGCAGCCCGCGCTGCGGAAAGAGACTGAGCCATATGGGATAAAACTTTCATAAGATTTTTAGCTTGTTTAGTAAGTGTCCAGGTCCCACAATCTTATGTTGCAGTGGGAAAGACGCATGTTCTAAAAAGTCGATTTTTTTTTTAGTTCTATCTGTCCCACTCCACAATTTATTGAATTGTTTTAATTTCAGAGCAATAGATATTCGTCTTTTAATTTCCAGCATTGTGTCCCACTGTTGGTAATTAATAACCCATGATATTTGAAATGAAAGGAATGATAACGGAAGTAGACTGATAGAGCTTTGCAGTCAACACGACCTCTATATAATAAACACATTCTATAAACACACAAATTCACAAGTATACACCTGGTTTAAATGGAACGATCCAGATACTAAAAGCCAAGTTGATTTTATATTAACAAGAAATAACAGAAAGAGAAACATATTAGATGCAAGGGCAGTGCCCAATTTCAGTATAAACACAGATCATAAAGCAGTCGTTGCTACAATAAGAACCATCAGAAGAAGAAAACAAAGAGCAGGAAAATACATGCCAATCAGTAAACTTAAAACACCTTAAAGACGAGGCAGTACGGGAAAATTATGAGAAAGAACTAAATGAACTCTTCGTAAGATTACCTACAGAAAGAAAAACAGTGAAAGAAGAATGGGAGATGTTCAAATCAAGCATTTTAAATACTGCAAAAATAACATGTGGAACCACGAAAAAACGCAAAACACGGATAAAGAAAATAACAAGTTGGTGGAACGCAGAAGTAAAGAAAGCGGTAAAAGACAAAAAGGAAAAATATAAAAAGTGGTTGAAGAGCAAACAGGAATGTGATTACATAGAATATATAATAGCGAGAAGACATGTGAGTAGAATAGTAAAGAGGGAAAACCAAAAATACTGGGAAGCGTATGGAGAAACCCTAAATAAAAACTACAAGGAGGCAACTAGAAAATTCTACAAAAAAGATAAGTGCAATGCGAACCAGAGGAGAACCCTTTCCATCCATCCATCTATCATGTACCATGCCGGTAAGCGTGGGTGTTCATGTTCTGCCATCTCACTCGATCACCAGAGTCGTGGATCAGCTCCGTGTTCCTGTCTCGACCATGCCATGTGGCCAAGCCATCCAGGTATTTACTTCTCGGTCTTCCCCTTGGTTTCTTCCCTTCGATCTTGCCAGTTGTCACCAAGTTCTCCAATTCATTTCTTCTCATAACATGCCCAAACAATTTTGACTGTCTACGTCTAATGTCTCTAATCAGTTTACGATCTTCATTTGTTTCTTGAAGGACTTGTCCATTGGTTTTTCTGTCTGTCCATGGTATTCTTTGCATTTTCCTCAGAAACCACATTTCCACAGACATCAGCTGTTTTTCAGCTTGACTGCTTATTGTCCACGCTTCACATCCATACAAAAGTATAAGTTCTATGTAGCACCTCAACACTCTTTTTCTCGTTTCAATTGATATCTTTTTATTGGTCAGTATGTTTTTCTTTGACCCAACTGAAATATTAACCTCGAATATGGAGAACCAATAAGTGAACAAAAACAAATCCTAATAAGATGGAAGCAGTATCTCGAATAACTTCTCAGCATCCCATCATATGTCACAGGAACTCAAGAGACCTACACAGATGTCACCGAAGAACTAGAATCAAACATACTAAAAGAAGAAATTATAGAAGCCATCAGATTAGCCCCATTGAACAAATCACCGGGACAGGATAAAATACCAAATGAACTAATTAAAGCAGCAAGAGAAGTGGGAACAGCTTGGCTACATAGACTATTCAACCATGTTTTGGTAGAACAACAGACACCACGAGACTGGAGAAACGACATAATTATCTCAATTTGGAAGAAAAAGCAGCAAAAGAGACTGCACACAATACAGGGGCATTTCACTGTTGAGTCATACTGGGAAAATATTTTGCAAAAATCTTGAAAAAAGATTACGAACTACGTTAGAACACCAGCTAAGTGAAACACAACTCAACTTGGATTTAGGAAAAACAAAGAATGCACAGATGCCATTTTTGCTCTTAGACATCTTATAGAACAGTCAATTGAATTCAATGAAACACTCTACTTAGCCTTTGTCGACCAAGAAAAGGCATTCGGTAGAGTAGATAGAAACAAGCTGTGGGAAATCCTTAAACAATATGGAGTGAATACACATCTAACAAACCTATGTAGAAGTTTATACAACAACAGTGAATGCATAGTGAGAGCAACTGGAGGACACTCAGAACCCTTCAACATAAGATCTGGAGTACGACAAGGTTGTGTCCTGTCCCCTCTCTAGTTCATAACATATATAGGCAACATATGTAAAGAAACCAGCCAAGCAGAGACAGCAAGAATATCTCATAACGAGAACACAGAAGAAGAACCATCTGCAAATCTAAACATTAGAGAACTCCTGTTTGCGGACGACCAAGCACTAATAGCAACATCAGAAGCTGAATTACAAGACCACATGAATAGTCTAAACCAGGGGTCGCCAACCTTTTCAGCAGGCGGGCCATATTTCAGAAATAATATTTCCTGCCGGGCCACTCACCTAATTTTTTTTTTTGTTAATTAAATTAAGCAAGCAAGCGTGCTACAGCCTCGACCACATCGTCGCTTCCCACTCCGCGGGCCGCAACATTACTCCCGGTGGGCCGCATGCGGCCCGCGGGCCTCGTGTTGGCTACCCCTGGTCTAAACAAAATGTGTAGGGAACGTAACATGAAAATTAGCACAAGCAAAACAGAGGTAATGACTATAACTAAAGAAGAACAAACAACAACAATTCACCTAAACGAACATCACTTGAAACAAGTAAAGAGTTTCAAGTACCTAGGAAGTATAATATCATCAAAGGGCAGATCAGAAGACGAGATCGAAAATAGGTGCAATAAGGCAAATCAACTCATTGGACAAATGGCACCAATACTAAGGAACAAACATGTATCAATAACTACTAAGAAAGCACTTTACAACACAATCTTCCTACCAACTTCATGCTACCAATGCCAAACCTGGACAATGACAGAAAATGAGAAAAGAAAAATCACAACAACAGAAATGAGTTTCCTGAGAAGAATACTCAACGTATAAAGAAGAGATAAGATTAGAAATAAAGAAATCAGGACTAAAGTGTTGGTTAAAGCAGCACTAGATTTTATTAGAAAGCAGCAAGTCAAATGGTTTGGCCATGCAAGTAGGTTACCAGTCAACAGCATACCACAACAAGACCAGATGGAAACAGAGGAACAGGCCGACCACGTAAACGTTGGACGGAGGGAATAACAGAAGCCATGGGAATATCGATATATGAAGCCCATTATCGGGCACTCTCACGAAGTTTATACTTCACCTCGACACCGCAAGTTACAAGAGGAAAATGATGAAGTGAGATGAGAGATGAGATATTTGAAATTGTCCACCACCTCCAAAATTTCCTCATTAACATATATTTATTTCTCCATATTAGTTTTATCTGTATGCCGTATCTGTGTTTTTGCTATGTTAAGATATAAGTTGTGTCTTTACCTACTCTTTAGGGTTGAGGTTAATAGTTTTTCTATACCATTCTGTGATGTAGATAGTAGTACTGTATCATCAGTATATCGAATCTCTGGTATTTCATGACCACCGATACTTAGAGCATTATATTGCTCCTTTGTTTCATCTTCTTTGTCATTTCTCATTTTATTTTCGGCGTACATGTTATACAAATACGGGGACAGCATACAGCCCCGACGGGCTCCTTGCTTGATGTGTTTTCAAGATCCCGACACTCAATATTCCCACTTAACAGCCAATATCTCCGCTTAGAATTTACATATATGTTACATTGAGGTACCATTGGATTTTGTTTTTCTAGGCCCATGTAGCTGTAGTAGTAATCATTAGTAAGTACCTAATGTGAAAAACATAATCAAAGTAATGCAATATTTAAATATTCAATCTTAAAATATTATCAGGCATGATGTTTTTACGAAAATTCATTTTCTGAGTATGATCGGGTCTGTGTAGAAAAAATGTCTCTGACAGACACTACCATTGATAAACAATAATGAGAGATGCAACAATACAAGCCAAGTGCTGCGCATTAAAAAAAAAATACTCATCTAATAATATTTTCTCATTTACAGTAAATTTTAAATCAAATTGTACTGCCAGTCCGTGCAAGATTGACTCAAACGTGTCATAGACTGTTATGAAAACTGACTTCATAAACTATGTTAGGTAATGTTAAATTATAACAAATAGTAAAAGTATGCAGATAAATTATTAATAATTTTTAAACCTATATTCTCTTTTAGTTTAGTAGTTTAAATTGTACGTTTCATGTGTAAAATGAATACTTGCTAGTCCGATCGATACGCTGATGTTTCATCATCTATTCTAACCGCTGCTTGTTGGTCTAGATAGAGCATTTTTATGACTTTTATTACATGTGATGGAAAACTCATTTCCCTCATGACTTCCCAAAGTTTCTGATATTTTACAGTTAAATGCCTTTGAATAATCCCCAAAACATGAAATTATGTTCACATTAAATTCTCTACACTTCTCTATTATTAAACGCATATTAAGTATGCGATCTCTTGTTCCTCTTTCTTGTCTAAATTCAGCCGAACCAGTTAATATCTTCCTCCATTTTCTTACGAAGTCTTCCAATTGTAATTTTTAGTAGAATTTTACTTGCATGACTGACCAGGCCAACTGTTCTATAGTTGGTACATAATTTCAGGTTGCTCATTTTTGGCTTTGAAATTAAGAAAGTTCCCTTCCAATCTTTTGATCATATGCCATATTTTCAGTTCTTTGTGCATAATGCGTGATAGATTTGTATGCTTTCATCTCCTCCCGCTTTAGTTAGTTCAACTCATCCCATCCTGGTGATTTATCATTTTGTAGGTTCTTTATTGCACATACAATTCCATCTAATGAGGGTTCAGATTCTGTCTCTGCTGTCATTGGTTCTTGTATCTCATACATACCCTTACAGTCATTCATATCATACATTTTACGGCAGTATTCCTGTCATCGTTCTAGAATTTGTTTAGATTCTGTTTGGGTATTTCTCAATTTGTCAAAAATAGCATTTAACTGTGGTTTACTTTTTATTGTCAATAATTGCATTTCTTTTAACATTTCGTAATCTCTTCCATTCTTATGATATTGCTCTATTCTAGTACAACAATCTTGTATAATTTAGAGTGTATCCTTTCTTTAATACTTTTTTTTATTTCTCATGTTAAAGATGTATACTTCATCCTGCTGTTATCGGTTTCTCCTCCTTTCTATTTCAGTTCCCTTCGTCGTTGTATTAATTCTAACGTGAATGATGCAATCTATGGCTTATGTTGATTATTCTTGGTTTTTGATAAGTATATGTGTTTTATATCCGTATAATAGTTCTAGAATATATTGCAATATAAGCAAAACAAACTCAAATGTGTTTACTAATATATTATTTTGACGATATTATATCTTTTGGCTAAATTATTCCATACCTTTTCTCAACTTGTCTAGTGTAGCAATGCAACACGCGTTGTTGCACATAGCAATCTACCCGCAAGGGTATAGTTGGAGGAAATCGAGAATGTAATAAACAGACGGAATCATGAACCGACAATTCTTTGGCGTATAGATGATAACAACTGACGATGTGGTAAACAAAAGACATTTGGAACCGACAGCATTACAAATAAATAAGTCAAACATCTTACTGGAGATAAGGAGGGGCGAACCCTTTCGAGGTAGATATCCATTGTGACATCCAGACGCTTCACACCCGCGGCTGGTACATAGAGAATATGTAAAACATAACGTCTGGATATTTATTGGCATTTACCTAGAGCTCAACTTGAACATATTCTGAAGACTACAAATGTGCTACAGACAAATGTGTTACATATGTGCTACAGACGAATGTGTTACATATGTGCTACAGACAAATGTGTTACATATGTGCTACAGACGAATGTGTTACATATGTGCTACAGACGAATGTGTTACATATGTGCTACAGACGAATGTGTTACATATGTGCTACAGACGAATGTGTTACATATGTGCTACAGACGAATGTGTTACATATGTGCTACAGACAAATGTGTTACAAATGACAAGACAGCATCTTGTGGATTGTTCAGGTTACTGTTTTTGTTGTTGTTGTTGTAGGTTTTTTCTCCTCTCTCCTCCTTCCTCCTTTTCTGCATTCTCCTTTCTTCTTCTTGTTTTCCTTCTTCATCCCTACTTCTTCCTTCCTGATTCTTCCTGCCTGTTCATTCCTTCCTGTTTCCTGCTACATCATCTCTGCAGCCTGCTACCTGCTGCTGCTGTTGCTGCCGCCGCTGCTGCTGCTGCTTCTTCTTCTTCTTCTTCTTCTTCTTCTTCTTCTTCTTCTTCTTCTTCTTCTTCTTCTTCTTCTTCTTCTTCTTCTTCTTCTTCTTCTTCTTCTTCTTCTTCTTCTTCGACAGTATAGTCTGACGCAAGATGTAACTCTTCTAGAACTTTGTATAAAACACAGAACTATTGTGCTGGTAGACGAGTGTTCTGACCGGTCTGCTACCATAGCCTCTGAGTAAATCAATCAACGAACTGGGAAACAGAATAGTATATGCTTCTCTCTAAACAGTTAGTTTAGTTTAGTTTAGTCGACGGATCAACATCACGGCACTCATAAGTAACTCATAAGTGCTCCGTTCTACTCCTAACGCAAGCCTGAGTCCGGAGAATCCCAGCTCAGTGCACAAACTCCGTAGCACCGCGAGGATCATGAAATACTTTGGGTAAATTTTTAACTGGAAATTTTGCCAGGGCAGCGCCATTAGGCTACTCTTTTTCGATTTCCAACTGCCAAGGGATGTTTTGCGTGCGCAACAATACACACGGGCGTCCGATCTCACTACCCAGAGACCAGGAGAAATTTTGTTACTAGAAGTCCACGTGAAAAAAATCCTGGCCCTCACCGGGGCTTGAACTTGTGACTTCCAGCACTCGAGGCGGACATCATACCTCGAGACCACTCAGTACCTTTCTCTAAACAAATACATACACAGTGAATCTCATTAAACGCTATGCTTATTATCAGTACTGCATGGGGTTAGAATATGGGCCTTTTCTAACACGATGAAGCATACATTACAGGCGTTTGAAATGTGGAAGTATAGAATATATTAGTGCTAGCATTTTGTATGAAAATAATACGAATAAGGAATTTCTAAAATTACTCAATGTAAAATTGACACTGCTGGGTGAAATAAGAATGAGATGAGAAAAGCAAGGCATATTTGTTATATCAAACGAAATACCACTCTATAGGTCATATCAAACAAAACACAAATCTACGTAAATTAAATAATGAAGGCAACATTTGGAGCCAAACTCCCGGGAAGGTTACCCCGGTCAACAAATACCCGGAGAAGTCGGATGTGTCGGCCTAACGGCGCAAGAACGCATCAGTAACTCCTGATGAACGCAGAAGAAGCAGAAGAAGAAGAAGAAGAAGAAGAAGAAGAAGAAGAAGAAGAAGAAGAAGAAGAAGAAGAAGAAGAAGAAGAAGAAGAAGAAGAAGAAGAAGACGGAGCCAAACGAGCTTAGGGACGCCAAAGTTATAAATAAACTGAAATACCTAGATATGGACGATATACAGTAAAATATTTATCTAAGACTCACGAAAGACTTAATAATGCTGAGCATTGACATTTCTCTTGTGGAAATATCAGCTTCTGTTTAAATTAATTTTTGTGGCAACTGGGATTTGGCTACGCTTAAATACAGAATATCTTGTGGTAATGCGATTAAGACGCCGTTAAAGCACCGTGAGAAACTCATTTAAATGAATCAAAACAAAGACAGAAAATACGATTGCATGCATGACAACGTAATAAAGGCCGTGAAAACAACAAATGGGGAGAACGGGATGAATGGCAAGCAGAAAGAGAATTAGGAGGTAATACTACAATCTACAGATTTAGATTGCGTACAATTTAATTATCGTTTCTTAAAACAACAGTAAAGATTTTTAAAAGTTTAGAACATAATACGAACACATTAACACACATGTAATGGGAAAACCACGTAAAAGATGGATAGATAGTATCAAGAACAACTTTAGATAAATGAATACCAATTTACAAAGAGCCTTAGAAAGAGCGTATAAACGATGTTTACATGTCCCGCAACACTTAACTGAGGGAATAAGAGGGAGGAAAGAGAGAATACAGATGAAAAGGAGGAGGAGGAGGAGAAGGAAGAGACGCAGCCGCAGCTGCCAACGCCGAAGACAAAGACAAAGACAAAGAAGAAGAAGAAGAAGAAGAAGAAGAAGAAGAAGAAGAAGAAGAAGAAGAAGAAGAAGAAGAAGAAGAGGAAGAAGAAGAAGAAGAAGAAGAAGGAGGGGGAGGAGGAGGAGGATGAGGAGGAGGAACAGCCGCAGCCGCCAACGCCGACATCGAAGAAAAAAAAAAAGACAAAGACGAAGACGAAAACGAAGACAACGACGAAGACAAAGATAAAGAAGAAGAAGTCAAAGGCGAAGAAGAAGAAGTAGAAGAAGAAGAAGAAGAAGAAGAAGAAGAAGAAGAAGAAGAAGAAGAAGAAGAAGAAGAAGAAGAAGAAGAAGAAGAAGAAGAAGAAGAAGAAGAAGAAGATACGTGTTATAACTTGCAAATAATGACGTAATAATAAAGCAGAGCCGGATCATTAGATGTCCATTCCAATCTTTTGTTTGAGAAAAGAATGTCTCGGCCCCGTTCAACCGCCGAATTCTTCGTTGGTTATAATTGTGGCCCTTATTGTGCATCTATTTTTGCTGTCGTATATATGGCTGCGAATCTTCGCTTCCTGTATTCTGTCTGATTAGCTGTCTTTGTGTTAATTCCATCTGTTGGTGTAGTTTCACATGTCTGGCCAGAGTCACTCCCTTGTAAGACCTGGCGTAGTTGTGTTCCCGTCCTGCCTCATTATGTTTTTTACCTTCATTGTGTGTTTACCAGTCGTTATCCTTCCCCCATACATGTTCCGGTCTTGGGCTTGGACTGTTTTCGTATTTTCTTGGTCTTCTCTGGTATCTTCTGTAGTGAACGGCATGGTAGCTTGATTTTTCTGGAGATTAATCTCTTCCTCTGGCCACCGTCCATTCTTGATCGCTGTTGTTTTGGGTCTCTTCCACCACTTCTATTTCCTCTTCTGTCTGGTTTTCCTCTTCTGTCTGGGACTTAATGTCTTCTGTTTCTGTTGTTTCATTCTTTGTTTGGAGCTTTTCTTTCTTTTCTCTTTCTTCTTAGATTGTTTTAGAGTCTCTTCTGTCTCAGCCTTTATTGCAGACCTTCGAGCGACATCCAGCTCAGCTCAGTCTTCTGCTGTACTTACTTCAGTTCATCAAGGATGCGCTAAACGGCTCTTATATGCGTCTATTGTGAAAGGTCTCTTTTCTCCTCCATACTGGTAAACTTCGATCTCAGGTCCTTCAGTTGACCTTTTAATCCATCCATCCATCCTTCCATCCATCCATCCATCCATCGATCGATCAATCGATCGATCCATCCATCCATCCATCCATCCATCCATCCATCCATCCATCCATCCATCCATCCATCCATCTGGTTTGGGAAGAAAGAAACATTCCACAGTTTCAACCAACCTCCGTGGCGTTGGTTATAATTGTGATGGTTTATAGAGCGGTATAAGTTGTCATGTTCTTTTCAAAAAAAAAATAATATTATCATTGTGTAGCATGCTATCTATGTTTTTTTTTTTTTTAAACTTTAGCTGTTATCTCTATCCCTTATATATGCTAACTTCTGTTGTTGTCGTTTTTTGTGTGTGCTGGTTTAGTTGCGTTTGGTGTTTCTTTTTCTTATTGTTTCTCTATTTATTCGTGTTTATACGTTGTCCTTCCAATTGTGCTTTGTCGCTTTTTGTTAGGCTTTAGGACAAGTGATTATATAAATTACATCGCAAGTCCATCGCAGGGAACTTCTTTGGGACAAATTAGTGTATAAATTACATCACAGATCCATTTCAGGGAACTTCTTTGGGACTAAGTATTATATAAATTAAAGTATCTAGACCAGTGGTTCTCAACCGGTGGGGAATTCCCCCTCCCCCCCCCCCCCCCAGGGGGGAATTTTGGGGTTTCCAGTGGGGAATTAAGATTATTTCAAAATCGCATTAATACAAGAACCGATTACTTGATATTGTTTTTCCCTTCATAATGTACGGTTCTGTACGTCTGCCCCTTCTAAAATTCATTTTATAAAGTAAGTAGACCCACAAATCACGTTTTATGTGGACGTCTAGACTTGTTTTAGTATGTTCTATTAAATTTAGCTTCCATTATTACGTATACTGTGTAGGGGCGGGAGCGGGATTTTTAGGTAGGAAATACGAAAGGGGGGAATGATGTTCTGAAAATATGGTGAAGGGGGGCACGGGCCAACTTTTTAGGTAGGAAATACGAAAAGGGGGGGGGGGGTATGACGTTCTGAAAATATGGTGAAGGGGGGCACGGGCCAAAAAAGGTTGAGAACCACTGATCTAGACACAAAGACGACTTAAGATTGGAAGTTGAAACGGACAGAATTATCTATGTCCTATACAGCACTTACATACCCGCTATACAGCCGGCTCCGTGGCCACAGGCTTGCGAACGCGGTTCATGAGTCGGGTACCAGGCGTTAGAAGCTCAGCTGCGACCAATTTGTGCAGCAGACTGTGCCGCGTTGTGTTATAACGTGCTGGTATGGGAGCCGGTCGTTCAGAAAGCAATGGCAAACTACTGAACGTAACACTTGCCTAGTACATCAACAGCAGCTGAAAAATGCTGGTATTGACTGCAACGTCCCGTAAGGGATACGAAACACATTTTTTTTTAATTAATACAGCACTTTGCGATCAACAACGGGCTGATGTTCTAGACCAGTGGTTCTCAACCTTTTTTTTTTGGCTTATGCACCCCTTCACCCTATTTTCAGAACGTCATCTCAACTCCCTTCGTATTTCCTCCCTATAAATCCCCACCCCACCCCCTCAGCACCTACACAGTATACGTAAAACTGGAAGCTAAATTTAATAACACATACTAGACCAAGTCTAGAAAATCTCTTGATGTTATCTTCCCACTCGTATTGTTGTCTACTCTTGCTCGCTTGCCGTATACGTTACCCTCCAGTATTCTTGTATGTTACCTAAAACATTTTATGACACATAACAGTGAATCTTGGACAACTAGTAAGAAAGCCAAAATATCCCCTTAAGCCTAACAGACGTGGTTTTACAACAGAATGCTGAAAATTCCTTGAGCAGTCAAAATAACTTTCTAAATATTTTGAAAGAGGCTAAGATACAAATGATAAATTGTTTAGCACATATTGAGGAGAAAAAAAAAGCTGCTGCATGTTGTGGCAATTGGAAAGATTTGTAGAATGAGACATAGAGAAAGACATGGAGAGAAGATATTTTACAGGCTTGTGTGATGGCAGAGAAAGGTGTCAGCGCACGAACTGATACATGGTGTTGAGAATCACAAGATGTGGAGAAACATGGTTGCTCACCCCCAGTCGCCAGAAACTTAATGATGAAGAATATGATGTTTTTTCCTATACATTGCATTCTTATCTAACTTTAATACATTGTTGCCTCCAGTAAACCACACTATTTTCTGCGAAGAAGGGAGTGATATGTTGACTAAACGTACATATTTCTTTAACAGAAACCGCCGGAAATTGTGGTGGCTATTGCTTCTAATATCACAAATTATTGGCAGTACACAAGCCAGAAGGCTGTGAACAGACTAACAACCAACCCCACACGGCATGGACTGAAAGAAGAAGATTTGTCAGGTAAATGACATGTTTAATGGGTTTCCTGTGAAACCACATCCTTTTTTTTACACTCATCACATCGTTAATCTTGTTGGGAATGAAGTTCTCTCGTTCACTATGAAAATTAAATGCCTTGGCAACTGGCATGGGTGACCATACTTCTCCCGGTCACGTGATAGCAAACGGAGTTATTTAATAAGTTTATTTGCCGATAATTGTTTTTGCCACGGTGAAAGGCTGAAAAGAATTCTTTCTTGACGTCTTCTTCTATCTCTTTTTCCAGTAATATTCTCAGGTCCTCCCATGCGTTCATGTTTTTCTCTTATCATGCTGTTGCCATATAATGACTGCTGCTTTCTGATATTTGAGATCAATTGTCTGCGTGGCTTAACCTCTTTCAAAATGTTTAGCTTTGGTTGCACAAGGTATTCTAAACATTTTTCTTTGTCTTTTATTTGGCTTCCAACTGATCCAACCCAGTGAAGTTCTTTCGAGTAGTTCCGTTCATTTACCGTCACTTTAACGTTTAATCTTCTATCTTTACAAAGCTATTTCATGTGTGCTTCCGAGTAGATTGCAATACATAACAACAATAACGATGTTGTTTCATTAATTAACACATGCAAGCGTTTATTTAAGTAAATCCATAAATGCACATGCACACACACACACACACACACACACACATCAGACACACACGTGCACACACGCTTTCACACACACACACACACACACACACACACACACACATACACACAGTGTGTTGGTCACGTATTGAACAACAAATAGCAGTTGATGTTCATGATGAGCAGATGGAGACTGCTGCAACGAATGATACTGGCATTGCCAATGAAACTATATGAGAACCAAATGAAAATCATATCAAGCTAATAGAGTCTGACTCAGACAAGGAAGATCATGTCCTCAGCTCTTCTGATGAATTGCTGCGTTATAAAATGGAGAAGAAAGTTGCTGAATCGGTTGATCCTCCACAATGGTGGAAACTTAATGAACATCGATATTAAGTTGGCATTCCTTGTCAAGACCACTCAGTGCATACCGGCTACCTAAGTTCCATGTAAACGATTGTTCAGCTCTGTTGGTTATATTGTTAATAAGACGCGCTCGTCACTTAAACCAAATACTGTCAACATACTGGTCTGTTTGCATAGTTGGTTATTAGATGACATATGAACAAGACAATCCAGCGTTATTTCGATGTTAGACAAATACGACTATAAAGTGAGTTAAGTGACTATATATTTTTTTTTGCTTTAATCAAAATTAACTATTAATTCCATCCAACATGTGCCATGCCGATAAGCGTGGGCGGTCATGTTATGCCATCTCACTCGGTCACCAGAGTCGTGGATCAGCTCCGTGTTCATATCTCGACCATGCCATGTGGCCAAGCCATCCAGGTATTTACTTCTCGGTCATCCCCTTGGTCTCTTCCCTTCGATCTTGCCAGTTGTCACCATGTTCTCCAAGTCATTTCTTCTAATAACATGCCCAAAAATTTTTGACTGTCTACGTCTAATGACTCTAATCAGTTTACGATCTTCATTTGTTTCTTGAAGGACGTGTTCATTGGTTTTTCTGTCTGTCCGTAGTATTCTTTGAATTTTCCTCAGAAATCACATTTCCACAGCCATCAGCTGTTTTTCAGATTGACTGCTTATTGTCCAAGCTTCACATCCATACAAGAGTATAGGTTCTACGTAGCACTTCAACACTCTTTTCCTCGTTTCATTTGATATCTTTTTATTGGCCCGTATGTTTTTCATCTTGTAAAAGGCTACCTTCGCAATGGCAATTATTGTTCTAATCTCATCAAGGCATCTCCCATCAAATGTTATGACTGTGCCGAGATAACTGTATCGATTCACTTGCTTAAGAATATGCCCATTTACTCGATATTACATTGTGATGTTTCTTTCTTCCCCGTAACGACTATAATCTGTGTCTTCTTAATATTAAGTTCTAACCCTAGTTGTTCACTGTGTACAACAACCGCATCTACAAAGTTTTGCAGGTCCTGTTCATTGTCTGCAATCAAGACTGTATCATCTGCATATCTAATGTTATTGATGTATCGTCCCCCAATGATGATTCCTTCCATATCTTCTATATTTCTGAAAATACTTTCACTGTACAGGGGAAAAAAGATCTGGAGACATTGCACGTCCCTGTCTCACACCTCTTTTAAAAGGCTGATATTGACCTACATCGATATCAATTCTGATGACAGCTTGTTGTTTCCAATATATCTATTTTTGCCAGTCTAAGATCTTGTCCATCAATGTGTAGATCTACAAGCATCCTTATCATGTCGAATAAATTTAGAATTACATAATTCAGAAGGTATATCGCCAGTATCGTATATTGCGTTCAGCAGGCTGGTGACTTGATCTATTCCATATTCTTCTAATGCATTGATCATGTCTATTGTGATGTTACCTGTACCCGGGGTCTTGCCAGTTTTCATATGATTAAGAGCATTCTGAACTTCCATCTTCAAAATTGATGGTCCTTCATTATTATTCCGATGATCATATTGTCCTTCTCTTGTATCATCATAAAGGTCTTTCACATAATCTTACCATGCATGTAAAATCTGACCTTTTTCTATTATGATTTTGCAATCTTTGGTATTTAGGCAACCCGTTGATGTGTGTGTGTTCTTTTGTTAGTTATGTCATTAATTCTTTTGTGCATTAATTTGGTATTCCTGGTGTTGAGCCGGTTTTCAATTTCCTTGCAATTTACCCCAAGCCATGTATAATTAATCGTTAATTTTTTAAAACTCAACTATTACATTTAAATTAATCGTTAACAGCCTTTATATATATATTAATTGATTTAGGAACCGACATCACAGCATATATCTTATATATAAAAGGCAATGTGTGTGTATGTCCTTTATGCGTTCGCGAACGGTCCATCCGATTGAGATGAAATTTTCTACACGTCTTCGTCTCATTCCCGCGCTGCCAACTGTGATATTTTTTTAGCGTGAAATCAGCTGCTTACTCAATATTATTTAATTTTTCATTATAATTTGATATATCTCAGGGGACTTAACTCTGTAAAAGTTATTTCAAGGGGCATAACTTTTCTGTATACCTTATAGTCATATTGCTGCATCGTTTTCAAAGATTTATAAACTCTTTGTCTATAGTTATATACCGGCATATGAGTTATAATAAATAATGATACAATCTTTAAGACATTTTCAAAGTTTTCATAAAAATAATGCATAATGCATAAAATTGTAACTCATCTTTTTATGCTTAAAGAATAAATAAATAATTGTTACCTTATCTCTATCAAGTTTGAAGATTTTATATTTCTTTACACTGTCGCCAACTCTAAGAAGACATGGAACAACTTCAGCCATTATTAAATCTACAGGCATATGCGTTATAATCCTCCTCCTCCTCCTCTCCCCTCCTCCACCTCCTACCCTCTTCCTCTTCCCCTCTCCCTCCTCCCTCTCCCTCCTCCTCTTCCCTCTTTCTCCTCCTCCTCCCTCCTCCTCCCTCTTCCTCCTCCTTCCTACTTCCTCCTCCTCCCTCTTCCTCCCTCTTCCTCCTCCTGCCTCCTCGCCCTCCCCCTCCTCCTAATCACTCCACTTCCTTCCTCCTACCTTCTCCTCCTCTCTCCTCCTCTCTCCTCCTCCCTCCTCCTCCTACGTCCTCCCCCTTCTCCCTCCTCCTTCTCCTCCCTCTTCCTCCCTCCTCCTCCTCCCCCTCCTCCTCCCTCCTCCTCCCACTCCTCCTCCCTCTTCCTCCCTCTCCTCCTCCCTCTTCCTCCTCCCTCCTCCTCCCTACTCCTCCTCCCTCCTAATCCTCTCTATTCATCCCTCCTCCTCCCTCTACCTCCTCCCTCCTCCTCCCTCCTCCTCCCTCTACATCCCTCCTCCTCCCTCTTCCTCCTCCTCCCTCCTCATACTCCATCCTCCTCCCCCTCCTTCTCCTCCCTCCTCCTTCTCCCTCCTCCTTCTCCCTCTTCCTCCTCCCTCCTCCTTCTCCCTCCGCCTCCTCCCTCCTCCTCCTCTCTCCTCCTCCTCCCTCCTCCTCAATTCTCCTCCTCCATCTCCCTCCTCCTCCCTCTCCTCCTCCCTCCTCCTCCCCCTCCTCCTCCTGCGTTCTTCTCCTCCCTCCTTCTCACTCCTCCTCCTCCTTCTCCTTCCTCCTCTCCTAGTCCCCTGGCTATAAAACGAACGAACGAACAGACTTTATTTTCAAAGGGTAACAAATTGGGCACGCAGGCCCGTCTTACATTCGGCCCTTCCAATCACTCATCTTTCTTTCATCAACAGTGCATAGGAAAAAAACATTGTCACATGAATTTTGTAAACATAAACAATGCATATTACTATGTTATGAGAGACATCCACCACCCACCCACACATCCCCCATTCACTCCAACTCCCCCACCCAACCACACACACATACAATACATTCCCCCACCCATCCACCACATCCCTACACCTACACATCTCCCCACCCACACACACCTCTCACCCACCACACATCCCATCCACCCACACCCCAAGCACACATACATTCAATAACCCACACATCCCCTACCTACACACATCTCCCCACCCACTCACATATCCTCTACCCGTCCCATTTCTCACCAACAATCACTCACCCAATATCCTCCTCCACCCACACACCTCTAACCACCCAGCCAAACACACATTCCTCAGCCACACATTCCCCGTCAACTCACATATTCCGCACCTACCCACACACAAATTCCACACTCACCCACATAATCTCCCATCTCCCCCAGCCCACTCACAGATCCCGAGCCCACACCTACAAACATCCCCCACCATCTCCTAACCTGCACAAACTCACCCACCCACATATCATCTACCCACCCACACATCCTCTACCCACCCATCCCCCAACCAAACATCCCTTAACCACACACCCTTACTCATATACAATCACCCACCCACACATGCTCTACCCAACCACACATCCTCCATCCACCCATTCCCCCAGCCACACATCCCTTAACCACACACCCCTACCCATATACACACACATCCCCACCCACGCACAATCTCCCCACCAATACAAACATCCCTCACACACATTCCCTCCCCAACACATTCCCCATTCACAAACACACACCTCCCATCCAGGCACACACAACACATACACACATAAACAACCAATACATTCATCCCCTCACACATCCCTAGGCACACGTACTTATCCCTCAATCACTAACACCCACACATCCCTTACCCACTCATCAACACATACATTTTCTATCTACCCACCCACACTCACACATCCCAACCACCCATCTAAGAACACATCCCTCACCCTCACACACATCCTTCACCCACCCGCAAGCCCAACCACACCTTCACCCACCCACACAAACATCATTTATCCACACCCAGCTCCCCTCCCACACAACACCACACCCACACACATCCCAAAGACACATCCCTCACCCACACACACATCTATTCACACATCTCCTACCCATCCACACATCATCCAACTACAATCACCCTCACTACCCACACATACATCCTCCATCCAGCCACACACACCCCCACCCAGCCATACATATCCCCCACCCACACACACATCTCCAAATCGATCACCCACACCCATCACGCACCCCTCCCCCAAACCACACACTACCCCACACACATTCACCCACACAATCTCCCCACCCATCCACCCAAACATCCCACACCCATACACATCCGTCACCCACACACACATTCCCAAACCCACAACCACCCCCACCTGCACACATCTCCCACCCACCACATATCCCCACACCCACATCTCCCCACCCACACATATACCCCACCCATCCCATAACCCACCATCAATCATCCACCAACATATCCTCCTCCACCCACTCACCCACAACCACCTAGACAAACTCATATCCCCACCCACAAACACATCTCCCCATACACCCATACATCTCGCACGCACCCACACACAAATCCCCCACCCACCCACACACAAAACCCCCACCCACCCACACAATCCCACCCCGCGCACCAACACATCCTGAGCCCACCCACACACATCACGAATCCACCCACACACACATCCCCCCATCCCCCAACCTACTATTATGATCAAACTCCCACACTTTACACACACATACAGTGACGATTGTCGTGAGCATTGTCGCAAAATTGTAAAGAAAATGGAGAAAAATTGTACATATACATTTTGTAACTTAAAAATTAGTGATGCAATTCAACTATCTCCCTCTCTCTCTCTCTCTCTCTCTCTCTCTCTCTCTCTCTCTCTCTCTCTCTCTCTCTCTCTCTCTCTCTCTCTCTCTCTCTCACTAACGCTCTCACTCACATTACAGTAATGTTATATTATACATGATAAAATCAAGTGTCATACGTACAAAATGATAATGTGAAAGATGAAAATACACAAAAAATATGGAATGGCGCGTTACAGGACATGCGAGCACTCAATTCTCTCTCTCTCTCTCTCTCTCTCTCTCTTTTTTTCTCTCTCTCTCTCTCTCTCTCTCTCTCACACACAAGCTCACACACATCCCCCTACACACACACACACATATCCCTCACATACACACCCATACATACATCCTCACATCTAGACAAATACATGATGCCTCACATGATCACTGAAACTAATAAGAACAAACTCCCACACTTTACACACAATTGAGACACTGACGATTGTCGTGAGAATTCTCGCAATTGCAAGAAGTGGAGAAAAAATTGTACATATACATTATGTAGCGTAAAAATTAGTGATGCAATTCAACTCTCTCTTTTTTCTCTCTCTCCCCCTCTCTCTCTTTCTCTCTCTCTCTTGCTCTCTCTCTCTCTCTCTTGCTCTCTCTCTCTCTCTCTCTCTCTCTCTCTCTCTCTCTCTCACTAACTCTCTCACTCACATCACAGTAATGTTATATTATACATGATAAAATCAAGTGGCATACAAAATGATAAGATGAGAGTTAAAAAAAAAAAAAAAATATGGAATGGCATGTTACAGGACAATCAGGTGGCATTAAATGATACCTCGTAATATGAAAGATGAGAATACATAAAAAATATGGAATAGCATGTTACATGACATGCGTGGGCTCAACTCTCTCTCTCTCTCTCTCTCTCTCTCTCTCTCTCTCTCTCTCTCTCTCTCTCTCTTTACATACACACACTCTCACACTCATTCTCTCTCTCTCTCTCGCCTCTCTCTCTCTCTCTCTCTCTCTCTCTCTCTCTCTCTCTCTCTCACACTTACACTCACTAACTCTCTCACTTGCTTTACAGTAATTTACATGAATTCATTTTATGCATGTTAAAATCAAGTGCATCAAAATGATAATATGAAAAAAAATGAGAATACACAAAACATATGGATCAGCATGTTAGATGGCATGCGTGCGCTCAACTCTCTCTCTCTCTCTCTCTCTCTCTCTCTCTCTCTCTCTCTCTCTCTCTCTAGATAGATAGATAGATAGATAGATAGATAGATAGATAGATAGATAGATAGATAGATAGATAGATAGATAGATAGATAGATAGATAGATAGATAGATAGATAGATAGATAGATAGATAGATAGATAGATAGATAGATAGATAGATAGATAGATAGATAGATAGATAGATAGATAGATAGATAGATAGATAGATAGATAGATAGATAGATAGATAGATAGATAGATAGATAGATAGATAGATAGATCTGACCCGATAGATAGAGAGGGTGGGATATACGGAGGGAGAGACGGACGGACGGGCAGGCAGGCAGGCAGGCAAGCAGGCAGGCATTCAGACAGACAGACAGACAGACAGACAGGCAGGCAGGCAGGCAGGCAGGCAGGCAGAGAGACAGACAGACAGACAGACAGACAGGCAGACAGACAGACAGACAGACAGACAGATCCCCGCAAGGGCCTGGGCGAAGCCTGGCCGGTTCAACTATATATATATATATATATATATATATATATATATATATATATATATATATATAGTATGTGGATTGTCTTCTTCTTCTCATGCGAGTAATCAGTTTTCTTTGTGCGTTAGCTTCTCTCACGCTATCCTCATAAGTCTTTCTATCCGTCCCAGTGTTTTCGTCATTAAACCGCAGTTATAAAATCTCCAGCGCTTCCACACAATTCCTCACTTGTCTGATAATTGTCTATGATTCACTTCCTTACATAAGGACTGGCTCAACATATTGTTAAGAACTCTTTTCTTCACCTCGATTTACAAACATATAACACAGAGAATATTCTTTATCTTGTGAAATCCCGCCTCATTTATTGTCCATAACACATCTTCCAGCTGCTGTAATTAAAGTACTCAGATCCTTAAATACATTGACTTGTTACAAATTGGATCCAAGCACCATAGTTCCTTCTTCTCGTCTACTGAATGTTAGCCCATGGTACACATAGTTCCTTTTATCGTCTACTGAATGTATGCACTGGGTACATATAGTTCCTCATCTCGTCTACCAAATGCATTTACAAGGTACTCATATTACCTCTTCTCGTCTACTGAATGTACGCACAGGGTAAACTTAGTTCCTCTTCTCGTCTACTGAATGTACACACAGAGTACACTTAGTTCCTCTTCTCGACTACTGAATGCATTTACAGGGTACACTTAGTGCCTCTTCTCGTCTGCTGAATGTGCACAAAAGTGCTTCTTGTCGTCTGCTGATTGCGTGCACAGAATACACATAGTTCCTCTACTCGTCTACTGAATGTATTCACAGGATACACATAGTTTCTCTTCTCGTCTACTGAATGTATGCACAAAATACACACAGTTCCTCTTCTCGTCTACTGAATGTATTCACAGGATACACATAGTTTCTCTTCTCGTCTACTGAATGTATGCACAGAATACACACAGTTCCTCTTCTCGTCTACTGAATGAATTCACAGGATACACATAGTTTCTCTTCTCGTCTACTGAATGTATGCACAGAATACACACAGTTCCTCTTCTCGTCTACTGAATGTATTCACAGGATACACATAGTTTCTCTTCTCGTCTACTGAATGTATGCACAGAATACACACAGTTCCTCTTCTCGTCTACTGAATGTATTCACAGGATACACATAGTTTCTTTTCTCGTCTACTGAATGTATGCACAAGATACACATAGTTTCTCTTCTCGTCTACTGAATGTATGCACAGGGTACACACAGTTCCTCTTCTCATTTACTGAATGTATTCACAGGGTACACTTCGTTCTTCTTCTCATTTACTGAATGTATTCACAGAGTACACATAGTTCTTCTTCTCATTTACTAAATGTTCTACCGAGATTATCCAATGTGTTGAGGTTCACAGTGCTTACTCTATTGGAGAACACTGCAGCAATTGTGGAGGTTTGGTTGTGACATAGAATCACTGTCGCTTACTACGGTATGTTCTTAGGTCTCTAGTCTCCTCTCACAGACCACTCGGGGAGTATCACAATATTGCCCACGAACTCGGTAACAATGACGAGGATCCAAATGTTCGTATACCATTATCATGCTTGTTATAAATATTCTTTTTCTGGAAAGGATTTCCCATTTTAAAAGTTAGCCTAGGCACCGACCTAGTCTATTCTCTACCGTCTGCTCTGTTCGTTTTCCCAACTTTGGGGGAACCTTTGGGGGATTGCAACTTTCACGAACGTCTTCCAAGTTCTGGCACTTGTCCGAGAAGGTTAGACGGTTCATTCACTTTCCGATGTTCGAAAGGTGATAGCCTGGTTTTTTTTTATTTCTTTTCTTAAAATAAAAGTAAAAAAAAAATCCAAAAAAATCACTGTCCAAAGTGTGAAAAAAATAAATAAATTAGGATTGGCAGAGACGGGCGCCGTAACCCGCAACAAGTTTACTTCTTATAGATATATGCTTTTGGAGGTCAATATCATCATGCACCTTGCATTATAGCGTAGACATTCATGTCTCTCCACAGATCTTAGCTCTAGCTTGTCATATATCAATTCTATTAACATCAGTGCTCCACGACATCGTCATAGACAATTTGGAGCTATCAGAAAGCAACACACGTGCCCCTGTAAATACTTCAACATCGACCTCAATGGCCATTCATTTCAACTCTAGATAGCAGGCGGGATAGCGAAGTTAATAGTGATCTGCGCTGATAATATCATTAGTACCGTCAGACGAAGGTTAAGTGAGTGAAAGATTGGCCACCTAGTCCTGCGCGCATTTATGATGGCCCTATAATATCACAGACCCATAGAACAAAATGCTTCGAGAAACATTTAAAAACGTGTTTACTTATAGATCTAGATATAATCTATGACAACGGTGACACAATGAAAGAAATTAAACGACGACTATCAATTGCTCTTCAAAGACTAAAACAACTGAATAAATTATGCAGTGGGACAGATAGAACTACAAAAATTAGATTTTTAAGAGCATGTATCTTTCCCATTGCAACATACGCTTGTGAGACTTGGACAGTTACTAAACAAACGGAACAGCACATAAATGCCTTTGAATATAAATGTTATAGACGGTTTCTAAGAAATTCTTGGGTAAAGGAAAGAACAATTGCATCCATACTTCAAGAGCTGAATAGCGAAGACGGTTGGCTATTAAAGATGATAAAACAAAGAAAATTGATATATTTTTGGTCACTTGAAACGTCATGAAAGTTTTGAGAGAACAATAATGTAGGGGTATATGTCTGGGAGCCGGCTTCCTGACCTAGAGGTTAGTAACTTTTCTCCGTAATCTCGTATACTCTCGTAAGTAACATGACGACGGTGAGAATCAGCTGTGGTTTGAATCGCGTCGGTAACTTAAGGGATATATGAGCCGGTTGCTCAGAAAGCAATGGCAAACTACTGAGCGTAATCTTGCCAAGAAATCAACAATCAGCTGAAAGATGCTGATGTTGACAGCGATGTCCTGTAAAGGATATGCAAACATTTAATTTAATATGTCTGGGAAGAGAGGAAGAAGGAAGGCCAAAGAGAAGATGGGTGCAAGATGTGGCCGATGATCTCGAGATGGGTGTATCAGACTTGGAACAACTTGTTTTTCAGGAAGGTTGTTACGGGAGCGAGGTTCTGCAAAGGACATGCTACTGAATGAATGAATGAATGAATGAATGAATGAGATAGAATGTATCCATTATTCACTCAACAAAACTCTAGATAGAAAACAGAGTGTTCTGTTCAAGGTGTGATTAATTCATTGCAATAGAACAAGTAAGATCGACACACAAATCACGAGCTGTAAGTATGTATTCATTACGCCAGCACATTCAGTTTAACCCACAGTCGCTGTCAGAATGCCAGGGTAATCAGCTAACTGAAAACTCCTAACTCATTTAAACTGTTTATTTTACGCAGCTTTCCTTGTAAATTAGGCAAGTATCCGTGTGAGAAAACACTCATTTTTCTAGACACGTCTTATAATCTTAGAATAAGTGATAAAAACTAAGTTTGTTTTGTGTATGAAGAAGGTTAAGAAAACTTCGTTATGGTGTGTCGTTACCTCATTTTTATAACATCCGATCCGATATGTAGGGAAAAAAAAACACTTTCTATCACGTTCAACTTGCTTGTTCAGCCTTGGTTATAATTGTGGCGGTTCATGTTGCGGTTTTAGCTTATTTTCCTTCTGTGTCGGTGAATCTACTTACTGTGTAGCAAATGTTATGCCTGTGACGTCAGCTGGGGATTATTTTTTTTTCTCGAAAAGGGGGGGGGGGGGGGTGTTAGGTCGATGAGGTTTTCTTTGCGTTGATTTCTTGTCGCTGTTCGATCTGTCAATGAGACCCGTTGCACGTCTGTATTTAGTGGATGTAGTCCTGAGAAGGACTCTTTCGTTGGGTTTGTTTCTTTGCTTCCTGTTGTGCCTTATTTCTCTCTGCGTTCATCTCCATCTTCCCTATTGCGCAATTAGCTTCCCCCCCCCCCCCCCCCTGCATTCAGTGTTGCCGGGTCCCCGTGAAAATTGGCGTGTGTAAGAACTTGTTGGTCATTACAAATGGACTGTAGGCTTCTGATTACGGTTGTTTGGTTATTTTCATCTCGTTTGCGTTGCTGCCGGTGTCTCGTTCTTGGTGTTAGTTGGTTAGTTTCTATGTCTGTATGATCTTGCTAACTTATTCTTTTATGAATTGGAAACAAATAGGTATATTTAGCTCCTGCGAGAAGAAACATGCTAAACACTGACACGTTGCCTTACAAGGAAATTCATCGTACAGAGGTGAAAACCAAGTCAGTGGCTTATCCAAAATCAGAAGCAATCAATAAATATATAAAAATGAAATAATAAAATAAAAACACGCACAAATACGTACAACAGGACACAATGGACGGCCGACGTTTCGATTCTAAGAATCTTTGTCAAGATCAGGACAACATAAATAAATAAAACAACGAAAAACAAAACACAAAATAACACAACTACTAGGTTCCCATGCGGGAGCAAAGATGGTGGTTTGTGCCGGTTGCGAAGGCACTCTTTGGTAACAAAGTTTAAGTAAAGTTAGGTTACCAGAGGGCCAGACAGGATTTATGTCGCCAAAGATATGCGAACAGTCCGAAATGAATATATAGAGGTGTGTAGACAGTTAGGTATGAATATATAGAGGGAGGACAGCATAGTTATAAACAGTGTAAACAGTTGGATATGGATAAACAGAGGCGAGTGAACAGTTGGATATGGATAAATAGAGGGAAGATGGCACAGTTTAGAAGTCTATTCTAGTCGTTTAGTCTAGTCGTTGGATCAACATCACGGCACACGGTTTAATCCATAAGTGCTCCGTTTTCCTCCTAACTCAAACTGAGTCTGGAGAAACTCAGCTTAATGCACGAACTCCGTTGCATCGGCGAGGATCCTGTAATACTTTGGGTAGATTTTTAACTCGAAATTTTGCCCGGGCAGCGCCTTTAGGCTACTCTTTTTCGATTTCCAACTGCCAAGGAATTTTTTACGTGCGCAACAATATACACGGGCGTCCAATCTCACTACCCAGAGATCAGGGGAAATTTAATTACTGGAAGTCCAGGTGGATTTTTTAAATATATCCTGGTCCTCACCGGAGCCTGAACCCGGGACCTCCAGCACTCGAGGCGGACACCATACCTCGAGACCACTCAGAGTGGCGTCCACAACAGTATTGATACCTGCTTAATGGAAGCATCCCAGAGAGTTTATTAATTGGCTTTCAGTTTTGAGCCTAATTCTTTTCTTTTCTAACATATTCTTTCAGTCCTGCTATTTGTCCAAGCAGCTGGATCTTGTCCAATTGTGATATTCCTGTGGCTGTCCTATTATCTTTGTCGCGCCTCTTGCTTGCTTGCTTGCTTGTGTTCATTGCCTTGAGCTCCAACGCAAAGTCCTGTATGTCGGATGAAGGCATCCTGTTGTCCAACATCAGTGTGATGTCATACAGAACCTGAGGTTTACGTGAGTATCCGTTGTCCCATGTCTGGCTTATTGGTGCGCAGACTGGTGGTTCCTCGCCATACAGGCAGACACTCTCCGACTTCGGAGGAATCGGCGATCCTATTGACTTCAGCCAGGACCCCGAAGGATTGGCCCAGGACGCTCGGCGAGGACGCGTCAATAGGTCTTGGCCAGTATATAACCCGGCCCTGGTGCCTTGGAAACACCTCTGCGTCCCGTCGCGCCTCTTAAAATGGTGTACTTATAGTTATGGTGATTCAAATGGTGTCTCTGTATCTTTGGAGGTAAGGGCAGCCCGGGTATATGGCTCGTGTTTGCCAAAGCAGTTGTCACATTTCCTGTTGTCATTAGGATTATATAACTCCTTGTCATTTTTAGCCAGCAGGCATTCACTTAAGGTGTGTTAATTTGCGCAGTAACGGCATGTTTCTGTCTTGCTGCAACACTTTGTTCTACGGTGTCAGGCTCTTTGGCACCGAGAGTATTGGATAACATTTGATATGTAGTGTTCTGTTGTAATCTCTTCCCCATCGTTCCGTTGGCAGGTGTCTCGCTCCCTTCAGTTGTCACTACTACCAGTAGTGTTAGGTTCTTGGCATATGTCAGCAGCCGATCCACTTTTCTGTTTTAGAAATGAAGGTTTTCCTGCTGCAGCTGCTTCTGTATTTGATCGTATGTTAGCTTCACTTTGACACTTTTTATCATCCATCTGTTTGTCTGTCGCATGTCGATTTTTGTTTTATTTAGCGTTTTCTTGCTTTGAACTCAAGCGTAGTCCATACATGTGCTACTGCTTCTATTACACTAGACTGATTTTTGTTTGTGTATTAGCTTTCTTTATTACCAGTGTCCCTCGCCATGACATCTCCATTGTAGGAGAGTAATTCAGATATTACAATGAAAATCCGGAATTGGGTTTCCAATCATCAGAATCAAACTATCCGAAATACTCAAAACACTGTTGATGTAAGCAAATTCCACGTATACTCCATACAACCTAGTAGGGATTAAGTAAAAGACCCATATGTTTGAATGAATGAAGTGTACATATGTAGTCATTTGGTTAGTAATAGGCCGGATACCATCCAAGTATGCTGGTCCCGTTTAATGAATTATGATAAAAGATAGAGATTTTCTGGTGGTGAAAAATGAAATCCTGGCACAACAGGGCGATGCACCCGGGGTCATCGAGTTGGTAGCCTTTTGTATGTGTTTCTGTGTCAATGAAGCTATCATTGTCATGATGATCATGGGCCTTGTCAAATGTCTTATCCATTCACGTCTCTCCATAAATCTCAGTCCTTGGTGTTGTGGATTAATTCCAGTGATGAAATTCCTTACTTAGATCGATATAGAGATCGAGATAGAAAATGTGTTTTTGTCTGTCCCTGCCTATGTCTCTTCCATGGCTCCTCTTTGCAGACGCCACGATGTTCTTCAATGACTATCTTCACCTTGTATGACCAAAGATGGCCGCAATAAGTGCATACCTGTCTGTCGGTCTGTGTATATTGTTATCAGTCAATCAACTTCGATCTCTACCTACCTTACTGTCTGCTGGTAGATGTATCTTACATGAGTCACACGTATAAGTACCAATACGTCATCCTTTTCCTCAACTCGTGGTGCAACGGACATATGGTGTCTACCCCATTGACGGATGATGTGATTAGCATCAATGGACATATGGTGTCAACCCCATTGACGGATGATGTGATTAGCATCAATGGACATATGGTGTCAACCCCATTGACGGATGATGTGGGATGATGTGATTAGCATCAATGGACATATGGTGTCAACCCCATTGACGGATGATGTGATTAGCATCAATGGACATATGGTGTCAACCCCATTGACGGATGATGTGATTAGCATCAATGGACATATGGTGTCAACCCCATTGACGGATGATGTGATTAGTATCACATCCGTCGCATTTACTTCCTAGAATGTTTTCTTGTACCCGTTTTTGGCTATGTCAACATGGGAGTCAAGATTCATTAAAAAGAATCTCCGCCTCAATGGGAATTAAACAAGCGCCAACTGGGATGTGGGCAAGCGTTTAGTCACTTCAATCTATACAACTACCCCCCACCCCCTCTCACCCCGAACAAGTCATATGCATTCTACTACACATATACAGAAGCTATACAATGGTTTACCCCCGAACAAGTCATATACATTCTACTACACATATACAGAAGCTATACAATGGTTTACCTGTTAATGCACACATTATTTGATGCAGTTTGACATACTGTCTTGCTTTCTATTGCAACCTATTACTCTATTCCCTTACACCTGTGCTTGGCAAAATGAAATGCTTTGCGTTTTCACAACAATAAAACAATAGAAACTAACTTACAGTAAACAACAGAGTTGGGCATCCACACCCTCCGATATAATATCTCGTTCTTATGTGTATTGTGTTCTCTCCTCAAGATTAAATGTCTAAGATTATCGTCTGCTATATTGTCTGTGCTTCAAAACAAAGCTGTTGCGGGTAACGGATTTAAACAATGCCACATTCCACTCATCTCACAAGAACAATCCTATTGTCGTTCGCGTCAAACATGGTTTCACCGATTAAGATAACTACAAGGTAAATGCGGTGAAATGTTTATTCATTGCATTCGGTGCATGATAAAGACCATGAAATGTATATTGGTGTTATTTCTTGTTTTACCAGGGTGTGTGATATTACTCACGGCATTGTTTCATCTTTCTTGTTCTTGTTCTTGTTCTTGCTCTTCTTCTTCTTCTTCTTCTTCTTGCTCTTCTTCTTCTTCTTCTTCTTCTTCTTCTTCTTCTTCTTCTTCTTCTTCTTCTTCTTCTTCTTCTTCTTCTTCTTCTTCTTCTTCTTCTTCTTCTTCTTCTTCTTCTGTTTTCTTCTTCTTCTTCTTCTTCTTCTTCTTCTTCTTCTTCTTCTTCTTCTTCTTCTTCTTCTTCTTCTTCTTCTTCTTCTTCTTCTTCTTTTGTTCTTCTTCTTCTTCTTCTTCTTCTTCTTCTTCTTCTTCTTCTTCTTCTTCTTCTTCTTCTTCTTCTTCTTCTTCTTCTTCTTCTTCTTCTTCTTCTTCTTCTTCTTCTTCTTCTTCTTCTTCTTCTTCTTCTTCTTCTTCTTCTTCTTCTTCTTCTTCTTCTTCTTCTTCTTCTTCTTCTTCTTCTTCTTCTTCTTCTCTTCTTCTTCTTCTTCTTCTTCTTCTTCTTCTTCTTCTTCTTCTTCTTCTTCTTCTTCTTCTTCTTCTTCTTCTTCTTCTTCTTCTTCTTCTTCTTCTTCTTCGTCGTCTTCTTCTTCTTCTTCTTCTTCTTCTTCTTCTTCTTCTTCTTCTTCTTCTTCTTCTTCTTCTTCTTCTTCTTCTTCTTCTTCTTCTTCTTCTTCTTCTTCTTCTTCTTCTTCTTCTTCTTATAATTAAATCTGGCAGCCCTACAAATGAAAGGGATCTACAGGAGTGGGAATTGTAGATGAATAATGTTTTTATCGGGTGTTCGCTGCAGATGTATGCATTAATGCATGTCTGCCGTCCCGATAGTAATAAAATCGAATCCGTATCGCGTCGAAATTTTAAAAAGGGAACTGAACACCATGGTCATCCAGCCGAAAATTGGTACAGGAAATGTCTTGGAAAGTAAAGGCGGTCGGAATTATACTAACCATATCACTCACCGAGTGCATAATCTCAACCGCGCATCATGGAGTGTGAAAATGCCTTAATTTTACTCATTTTATTATTAATTCATAAGAAACAATTAAGCAGGATCACTATGTGGAGATTATGAGATACCACTGGGAAACAATTATTGCAAGAACAGACAGCCTCCTGACAAAACAAATCATGTACTAACCAGATCATCACATTAACGTAATAATGGAGCATATATATATCACTCTAGCGGAATGGTAACACCAATACATCTGGAACAAGACAAGCTGCAGACGCTGGCGAATCAGCAAAGCAATGCTCTAACTGTCTGCCTGTTAGAGTTTCGATCCTAGACCTGCTGCCAACCAAGGCTTAGGTCCTAGTCTGCCCTGCCATGACAGTTTGTCTTTAGATTCCATTTCCTCGTAGCAGGATAAGACTTGTACCCTCCCAATTACGCTCTTCCGCCCGAAGCCGTTTACACATTGTGGGGTGTCGGGTTTGGTAAGCGCCGCCCAACATTCGGTGCTAACAGAAAGCAGGTAGTACTGTCTACTGTCAGTAGCTCAGTCATATCTAAGACTTGACACACAAGAGATGTCTGTTATTATCTGTATTATTATTACAACATATATCATCATCAAGTGATTTGCCGGTTGGCGTTGGCGATCATGCTTTTCCACAAATTGCGATCTCCCACGGCATGGATCAGTTCGTGTGTAGACTCCCTTCCTTGCAATGACACAAGACTGTCAAGAATTTTCTCACGTTGTCTTCCGCTGACTCTCTTTCCACAAATCACTCCGATTACCACAACATGTTCCAGTTTTGTCTTCTAATAATGTGACCAACTATGATTATTGCTTCTTTCTTAGGTTTATGATAAAATGTCTTTGCAACTTAGCTTTCCTCAAAATGATAATTATGCCTCTAAACAAAGTATGTACTGCATTAGAAAGACAACAATCAGAAATGAAATGAAGTAGAAACATTGATGATCTGGCTTGACTGCCATCATTGCTCTACTTCTGCAAGATACATTTAATACGCTTGATGGAAAGGTACAACAATTAGGCTTAAATTGCAGAGGACAAAAACACAGAAAATGATACCGCCATTTCTGTTAGTGAAAGCACAATTCCGGAGAGACTCCTACACACATTTCGGCAGCAATATTGCACAGTTTTAGAGGGCACGCTAGCAAAGTTAATAGTGAAAGTTCCTCATAAAGTCATGAGCACGGTCCAGTCCTGGGCTCGCCGCCTGCGAAAGTGAAGGACAGAATGGCCACCTATTCCACCGCGTAATCACGCAAACAAAAATGATGGTGCAGGAATAATGAAAGAAGTCAAAGCACTGTTGACATACGACGTGAAGAACTCAAACGAAACACTAATGAAAAACAACATCACGAATACATTAAATGAATACTCGTCGCAATAGCTTGTGGAAGGCGCAGAAATAAGAGGTATATCGATTAGCGACTGAAATCTTGTCTGCTTGACTCAAGGTTGGGTAATCAGAGCTGACGAAGAGCCTACGTTTCCAGCTTATGGTGGTAATGACTGCATCACCCAAGTCTGATCGAGAGGGTATGGAGGGGCGAGGATAGGCAAATAAGGTCTTTAAAATTCCCTGCTTAAATAGACTGTTGGTCGGAAGGACAAATATCTCTGCTTTGTTTTAAGCAAAGGGAAAACATACAAAGCTCTGATAGGATTGAGGAGGAGTAGGAGGAGGAGGAGGAGGAAAAAGAAGAAGAAGAAGAAGAAGAAGAAGAAGAAGAAGAAGAAGAAGAAGAAGAAGAAGAAGAAGAAGAAGAAGAAGAAGAAGAAGAAGAAGAAGAAACTGACACTACGAACAGTTCTAACCACATACAATATTATAAACACAAACACATCATAAACCCAACTTTATCACAACAGTAGCATACATATTCCAACAAAATGCCTAATGCTAACGACATGTACTTAACGGAACACACACCCAAAAAAAAAAAAGTGTATAGACACCCACTATTCTAAGCACAACATCATAATAAACCCAACTTCATCAGAATATAGCATACATGTTCCAACAAAATGCATAGTGCTAGGGACATGTACTTAGAAACATCCCACAAAACAGTCTATAGGCATCCAATATTCTACACATACTCACCCTTGGGGTCTGCGATCGAGACGTCCGGACAGGCAATTCTGGCAATATCCCCATTCTTGGTGGTCGGCCAACACGAAAAGCTGTCGAAAGTCGAGTTACAATAGATAGCGCCCGGCTCTGAAAGCAAATCCACATAAATCTGACTGTTATTTGTATGCTCACATGGTTGCCCGACAACAAAGTTGACTTTAGACATAGGTGCTCGTGGCAAACTTCCTCGGTCACACTTGTGTTTGTTCAGCTTATAAATCCAGCCACTCGATAGAAACCACTAGTGAGGAAGTAAGTATTGTACGCTTTCAAATGAACAAATAAACACACTTCTGGTTAATCCTGTAAGATGATTGATTTTCTTCGCAATGTCAGCTAAAAGCAAATACACTTTTGGCACTGGAAATCTCAGATTTACGAACTGGCATGCATTTGTCAAATATATGCTATTCTGCCAAATATCCGCAGCAAGCTGTTGTAAATATTGATATAAAGGATTGGTTATTAGTTGCCAATATCAGTAAATAAATGCTCTTTGCGAGACATCTTTGAACCCAGACTCTTTAGTCGTTGTGTAGCTGTCAGAAAGCTAATCATTTCGACATCTGTATCATGTCTGGCGCCGGCTCCGTGGCGAAGGCGTTACGGGCGCATTTCATAATCCCACATACAGCCAGCGATCGAAACACAGCTACGGGCTAATTGGCAGCAGACCGGTTTGCGTTGATTTTTTACGAAATGGTATGTGGTACCGGTCGTTCAGAAAGCAATGCCAAACTACTGAACGTAAACTTGCCGAGAGATCACAAACAGTAAAATATGCCGCGGTTGACTGCGATCCTGCAAAGGATATGCAACTAACTTTTTTTTTTTAAAACCGTGTCTGGTGTCTATCGGGCGGGATTTTTTTTAAGGATTGGGGAGTAAAGAACGCTTGTCCAAATAGTGGACACGCAGTATACGGTTAATGGTTTATTGTTGTTGTTGTTGTTGTTGTTATTGTTGACATATAATATATGGCAATATCCTGTCTTACCTGGATTTTACGACGTAAGTCGCACGATGTAAGAAACATATGTAAATTAACAACCGCCAGTCGACTTTAAGAAAGTAAAGTAAATGATACGTGTACACACCACTTAAGGCGCATCGGTCGTACGTGCTGGACCCAGTTATAGACCATTCGGCATTACGTGGGTAATGTGGTCAGCATCACGCAGGTAGCCTTTACTTCTTCCTCGGACATTCTTCCTACCTATTCTAGACTGAATCGACCCGAGAGTCCAGGTCAATTGTTATATATCTGAATCCACTTAGTTAGAATCGAACCCATCAACACCAGGTCAGCAGGCGAGTGTCTAGCTTGTATGCTTCCGCGTCTACTCCCAGCCCATTTATGCAACAGTAATCTACATATTATTTTCTTCCGTTGTACGTCGTACTTCATTATCATAAGAAAGTATTATGGTTATGATAATCATCATCATCACCACCATCACCACTACCCCCACATCGTCTGTATTGAAGGGGCTCCAGTTGTAGTTTATCAGTTCAGCTGAACCATTTTAAAGCAGCCATTCACAAACGTATTTACCCATAAAGTGATGATGTAAACAATAATTTATTTCCTGTAATCATGGGCGACTAATTGGCCGTGTGTAGTAGAACACGTGTTTCTTCAGAGAAGCGCCGTCGTCATTTGCAGGCTGCAGGTTCAAATGTTGGTGTGGCCACTATAACTGTCAATTGCTATATTGTCTATTGTGTCATCTAATATCTGCGTCTTTCCTCTACTTCTATACAGGGTCAGTCAATGCCTGTGAATGATTTTTTGTGATAATTTAATGGACTCTAGAAATGTCCCAAAACTTACTACGAACGTTAAATGCGCAGACAGCTTAAAAATAAGTCTCGGCGCAGAAACGTGTTATGGGTCTACGAAGCGTTATGACCATTACGTGCTGTAGACCCGGGTGCACACAGGAACAGATGACCACTCTTCACCCCTCGTAGCGAACGACGAAAGCTGGCATCTAACGCTTGCCCGACACTGCTCGTGCCATAATAATATGAACGAATTCGGTTTGTAAATATGCATATCCTAGAACAGAGCTATCCTGTGAGGCCCAGAAATGTGTACCTCTGTAGGTGACTTTCATTTAAATGATCTAGCGTGTATGGAATAACATACACACGTATATTTTAAAGGCTATAAAGTAGTGTAGTATTTGCACAATGTTCTAAACACATTAAGTGTGATTCAATGAATATGCCGTTCACTTTCAGCAACAACTAGTCGTATATGGACAGTTTCTGGTGTGCGTCATGGCCATTTTGCAGTCATCAAAAAATAACATCGTATACATTATAATTATTTGAAAGATTTCCTCCGACGACACACAAAAGGAAGAACCAGACATCCTTTAGCAGACTAAGAAATCTAAAGGAAATTTAATCGGTTTCATAAATCGTCACTGCCAGCCACCTCAACTTACCCCCTACAGAATCAACGATTCCGAAACTTCACGTTTATCTTCAGCTAACCATTCGAATAGACGATGTGAAGAAACGACACCGCGATCGATTTAAAACAGCTGTAAACTAAGCATTATTTGCTGCTGAACCAATTATCAGATTAAAACTACCTCGATACCTACTCCATTTGTGTAAAAATAATTGCCTCCGTACCACATCAAACTGCGTAGTGAGTCACAGTGAGTGCCAAGGAACTTACAATAAGTAGAACGGAAGGACAACATATACCACTACTGTTACCGTTTCTTTACGTATTCATTCAAGGAGATTTGGTCGCAACAGACGAACAATATCTCCGGCGGACCTATTCTCGCTGGTCGCGGGATCCGCAGGATGTCTGGTGGGGAGATTTGTTCGCAAGAGACGAGCAATATCTCCGGCGGATCTATTCTTGCTGGTCGCGGGATCCGCATAGTCAGGCAGGGAGTCTGACAGTAGTACACGCTTACATTGGTCCGGGCACTTATGAATGAGAGGTGTAAGGGCTCATACAGGTCCAGACACTTGCTTTAAGGCCTTCTGCTGCGGGATATGGCTGAACGCCCCTAAACCAAGTCCCACGGTTGTGATGGTCTGGCCACCACTCACTCCTGCTCTTGCTCTCTGGCTCTTGGATGTATGAAGCTGAGCTGCCAGCGTCTGCAGCCTACATACTGGTTATCCTTTCCTCTGGAGTAAACAAGACAAGACTGAGAGAGGGAACATGCCATGCCCAGGCATTGTTCGATAGGATTTCGGCCAAATTCCAATCCACATACTTTCGTCTGTCACGACGGCAATGTGCCATATATATATATATATATATATATATATATATATATATATATATATATATATATATATATATATATATATATATATATATATATATATATATATATATCTTCTTCTTCTTCTTCTTAACATATATATATAGTCACTACAGGGATACTAAATAAGAGAAAGTAGAGAATGAAAAGAGTTGGTAAGCGTATGTTTTTAGTTGCATGTCCTTCACAGGACGTAGCGGTCAACCCCAGCATTTGGGCTGTTCGTGATTCCTGGGCAATTTTTGCGTTCATCAGTTCGACATTGCCGGCTTCCTGGCCTAGAGGTTAGCAACTTTTCCCCGAAATCTCGTATACTCTCGTATGTAACGTGACGACGGTGAGAATCAGTAGTGGTTCGAATCGCGTCGGTAACTTACGGGGTATGTGAGCCTACCGCTAAGAAAGCAATAGCAAACTACTGAGCGTAATCTTGCCAAAGAAATCAACAATCAGCTGAAAAATGCTGATGTTTACAGCGATGTCCTGTAAAGGATATGTAAACATTTTGTTTTAGTTCGACATTAGAAATACTAGTATAACAGATGGACCAACACATGAACAAATGATTGAGCTATTAGAGCACTGAGGGGCGCATGAGAGGACTAATCCGATGTGTTTACATTCAATGTGTAGAGGCAACGCTCATCATCTTCACCCAATGACACATATTGCTAGAGATGGAGCATCTATGGCTTTGCCTGGAATACCATGGTTTCCGTTCGCTGTCACTGGAAGTCAGAAGCTTTGCGTGTAAGTTAGATATATCCATTTGTAATAAATGACTGTGAATTCTGGACGATTAGTAAACAAACATCACATAGTGGAGTTACGTGTAATTTTGCATTTCTTAAAATGCTGACAATACCATTGACAGCCAGAGTAAGCAATCTAAATATAAGTCTGTTGACAGAGTACGCCTGTGCTTTGCTGGATCATGTTGTCGTGACTTCAAGCTATACCTCTCCACAGACATGAAGTGTCAGTACCAGCAATGCACACCCCGCTGGTTATGAACTCATAGAGGCGAAGGCATTATAGCCCCTGCGGAGATGGTTCTGTCTTGTCTGGTTGGGAGAACACTCACTATATCACCTACTCTCTTATAGATGCTAGCCTATTGTTGGTTAGGGGGACACTCACTATGTCACCTACTCTCTTATAGATGCTAGCCTATTGTCTGGTTGGGGGGACACTCACTATATCACCTACTCTCTTATAGATGCTAGCCTATTGTCTGGTTGGGGGGACACTCACTATGTCACCTACTCTCTTATAGATGCTAGCCTAATGTCTGGTTGGGAGAACATTAACTATATCACCTACTCTCTTATAGATGCTAGCCTATTGTCTGGTTGGGGGGACACTCACTATGTCACCTACTCTCTTATAGATGCTAGCCTAATGTCTGGTTGGGAGAACATTAACTATATCACCTACTCTCTTATAGATGCTAGCCTATTGTCTGGTTGGGGGGACACTCACTATGTCACCTACTCTCTTATAGATGCTAGCCTATTGTCTGGTTGGGAGAACATTAACTATATCACCTACTCTCTTTTTGATGCTAGCCTATTGTCTGGTTGGGGGGACACTCACTATATCACCTACTCTCTTATAGATGCTAGCCTATTGTCTGGTTGGGGGAACACTCACTACATCACCTACTCTCTTATAGATGCTAGCCTAATGTCTGGTTGGGAGAACATTAACTATATCACCTACTCTCTTATAGATGCTAGCCTATTGTCTGGT
Organism: Cepaea hortensis; assembly: GCA_963921405.1. Taxonomy (NCBI): domain Eukaryota; kingdom Metazoa; phylum Mollusca; class Gastropoda; order Stylommatophora; family Helicidae; genus Cepaea; species Cepaea hortensis. Next base: position 136,372,550 of record OY992878.1, on the reverse strand, counting down.
TGGGGGGACACTCACTATATCACCTACTCTCTTATAGATGCTAGCCTATTGTCTGGTTGGGAGAACATTAACTATATCACCTACTCTCTATAGATGCTAGCCTATTGTCTGGTTGGGAGAACATTAACTATATCACCTACTCTCTTATAGATGCTAGCCTATTGTCTGGTTGGGAGAACATTAACTATATCACCTACTCTCTTATAGATGCTAGCCTATTGTCTGGTTGGGGGGGCACTCACTATGTCACCTACTCTCTTATAGATGCTAGCCTATTGTCTGGTTGGTGGAACACTCACTATATCACCTACTCTCCTATAGATGCTAGCCTATTGTCTGGTTGGGAGAACATTAACTATATCACCTACTCACTTATAGATGCTAGCCTATTGTCTGGTTGGGGGGACACTCACTATGTCACCTACTCTCTTATAGATGCTAGCCTATTGTCTGGTTGGGAGAACATTAACTATATCACCTACTCTCTTATAGATGCTAGCCTATTGTTGGTTGGGAGAACAGTTACTATATCACCTACTCTCTTATAGATGCTAGCCTATTGTTGGTTGGGAGAACAGTTACTATATCACCTACTCTCTTATAGACGCTAGCCTATTTTCGTGCTTCAGTCGACCTGACCCGTACGACAAGGCCTGGCAGTCATGGACTTAAAATGCAGTCATTCTGAGGATTCACAACGCACAAATCAACTAGTCCAGTCAACCAACCAACCATACAAACCAACCAACCAATAAATCAACCAGTCCAGTTAACCAACCATACAAACCAATTAATCAACCAACCAACAAGCCAACCAGTCCATCAATTAATCCACCAATCAGCATTTACCATCCATCCATTATGTGCCATGCCGATAAGCGTGGGCGGTCATGATTCGCCATTTCACTCGATCACCAGATATCTTACCATGTGTCACCAAGTGTTAAAATTTATTTATTCTCATAACACGCCCCCCCCCCCCCCCCCCAAAAAAAAATGTGACTGTCTACATCTAATTTCTCTAATCAGTTTACGATTTTCATTTGTTTCTTGTAGGACTTGATCGTTGGTTTTTCAGTTCCTCCATTGTATTCTTTGCATTCTCCTAAGAAACCACATTTCCACTTGCTCAGGAATCACGAACAGCCAAAAAATGCCGGGGTTGACTGCTACATCCTTTAAATGATCAGCAACAACTTAAAAATACTACTGACAATACTCTAACAATGCCAGCAGAAATTTTGGCCTATTTCGCATCTTGAATAAAGCAGCCGAGGAAGCACTTTGGAGACACGGCCCCACGCTTCACAAGACCACACAACAAGCTATATGTGTAGCACATTGTAACAACTGAAGATTTATGAACATTCGCACGTAAGAAAGCAAACAATGACCTTGCAAAATGCCGCTATGTAAATAAATGCCCACTGTCTAAACTACGTAAATCTGCATTGTTACTGTTTGTTTAGCCAGTTCACACATACTTTTTGTCTCGGTGAAAAGAAAAGGTCAAGCAAATAACAATGAACGTATAATTGTATAATTTCACAACTTTATCATTGTTTTTCATGGCTCTAGAGCTTGTCTTGGCGGATTGGGGGTGGGGGTGGGGGGGGGGGGGTGTTCCGTGTCCACATTATTATTAAGAAAATGTGTGATTTGTTTTTGTTTAATACAAAGAGGTAGCGGATTGGCTAAGAGGAAAGACGCCCGTCTCTTATTTGAAAAGACCGGATAGGAATCCCATTTAACATTTACACAATATAGAAACCATCCATCCTTCATGTGCCATGCCGATAAGAGTGGGCGGTCATCTTTTGCCATCTCATTGGATCACCAGAGTCGTGGATCAGTTCCGTGGTTCTGTTTCGACAATGCCAAGTGGTCAAGCCATCCAGGTATTTACTTCTTGGTCTTCCCCTTGGTCTCTTCCCTTCGATCTTGCCAGTTGTCACCAAGTTCTACAATTCATTTCTTCTCATAACATGCCCCCCCCCCAAAAAAAAAAAAAAAAATTTTTTTTGACTGTCCATCTAATGTCTCTAATCAGTTTACGATCTTCATTTGTTTCTTGAAGGACTTGTTCATTGGTTTTTCTGTCCGTCCATGGTATTCTTTGCGTTGTCCTCAGAAACCACATTTCCACAGTCATCAGATGTTTTTCAGCTTGACTGCTCATTGCCCACGCTTCACATCCATACACAAATACAGGATCTATGTAGCACTACAACACTGTTTTTCTCTTTTCAGTTGACATATTATTTATTGGTCAGTATGTTTTTCATCTTGCAAAAGGCTACCTTCGCAATGACAATTCTTGTTCTACTTTCTTTAAGGCATCTCCAATCAGATGTTATGACTGTTCCTAGATAACTGTACCCATTCACTTGTTTAAGAATATGCCCATTTACTTGTAGATTACATTGTGATATTTCCTTCTTCCCAGTAACGATCATAATCTGTGTCTTCTTACAATTCAATTTTAACCCTAGTTGTTCACTGTGTGCACAACCGCATCTACTAAATGTTGCACGACCTGTCCATTGTCTGCAAATCAAGACTGTATCATCTGCATAGCTAATATTATTGATGCATCGTCCCCCAATGTTGATTCCTTCCATATCTTCTATATTTCTGAAAATATTTTCACTGTACAGGGAACAACTATCTGGAGACATTACACATCCCTGTCTCACACCTCTCTTAACCGGCTGACATTGACCTACTTCATTATCAATTCTTATGGCAGCTTGATGTTTCCAATATATGTTTCTAACAAGTCTAAGGTCTTTCCCATCACTTTGTAGATCTTCAAGCATCCTTATCATGTCGACATGTCTCACTTTATCGAAAGCCTTTGTGTATTCAATAAAGCAAAAGTGTGGATCTGTGTTTACTTCTATAGAATGCTCAACTACTGTTCTCTGTATATAGACAGCATTTACTGTACCCTTGCCTTCTACAAACTCACACTATTCTTCTACTATTTCAGGTTGTATTTTCTTCCTAATACTGTGCATGATAATTCTTAGCAAACTCTTCGTGATGTGACTCATTAAACTAATTGTTCGATGATGATCACATTCCAAGACTCCTGATTTCTTCGGGATTGCAATAAATACAGACTTACATAGTTCATGAGGTATGTTTCCAGTATCATATATTGTATTCAGCAGTCTGGTAATTTTATCTTTTCCATATTCTTCTAAAGCATAAATCATTTCTATTGTAATGCTGCCTGAACCGAGGGACTTGCCAGATTTCATATGTTAAGAGCATTCTGAACCCCCATCTTCAAAATTGATGACCTTTCATTATTATTTTGAATATTATACTGTTCTTCTCTGTTATCATAAAGGTTTTTCACATAGTCTGACCATACATGTGAAATCTGATCATTTTGCTATTATGATTTTCCCATCATTTGTCTTTAGGCAGCCTGCTGATGTATGTGTTCTTTGATTAGTAACCTCCTGAAATCTTTTGTGCATTAGTTTGGTGTTTGTACTGTTGTTTTGTTTTTCAATTTCTATGCAGTTTTTCTCAAGCCATGCTTCTTTTGCCTCCTTACATACTATTCTGACTTTTCTGTGAATTTCTTCATATTTGGCAGGATTATGTTTGTTATGTCTTCTTGTTTCCATTAGTAGTAAAATTTCTTCAGTCATCCGTATCTTACGACCCACTTTCTTTAATTTTGGAATAGTTTTTTTTTCTGCAGCAAAACTGATTGAATTCTTTAACATTTCCCAATGATCATCCACATCTTGAAATAGGATCTCTAGATCAGACAGTATATCAAATTTATTCTTTACTTTTATGTTAAAATTATCTTGTATTTCTTTGTCAAAGACACAGACATTCACTAGGGCATATTTCCTTAGTGACTCAATGAGCATGCTCAAGTGGATAGAGATGGGGTGGATCCGAAGAGAGTGGTTGCTCTCTTTGGAGAGGTCTCGACTGGCAGAGATTAGTTTCAACTTCGTGCTAGGGCAGGCTGGAGTACAAGGAAATGAGCGGGCTGACAAGCTCGCAGATAAGGCTACTGTGGAGGGCGGAGGCGCCATGGACCAGGCTGACATTCTGAATGCTCTACGAGAAGTAAGACTTTTGCGAGAACCAAGTGATTGTGAATCTACAACCATGGCCAGACTGCGAGAACAGGAAATTAAAAGAGTTGTGGCCAAACAAGAACACTACGCAGGAAGCCAAAGAAGATTGATAAACCAACACAGAACTGGCGTCGTTAGCCGCTACACGCTGCGGGATTTGCTGAGGAGGGGATCCGAGCACTTATGGACTGAATGGTTCGATGTGCAATGAGGATGATCTGTCGACTAACTAACAAGTAGATGACAGTATTTTTATTTTTTTTTTTTTTTTGGGGGGGGGGGGGGGGGAAGACAGTCTTCTAGTTATAATGTTGAAATATTATCTTTATAACACTAAATCCGCGATTGCGGTCGGGATATCAAATGCTGGATATTCGAACAGTATCAGTGACTCTGCGTGTTGTGTATTTCTTACAAAAAACGGTTCATCTATTCATTTCATTTGATGCATGGTGTACTTCAACTCCGCAGTATGCATCAGTCGAGGTGCAGCGGAATATGCCATGCAACTCATTGTGCAGCCAATTGTTAATTATTTCTTTGTTTACATAAAGCAAGCAACTACATTGTTTGGAACTTAACAAGAGTTACAAATCCACACCTCAGGCTCACAAACATAACGAAAACAATACACATAATTTGAAATGTGTGAGAAATTCGAACTAGTTAATTTCAACGGGACAAAATAAAACAGTGATAATGGGAACCAGTGACTGATCGCGATCATCGGCCAGTTAGTGTATCTTCTCAGTCCCAATGCGCCCAATGGGATTATAGAAGCGACACACAGATGTAGATACTCGCTATAATGAAATTATCTTACATATGGGACTGGCTACATTTTACCACCTGGACATTTGAAATCAGGTTAGGAAAAGAACCTCATCCCATTGGGGAATTCCATGTTTCATTTCACGGTCTGGGCTGTGTGGAATTGTATGAAATAAGACAACTTAAACAAAGAAGCCACCAACAATAGCTTGCACGAATTATAGCCTGTCGTATTTTGCTACAAATCGTGCATACTGCAGAGTAATATATTATATAAAGTGAATATATTAATTATATATTTGCTGAAATACTTAAACCATATGGTCAATGATGCCGTTCGAATGTGGAGCATGTGCTCACACCAGGCAATGAAATGTGCAACCTAATGCTTGTGACGTCTGTAATTAAGTTCGTTAAGAGAATACATTGCTTTTAAATAAGATACCGATGATATACGAGGGCGAGTCAATAAGTAAGTCACACAGTTCTGTGGGATGGCAGGTAAATGTAGTTGGTGTTTTCTACAGGTGTCATTAGGTGACAACAACATCGAACTTTATATTTCCGTTATTCAGGTGGCGCTAGGTGTCTCATGCGCACGCGCAGCGTATAAACAAAATGGCGACTGTACTTACGGAATGTACAACCAAAGAGCAACGTGCTGTTGTGCTATTTTTTGTGGGCGAAAGGACTGCCTGCAAAGTACATTCATAAGGACATGCTTCCTGTTTATGCTGACAAATGTTTGTCTCGTAAAGCGGTGCATAGCTGGGTAGAAAAGAAAAATTTTCTTAAGGATGGCCTAAAATTGTTGGTGAAATCCGATCTGGTCGTCTGTTGAGATTGCAACAGAAGCATCCGTGCAGCGGGTGGAGGAGATGATTAGAGGTGACAGGCAAGTAACGATAGACTCTGTGTCATCTGTAATAGGGTGCTCATATGGTTCAGCATACAGCATAATGTATGATCGATTGAAATTTAAGAAAGTGTGCTCAAGGTGGTACCCATACAATTGAAGGAGGAACACAAAATGAACCGATTTGGCCTATCATTGCATCATCTCGGTCGATACGAAGATGAAGAAGAAGACATGCTGAACAGGTTTATTACTGGGGACAAATCATGGGTGCATCATTACCAGCCCGAATCAAAGAGTGCTTCAATGCAATGGAAACATCCTTCTTCGCCTTGTGTCCAAAAATTATTCTGGGTTACGCCATCAGCAGGGAAGGTTATGCTGACAGGTTTTGGGATTGTCAAGGAGTGCTTTTAACCAATTGCAAGTAGAAAGGTGACAATGTGAATTCTGAATTGTACTGTGAAGTTCTATCGACGCTTAATGATGCAATTCGAAGAAAACTTCCAGGACTGGTGACTAGAGGCGTATTGCTTCTTCATGACAATGGCAGATCCCATACGGCCCGATTAATTCAGAAGAAAATTAACCAATCAAGGTGGGAACTTTTGGAACATCCACCTTACAGCCCTGACTTAGCCCTTAGCGATTTCCACCTCTTTGGTCCACCGAAAACCCACCTTGGCGGGAGACATTTCGCGAATGATGCCGAAGTTGAATGTGAAGTGAAAACATAGTTTAGAAAACAGAGCACGCAGTTGTATGCAGCCGGTTAGAGAGGACTGATAAAACGATGGGATACGTGCATCAATGTTGGTGGAAATTATCTTGAGAAATAAAGGGACAATGTATGTATACAGATAAACTTGTTTCAAGTTGTTATCATATTTAGTTATTTTTCTACAGCCATTTGTGACTTACTTATTGACTTCCTCTCGTAATATTCCATGCCCCTGGGGTAGTAGTTCGGGTTTACAGATTTTCATGTGCAAGGCAGAAACAAATTGGAACGACCCGGGCGCATGATACAAACGCCAGAAATACCTCGTCAGTTGGCAAGCAAAAAAAGAGTAGGTCGAATATCGCGTTATCCTGGGCTAAGCTACTTAGGAAACCTACCCACAAAAGATAATATTGATAGCATCTGCAAGTGTGATATATACACATTTAAATCCTCGCCTGTAGTGTGAAATTCGTGCACTTTTCTGAGATTCTCCGTGAGTGGTCTACTGAAGGAGACTGTTGCACTTATGGTGATATCCATGTGCAGTGAAGTAATCTTTACCAAAGTCAAGCGAAACCACAACCAGCTATTAAATAAGACAATTTAAACAGAGAAGTTATAAATAATAGATTGCACGATTTATTGCCCGGAATTATTGCTTTAAATGCCAAGACATTTCCTGGAACCCACTGTCAGCTGAGTCCACATGGGATCCCAGTTCAATTGTAAACATCAGCCCCGATGCGAGTTCTAACTCATAACCAATGTGCCAGCAGGATGCGTATTTCCCGCAGCGATACCATGGCTCCATGTGTGAACGGTACTAGCTCCATATTTTTATACACCGATCGGCTCTTTATACGAGATGTGATTTCATCACGTGATCGCCTTTACATCCCAGAACATTTCTTGGCACCAACTTTAGAGTAGAACGACCTTTTGTTATTTATTCGCTCCAAAGAAATTTGGTCATGTGACCAATGGGCCGGCAAGCAAGAGAAAATTAACCAACTAAGGTGGGAAGTTTTGGAACATCCACCTTACAGCCCCAACTTAGCCCCTAGCGATTTCCACCTTTTTGGTCCACTGAAAACCCACCTTGGCGGGCAGGCAGGCAGGCAGGCAGGCAGGCAGGCAGGCAGGCAGGCAGGCAGACAGTAGTAATCATACTATTCACTGCGTTATCCGGCATCCGAGGACACATTAGATAATATAACAATTGAATGTTATAGGCCGCATTAATTCCAACATCCTGATTACGTGTCCAGGCAACTGACGTAGGGGTTTATGCCTCTCCACAGAAGTCGGTTCCCAGTGTCCCTGATGACCTATGTGTGTTATGTATTTCCACCAGTTAGCAACAGGTTCGCATCCCGGAGCCCAATGTTTCAGCTGACTGGTGTATCATCTGATATGTGATTTCTTCCTTTCATTATGTGCGTGTTGATTAATCGCTTTTAAGTTATTTATCCTGTTAATTAAATTATCTTAATAGTTTCCCATTTATTTATATCTCGATAGTTTCCAAAGATTTGTATCCCGATATTTCAACAACAATTTATATCTCAGTATTTTCCCCAAACATACATATTTATTTATACCTCACTAGTTTGCACAATTTATATCTCAGTAATTTTCCAGCGATTTATAATTTAATATTTCAAACAGACAGACAGTGATACAGATACCCAGTAATACAGACAGACAGACAGACAGACAGACAGACAGACAGGGAGGCAGACAGACAGACAGACAGACAGACAGACAGACAGACAGACAGACAGACAGACAGACAGAGACTATCACAGTTGAAAACGTATTGAATTAACGTGATCTGAATGCTAAAGCCCAAGAGCCATGGGAAAAAATGCAACCACAAAAACAAATGCAACATTACAAACAGAATACATGCGGGGACATCAAATTAGACACGCAGATTCAAATAAAGAAGGAGAAAATGAGGCCGATACGGAGCACAAAGAGGCGAATAAACTGCAGCTAATCAAACACACGAACGCGTTGAATGGGGGTGCTGTAAAATTGTAATAAACTGAAAGTGTTCTTCTTTGTTTTTGTTCAGTTTTCACATATCGCCGGATTTAGAGCCTGTTGCAATATATATTAGGTATGAGTAAACCTGTTTTTGCCGGCTTCCTGGCCTAGAGGTTAGCGACTTTTCTCCGTAATCTCGTGTACTCTCGTAAGTAACGTGATAACGGTGAGAATCAGAGTGGTTCGAATCGCGTCTTTAACTTAAGGGGTATATGAGCCGGCCGTCCAGAAAGCAATGGCAAACTACTGAGCGTAATCTTGCCAAGAAATCAACAATCAGCTGAAAGATGCTGATGTTGACAGCGATGTCCTGTAAAGGATATGCAAACATTTTTTAAAAACCTGTTTTTATAAGGCCAGCTCAACTCCTCAAACCCGAGCTGTGGCTTGGCTTAGAGCAGTGGTTCTCAACCGGTGGGAAATCCCCCCCCCCCCAGAGGGCAATTTTAGTGTTTCCTGGGGGGGGGGGGGAATTAAGATTATTTCAAGATCGTGTTAATACAAGAACCGATTACTTGATATTGTTTTTCCCTTCATACTTTACGATTCTTTGCGACTCACCCTTCTGAAATTCATTTTATAACGTACTAGCTGACGACCCGGCACGGTATTGCCAACCCCCGCCAGATGAACGTGCTTGAGCAGTGCATACTCGATTGGTTTCCAATCTTGCTTCCCGTTGCTCGTCTGTTTCTGAAGCTCGTAATGCCTTTTTCTTTCGTGCTTGAGGAAAAATCGTTGATTTTAAACTAACTATGTCAGTTGGATCCGCGGGAGTGAGAACAACATATGTACAAAATTTCATCTCAATCGGATGGACCGTTCAAAAACGCATAAAGGACACACACACAGAAACAAACATTCTCTTTAATATATATTAGAGATTAGAGAAGTAGACCAGCAAATCACGTTTTATGTAGACGTCTAGACTTTTTTTTTTTTTTAGTATGTGCTATGAAATTTAGCTTCCATTATTACGTATACTGTGTAGGGGCGAGGGGGGGGGGATTTTTAGGAAGGAAATATGAGAGGGGGGGGGATGATGTTCTGAAAATATTGTGAAGGGGGGCACGGGCCAAAAAAGGTTGAGAACCACTGGCTTAGAGGATCGTGAGACGCCCAGTTTCATGCTAGCCGTCATACTGAGTCTAGGGGTCGAAATCGTCACACGTGATTTGTAAGCAGACCGTTTTGAGTTGTCGGCCGTTCAGAAAGCAATGGAAACTACATATCTAATATTTTGTTGTAAATCACAATCATTATTTTTGCGTTCGCTCGCTTTGAACTCAAGCGTAGTCCATACACGTGCTACTACTTCCAATGCACAGGACTGATCTGTGCGCGAGGATTAGCTTTCCCTATTAACAGTGTCCCTCGCCATCAGGCGAACCCACCCTGACTTCTGAGGTACTTATAATTTACGTCCCCAAATCAGGGACGAGAAATCAACATTTTAGTCCAACTAACCGGTGAAGGGGTTGAACCCGCTACTTCGGCATCAGGGCACCGGGAGTTTAAGAGCTCGCGCTCTTATCCATTCGGCCATGCTGATTGATTGGAACGTCTTGCAAAGGATACGCAAATAACATTAATCTCCTGATTGTGTTTAATTTCTTCCTGATATTTGTGATCACAGCATTACAGGATATGAAGCAGTTTAGACAGACATAACTTATTCCTCTTGTAATTTCTCACGGGAAGCAGACCATGTTTGGCTGTGTTACGATTCCTAGTCAAGAGTTATTCTGTAGGCTAGAGCTGGAGATCGGTTAGTGGGGTAGGGATATCCCCTATAAAAGGAGATGTAAGACGCTTCCTTTCCTCCGTTAGTCTACGGGACACCCTTGGGCAAGGTGGAATGCCCGTTTAGCCCCCCCCCCCCCCAATCAGGGGTTACGTGAAGCCATGGACGCAGTTGGTGGTTGGAGTATGAGAGCAACCGACAGATTGTTGTTGGTTATGGTCTATACTCTGCGGCGATAGGCAGATGATCTCATCAGTAGAGACAATGGCTATGGCCACCGACTAGTACAGTCACTGTCCAGAAGGAAAACAACGGCAAACAGCCTTCTGCAAAATGTGCCCAAAAAACCATAACAACTATGAATGTAAACCTTATAAGAAATAGATCTTGTGGTGAGACCCCCAGGCTAGGCAGATCAGATAACACTTAAGAAGAGTGCGACACAGGGGCCAGTACTAGTAATCGTAATGATTATTTATCATACAGATAAAACTACAATGGAGAAAGAAATATATGTTAATTAGGAAAAATTTGAGGTGGTGGAACATTTCGAATATCCTGGGCCATTGATTACCAACAATGGTGACACCATGAAAGAAATTAAAAGACGAATATCTATTGCTCTTCAAAGACTGAAATAACTGAATAAATTGTGGAGTGGGATAGACAGAAGTACAAAAACTAGATTTTTAAGAGCATGCATCTTTCCTATTAACATACGCCTGTGAGACCTGGACACTTACTAAACAAGCTGAACAGCGCATAAATACTTTTGAATTTAAATTTTATAGACGAGTTGTAAGAATATCTTGGATAAAGAAAAGAACAATTGCATCCATACTTAAAGAGCTGAATAATGAAGAAGGTTGGCTGTTAAAGACGATACAATAAAGAACAATATTTTGGTTACTTGACACGTCACGAAAGTTTGGAGAGAATAATAATGGAAGGGTATATGCCTGGGAAGAGAGGAAGAGGAAGGCCAAAGAGAAAATGGGTGCAGGGTGTGGCGGATGATCTCCAGATGGGTGTATCGGACGCGGGACTCTTGCTTATAATTGAAAGGTTTTCCGGAAGGTTGTTAAAGAAGCGAGGTTCTGCAAATGACATGCTACTGAATGAATGAAAGAGAGCTGGGGATGGCAGCCGACGTTGCGCAGTGGTTAGATCGTTTTCATGTAGTCCGGGGATCATGTATTCAAATCTCATCTATCGGATTTTTTGGGGTAAATTGATCTAGGCTTTCAATGTATAAAAAATCACTTAGCAGGAATCTGATGTGGATATGTGAAACGCTAAGCCAGTCTGATTTTAATATGTGAAAGGCTATGCGAATCTGATTTGGATATGTGAAATGCTTAGCTAATTTGATTTGGATATGTGAAATTCTAAGCCAATCTAATTTGTATATGTGAAATGCTAAGCAAATCGCATTTTCTAGGCCTTTGTAGGTACGCATTGTGGTCAGTCTGTACCTCTCGTGGCGAACGGCGAGTGCAGACATTAACAACCTCGCCCTGTCGCGCTCATGCCATGCCACAGTAACGTCTTAGCCACCAAATGGATACTAGAAATGTTCTGGGAAGTAAAGACGGCTGGCATGATATTGATCATATACCCACCGAGAAATATAGTGATATATGATATATATATATATATATATATATATATATATATATATATATATATATATATATAATGATATATAGAAATATAGGGACAGGCCCGTGTAGGGGGTACACCTCAAATTGTGTAAACAAGTTCTTTACTATAAGTTTACTACAGCAGTTGACGCAAGCGATGAAGCGTAAGTTAAAGGAAATAATGTGATGATAACATTACAGAATATAGAAGGCATGGCATTGGCAGATAACAATTGAGAATGAAGAGGCTCCGTCACTGGCATATTTATATGTATTGCTGGAGTATTCTAAATAGTTTAAAGAGGTTTAAAAACTAGAGGATTGACTTTATTGCACCAGGTTTTATTCCGTATCGCTCGGTCTCTTTCAGGAGAGCCATCTGCCGAAAGCGTCGCACAGAGCACGTACGCCCTAGTTCCAGCTACAGCACCCAGGTTTCTCTGAAAAACTGCACTTACTGAACTGAATGACGAAGTTGAAAACCGAACTCACTACAACATAACGACTTTGCCACGGAGTATCCATCTTTAAATTCCCCCTTCCCTCACCCCCCCCCCCCAACCCGATCCCATGAATAGTCTTGGTTTACCGTTGCAAAGATTAGGGTAATATGTGCATTGTAAGGAGTTTCTTCTGAAAATATGCCTTGAATAATGGGCATTACCTATTTAGCTAAGAAAAAATAGGAACACAACGAGAAAGGTATTTGCTTTCCCAACCTCATAATCTCATGGTTTCTATGCTACCTTTTGTACAACTGACCACCGATGGATGACCTGTACCCCCCAGACGTATCTTCTTCTGACTGAAAATAGAACAGTTGCTAACTCCAAGTAGCCGAAGTTACACATTTTGCGAGTTACACATTTTATTACTAAAGTTCCGGTGGTTATTTCACTGTATATCATTGAAAACATGCCGCGATTTAGTTTGAATAAGCACTATCAGCGATATCTTCTTATTCGTGTGTTTTTCTTCCTGAAAGTAGAGTATAGACATTTCTATTAATGTAGCAAAAACCGAGTTGATTTCATATCGGCTAACAGACTATAATTTTCTTACATATCTTATACATTTGTGTGACATGATTTGAATTGAAGGTTCTTCTATTTAACCCATTTCGATCCAGCTTATTAACCCATTAAGTCACATTATTTAAACTCTTCCTCTTTCAGAAAATTGTTGTCTGGACTCAGTTCTCGATATTTATGTAACATCATTCCAGACTCTTATTCATCATCATCATGCAAAAGTTTTTCCTGTGCAGAACTTTTTCCCTTTCACAATCTCACTCTACTCTAAGCCAGATGTCTTGCCTCTCTTGCTGTGATGTGTATATAATCTATCACATCTTGAACCCATCCACGTAGAGGTCTTCCCGGTAACCTCCTTCCATAGTTATCTTTTCCAGACATTCACAGTTAGATGCTCTATGTGTTTCATTGTCCTCGGGTTTATGTGAATCAGTCTTCTGCAATACGGTCCGATGTGTTTGTGTGTTTGTGATTTGACCTATGTTGGTTTAATATAAATTATGAGACCTGTGGTTCTATCTCAATGGTTTGATACGAATTCTGTCCGTATTCCATAGTTGTTAGGTTCATGTGTATGATGGACATGACCAATGAAGACACTTTTTATTTGGAATGTCTAGTTGGTCGTGCGTTGAAGAACACTTGTTCCTGCAGCGAGGCGCCGTCGTCATTTGGAGGCGACAGGTTCGATCCCGGTCGGTAACTATTATTCCTTTCAAATTTTATGTTGTCTAGTGCGTCTTCTAGTCTCTATCTACTTCCTTCTTCTCCTTTTGTCAGGGCCAAATAATACTATGTGTGTTTATACAGGGTAGGGCAAAATGATCTGACACATTTGTAACTTTAATAAAACTAAATTAGAATAAATGAACAAAAAAGTATTTTTATTTATCAAATGTACACATGATGTCATTTTGTTTTATGCTGTTTGAGTAATGATTTGTGTGGGGAAATTCAACAACAGGTTCCCCGTACTGCTATTGTGATTTTCAGTGACGAGGCCCATTTTCATTTGTGTGGAAGCGTGAATAAGCAAAATTTCCGCTATTGGTCCCAAAACAATCCTCACGAGTTACACGAACGTCCCTTGCACAGTCCTCATGTAACTTTATGGTGTGCGATAGTAGAATTTGGCATTTTGGGTCCGTACTTTTTTTAAGAAGACAATGTTACAGTGACCGTTAACTCTGAACGATATTGCGTGTTGTTGGACACTTTTCTGCGACCCAAATTGGATGAACTTGATGTAGGAAATAATGTTTGGTTCCAACAAGATGCCGCAACAGCCCAAACGTCTAGACGTTCAATGTAAATTTTGAGGGAGATGTTCCCCGGTCATTTAATTTCATTCTGAGGTGACCTCGGTTGGCCTGCCCGATCACCTAACTTGAACCCGTGTTATTTTTTTCTCTGGGGATACCTAAAATCAAAGGTATATATTCATCGCCCCCGATCTATTGAACAATTTAAAGATGCAATTCATCAAGAAATTGAGTCTATTCCACATGAAATGATCCGTCGAGTTATGGACAACTTTCGCGAACGTCTTCAACAGTGTGTGGACAATAACGGCGAACATTTGACTGATGTAAAGAAAATGAAATAAAATGACATCATATGTACATTAGAAAATAAAAATACTTTTTTTTTTTCATTATTCAAACAAATAAAACAAAATGGCATCATGTGTACATTTGATAAATAAAAATACTTTTTTTGTTCATTTATTCTAATTTAGTTTTATTAAAGTTAGAAATATGTCAGATCATTTTGCCCCACCCTGTATATGTATGTAATTGTCTTCTGCAATACTGAGTTAATTATTGTTATATAGAGCTGTTTGTTCTCCTGTTCGTCCCTTGAATGTGAATATTCTTTATTATCATAAACCGTGGTGTGGCTTAAGGGTTTGTGAAAAAGCGTTTCATTATCCTCCGACATACCCAGTCTAGGACTCGATGTAAGCCACAGATGATTCGGAAGCAGACTATTGTGCTTTGATTTCAATGGCATGAAGCGTCGGCCGTTCCGAAAGCAATGTCAAACTACTTAACTACTATTATCCAGCAAACCAGAAACCCAACAAAATACTGCGATTGATTACAACTGTAAAGGACACACTGCTAACTTCAACTGTTACTACGTACGTTATTTCACCATGAACCAGACAAACTGCAATAAAACTAAGAACAAACTTGCGACAGAAACATTCAACCAGCGTACGCCTAACTGGCATCCTGGCACACTTTATCGCAGGAAGGAAGTTCAACCATTTTAAAATGCGTGCGGCTGCGGACAAATCTGTCACTTAGTTCATTGCAGGCTTATATTTGACGGGCGCTACGCAATTAGTGTTTCCGCAAATTTTTATATTTCGAGGAAACTGAGGTTAACTAAGAATGATATAGCATGATGGTGGCATACGTATAAAGATATCTTAAGAACATACATATATCTGTTCGTGCTGCCCACATTCTAACTAATTAAGAAGCATTTTCAACTGCATTAAAATGTATATATTTCTCAAAGGAAACGAAAACCAAATTATACATAAATGACAGTAACTACAAAACTAATTGTACCTTTTCGTGAGGTAAAGTATAATTCTCTGGTACATTTAATGTATACAATTAAAAAGTCTCTTTTAGATGGAGAAATTGCGTTACCTGTCTCTGCCACTTATCTGTGCGCCAGATAAGAAGGAATCTTATTTCCAAGCAAACTTCATTTTCGGGTATCACGCAAATTTGCTACACAACAAGCTGGCAACTGATGTATATGTTATGTCCAGGGTTTTAGCGTGTGAGAGATTAAAACAGTGAACTCTAGAATGTATAGGTAGAGAAAACTAGTCATTTTATGCATTCGGGATGATTTTACAAATTTGCCAAACTACATTTCTCAATGAACTATCACGAAATAGTTTTGTAAATTATCAATTTTAACTGATTCAGTGCCAAACAGAATGTGTGTTTAGATCAACATCTTTAGCCAATCAGTGGAATAAGTTTATAATGTAAATGTGCGTTCACTGAGATTTGGAGTTGCCGAATGAGTTGAGTTGAGTTGAGCTAAGAACTGACATCGCTGCACTAAGGACATTCCCATTAGCGCTACGTTCCCTCATTCAACAGACAGCGAAGAGTCACACTATTAATTCCTGAAGATACCATGACATAAAACAAATGACGCAGTGACCCTGGTATGGCGATACATCGTCCCTCTGTCCAAATGGGAGGTGAAATGTAGCATATATTCTCCTTCGGCACTGAAAATAAGTTAAAACTAGTATCATCACACTAACTCCATCCATCATGTGCCATGCCGGTAAGCGTGGGCGGTCATGTTCTGCCATCTCACTCGATCAACAGAGTCGTGGATCAGTTCCGTGTTTCTGTCTCGACAGAACTAACTCACACTAACTGCGTTGCAATATTTCGTCAAACCTGTGGCTCGGTACATCCGACTTCGACAAGCATTTTTATTCGGGTTTGTCTTCCCAGGTTTTCGACTGTCCTCAATCAACCTATAAGGCAGCAGGTCTGTATCTTTCCCCATCTTGTTCCTATCCCTTGACATATCCGACATGGGAATTACCTACTTATAGCTGTGCTAAACTGGCATGGTTTTTTGGGGTCACTGGAACAGTCAAACTGCGTTACATCTTCACAGTATAGACACATCAGAGGTCGAATTAGTATCATATTCGATTGCGGACATGTGACTAATTCTTGTGTTTTAAACAATTTTACAAATCTGAATTTTGTGGTTGATAGTTCTGCTTTTTGTCGTATATCAATATTGCAATAACTATTCTTATGACCTTTATGACACGGTGCATTATTCCACCCTAACCAGATGAATTTCTATGTCGTGGCAGTTTTTAACCTCTGTTAAAATTTATTCCTTGCGCTTTTCTTTTTCTAAAATTAACGCGTTAGGTCCCAAAGGATTTGCATCATATGCCCTACACTTTATATCTTTTGCAGGACGGTCCGATCAACCCCAGGTTGATTTTACATGCATTAGTTTACTATTGCTTTCTGAACGAAGTGTCACCGTTGAAGTCCAACTGACCGGTGGCTTGGAACGAACCCTTATCCCATCCCAGCTGTCAGCGCACAGGAAGTTTAAGCACGAGCGATTACTTCTAGCAGATGCCTAAGAAGAGAAATAATAACTATAAAACGTAGCTAATGCATAACTTGTAAAAATGCTAAATACTCAATGAAATTGACCACTGAGGGAGCTACGAATGCTCTAACTAAATTTAAAAGTAAGAGAACACACGACGCGATGATTGGAAAGCTTTACATATATACGTTTCTTGTTACTCAAAGTGTTCAATTATGTATATCGCTTCACTGAATTGCATCATCTCATCTCATCATGTTCCTCTTGTACCTTGCGGTGTAGAGGAGAAGTATAAACAGCAGGAGAGTGCCCGCTTTTGGGCTTCATGCATCGATATGTATCGATGGGGTGTGTGGGTGGGGTGTGTGTGTGGGGGATGTGTGTGGGTGAGTGGGGGATATGTATGGCTGGGTGAGGCTGTGTGTGGGTTGTTGAGGTGGGTATGTGGTAGGGGGATGTGTGGGTGGGGTGTGTGTGGGTGGGGTGTGTGTGGGTGGGGGGTTGTGTGGGTTGGTGGGTGGGGAATGTGTATGTGGGTAAGTGGGTGGGTGTGGGGTGTGTGTGGTTGGGGGATGAGTGTTTTGCTGGGTGGTTGGAGGTGTGTGGATATGGGTGGGTGAGTATGTGTGGGCTGGGGGATGCGTGTGTTGTGGGGAGATGTGTATGTGTGGGGGGATGTGTGTTAATAGGGAAGGATGGGTTGGTGGGTGTTTGGGTGGGGGTGTGTGTGGGTTAGTGGGTGTGTGGGTGGGGTGTGTGGGGGATGTGTGTGGGTGAATAGGGGTGTGTAAGGCTCGGTGAGGCTGTGTGGGTGGGTGGGGGTTGTATGTGGGTGGATGGGGATGTGTGTGGGTGGGTTTGGGTGTATGTGGGTGGAAATAGGTTGCGTGGGTGGGTGAGGGATGTGTCTCATAACATTGTAATATGCATTGTTTATGTTTACAACATTCATTTGGCAATGCATTTTCCTATGTGAATGCATCATGCACTATTGATGAATGAAAGATGAGTAATTGGGAGGACCGAATGTAAGACGGGCCTGGCGTGCCCAATTTGTAACCCTTTTAAAATAAAGTTGAATTTAATTTAATTTAATTTAATTGATATTTCCATGGACTCTGTTATTCCCTGCGTCCATTGTTTACGTGGTCGGCCTCTTCCTCTGCTTCCCTCTGGTCTATACATCATTGCTTATTCTGGTATACAGTTAGTTGGTAACCTAGTTGTACGACAAAACTATTTGACTTGCTGCCTTCTACTAAATCTAACGCTGCTATAACCCCCACTTTAGTCCTGATTTCTTCATTTCTGATCTTATGTCTTCTTGGTACCTTGAGTATTCTTCTCATGAATCTCATTTCTGTTATTGTGACTTTTCTTTTCTCGTTTTCTGTCATTGTCCAGGTTTGGCATTGGTAACATAGAGTTGGTAGGAAGATTATGTTGTAAAATGTATAGAAAGTCTTAAATAGTCGGAGAACTCAACATAATGTCAGCAACATCAACTTTATTAAGATATCAAGAGGTCAGCATGACCGAATGGATATGAGCGCACGCTCTTAAACTGCCGGTGTGCTGTGCCGAGGTAGCAGGTTCAATTCCTACACCGGTCAGTTGGACTACAATGTTGACTTCTCGTTATTTACTTGGGGATTGTAATTACAAATACCTCAGAAGTCGGGGTGGGTTCGCCTAATGTGGGAGGGAGAGACTGGTAATAGGGAAAGCTAAAATCAACCCAGTGCACTAGAAGCAGTATATGGACTACGCTTGAGTTCAAAGCGAGCGAAGAAATAAAAATTAAGATATCAGCTAACAGTGATGAATGTGGGGTCACGATCGCCAATGTCTGATAGACACCGAGAAATTGACGAAGAATATGGTTTCATTGTTGACACCTGATACACACGCTCTAGGAGTCGTAGCACAGTGGTCCTTGGATCAAATTCGCATCGAAGCCGGACTGTCGTCGTGGCCTCGCGTATTGGGCTTTGTCCAGCCTCGTAAAATAGGCACCACAAAACAGTCTGTGAGATGTTGATTTTGGTGGCTGCTTGGTTAGTTGATGGATTGGTTGGCTGAATGGTTGGTGGGTTGCATGGTCGTTTGGCTGGTTAGTTGATAGATTGGTTGGCTGAATGGTTGGTGGGTTGCATGGTCGTTTGGTTAGTGGTTGGTTACCTGGCTGGTTATTTGCTTGCTTGATTCTTGATTGGATTTTTTTGGGTTAGTTTTGAACCCTCTTAAAGGCTGAGTTTTAATTAATAAGTCCTATGTTTTGGTATTAATTCAACTTACCCTGACATGGTTTGTGTCTATCAGAGCGAGATTGGTGAAAAGATTTCTCCCGGTCGAATACCAAAAGTACCATCTCCACAGGTACTGTTTAGTTTAGTTTAGTTTAGTTTAGTTTAGTCGACGGATCACCATCACTGCACACGGGTGTAACCCATGCGTGCTCCGTTCTACTCCTACCTCAAAAGTGAGTCCAGAGAATCTCAACTTCGTGCACGAACCCCGCAGCACCAGCGAGGATCCTGAACTACTTTGGGTAGATTTTCAATTCAAAGTTTTGCCCAGGCAGCGCCGTCGGCTACTATTTTTCGATTTTCAACCGCCAAGGGAGTTTTTTACGTCCGCAACAATACACACGGGCGTCTGATCTCGTGGTGTCAGTTTGGACTTTCAGATAACGGAAGAGTTGGCACCCGTTTGCAGCATGCATGGAACAACAACTGGAAAAAGACATTTTCATGGAAGTGCAAAATATTTTGCAAGACTATTACTTTCATTGAAATCAGCTTCGAAGTGTTACAATTGATGTAGGAAAAAACATGACTGAAGTGAGGAAGGGTCTGGCAGATCATGACTCAGTTGGAAGATTTGCAAATTCCGTGTGCTCTGTTCATTCACTGCATCATACATCAACAAGCACTTTGTAGGAAAGACTTAGACACTTCTTGTCTACTGAAATCAGGTGTTTCTTCTGTGAACTTCATTCAGGGACATGCACTCAATCACCGTTAGTTTCATGCTTTCCCTGAAGAAACTGATTCTGAATTCTCTGATTTGCCTTATCACATAGCAGTGAGGTGGCTCAGCTGCGGTAAAGTCTTGTTTTGTTTTTACAAGCTAGGAAAAGAAATAGATGTTTTTCTCACTGAAAAAATAGAGCTGTTTCACAGCTGTCATCCTACCTGGCTGTCAAAGCTGTCATCTTTGGTCGACATCACATCCACATGAATGAACTGAACTTGAAACCTCAGGGAAAGGATAACCTCGTCTTTGATCTCTACAGAAGCATCAATGTATTTTGGAGAAAGCTGTCATTGTTTGAAGCACAACTGGAAGGAGAAATCATTTCTCATTTTCACCGTTTCAAAAGGTTTTGGGCTGCAATCGGCGAAGATGTGTGCCATATCGTAAGTCCTACTGTCTTTGCCATGCCATGGGAAATATCATAGAATTGACTCACGACAAGGAACTGGTTCCTCATCAAAACATCGTAAAGATAACTTTAGGAATTCACTGATGAAACGTGGAACGAAGTAAAAATGTCGAAGCTCAGGAAAAATCTAACGCCGTTTATCCGGAGTTAACAGAATATGTATACATTGAGTAGTGAACAAATTAGACTCCCGTTCTGACCGGGAGGGCAACTAATTTAACGTGCACTGACCTTGATGCATGTATCCTGCATTTTGCCTTATCTTCGCTCAATAACACTTCCCTATCCCTCTGTTCATTCAAGTCGTCCTTGCTGTCATCTTCTTCTGAATCTGTTTGTCTAGAGTTTGCCCTTCGTTCGCAAATCCATGGCGTTCTCAATATATGTTGCTCTCTGTTCTTAGCTTGGAGTGAGTCCACTGTTAGCCTCCCGACGATCCACTAGCCACACCGAGTTGTTCTCTAAATCCAATACACACCCGTACTCCTTGATCGTCCCACAGCGTATGGTTTCGTTGTCACGCTGGCGTTGGTGTGACGTATCTTCGTATCTCATGGTTTTGGTGCACTGTTCACTTCGGGATTTTCCTTCCATCGTCTGCATGGTGTGCTTTGGGACGCTTGCTATGTGGCAATGTCAACCTCGAGTTTCCGAGAAAAAAAAAATTATTAGTGACTTGAAGAAGCATGTTTTGGGGAAATTTTCAGATCTTGACAAAATTGAGGTGACATTCTTCTGTTCCAGAATCCTCTTGATTGTATCCTTGATGATGTGCCAGTTGAACTGCAGTTGGAGCTCAATAATTTGCAAGCAACTGACGTATTGAATGAGAAGCACAGAGAAGAAAAACTTGTTGAATTTTACCGCTGCTTACCTGATGTTGAGTTTCCGAAACTGAAGAAATTTGACGCTGGTTTGGCATCAATGTTTGGAACAACTTATATCTGTCAGCAAACATGTTCAAATATGAAGTATGTGAAGTCAACACATCGAACATGATTGACTGATGAACATTTGAAAGCAATTCTCTTGATTGCATCAATTCCAAACCAAACAGTGATGCTCTCTTGAAAGCCAAACGGCAGTTTCACAATCTCACTAACCCTTTCTGCTGCTTAGTTTGTGAGATTCGGATATGTGCACACTATGTCTGATGTAACAATCTTTTTTGCTAACGTCACCTTCTTTGACAATTTTTTTTTTTCAATATAAAAATATATATATATATTTATATAAATATAAATATGTTGGTTGTGTTTGCTTTTGTGCATTGCACGCCACTCACCCATAATTAACATGGGATACTAAATTTAGTTCTTCGTCTTTTTTCCCCAGAGCTTTCGTTCTGGCTTGCAAGTGTTGTACATAATTATTATGCGGCCCATGCTCGTCATTTTGTCAGTTATCCGGCCCGCTGTGAAAAAAGTTTGGTGCCCCCTGCTCTAGCCGAATCATTTACCCCGTGCCTCCGCCGATGTCAGTACCTTTTACACAAGTGCTGGATCAACTAACAGCCATCGATCTCGGATTAATAAATTCAATCATTGATTTTACACTGCATGTCCGAAATGTACTCAAGGGTGCCTCCGCCGATGTCAGTACCTTTTACACAAGTGCTGGATCAACTAACAGCCATCGATCTCGGATTAATAAATTCAATCATTGATTTTACACTGCATGTCCGAAATGTACTCAAGGTAATACTTAGGAATGATAGACTAATCCAGGGAAAGGAGGAAGCAATGCTCGTGGAATGACTGAATTGATGGCTGATATAGTGTTACTGAAATAGAGAGGATGCAGCGATAGTTACAGAGACGGTAGCAGCGTTGAGAGGATAGCAAGTGGTGAGCTAATAGACGTGTAGTACCGATGCAGATAACAACATGCACGCGCGCACCTACACAACACGTTTAGCGGGTTCATAGATGTAGTGGTTAGGTGGCGGCTAATGTGAGCGTGATCGGACAAGTGTTAGATGTCAGGCCTCGTCTTTCGCTACAGGAAGAAAACACTGACCATCTGTTTCTTCCTGCACATCAGACCTTCCCAAATGTGATGGTCACAACATGTTCAATCAATCAGGTGCCGTCTCCACAATGAAGGTTGGCTGCAATGGATCTCCAACACTGTCTGTCTCTCGCCTTGACTGTATATTCTGTCAGGCTTATGTTTGTCCATCTCTTGATGCTATCTTCCCACTTGTATCGTTGTCTGCTTCATGCTCGCTTGCCTCAACCCTGCCTTCCGGTATGGCTTTTATAAGAGTATCATATCTTTTAATGTGGCCGAAATATTTCACTTGCCTCCTCTTTATTTATTTCATTAACTCTCTCTAAATTCCCAGTTTTTCTAAAACCTCTGCATTTGATTGTTTTTGTTTCCATGAATCACGACATTTTCGTCTGTATATCCACACCTCCAAGGCTTCTATGCGACTTTCTAGTTGCTTGTTCAATGTCCAGGCTTCCGTGTCATACAGTAGCTTTGAATATACGTAGCATTTGACAATTCTCATTTTTAATGCGTTATTAATCTCTCGGTCTCTGTGGCTAAGGGCTTGCGAACGCGGTTTGTGAGCCTGTATACTCGGGTTCGAAACACAGCGGTGCTGGTTTTTTCGAAAAAGCCGGTCGTTCAGAAAGCTATGGCAAACTACTGAACGTAAAATTTGCCCAGGAATCACAAACAGCGAAAATGCTGGGCTACGTCCTGTGAAGGACATGCAACTTAATTTTGTTTTTTAAATCTCTCTAGATGTTAATAATGAAGTCATGCCGCTGAAATCATTTTCGGCCATTCCTATACTTTTTTTGATGTCTATTTCACTTCTGCCATCATCTGTTATTCACATGTTACATACCCACATAACGTTGGTGTGTGAGTCTTTGTGTGTCTGTGTGAGTGTTTGTTTGTTTATATGTGTAGGTAGTTATTAAGGCGCATGCGTTCATCCTACATTCCTGCATGTATGTTTATCTGTCTGTTTGTACGTGGTGCGATCTATGTCTCTACTACATGTTTATGCCTTTCTGCATATGTTGTTATCTGTATCTCTACTAAACGTCTATGCCTGCCTGTACATGGTGATATCTGTATCACTACTACACGTGTATGCTTGTCTGTAAGTGATGTTATCTGTATCATTACTACCTGCTCCGTGGCAAAGGTGCTACGGACGCAGTTCGTAATCCCGCATACCCGCGTTCGAAACACAGCTGTGTTGGTTTTTGTTTTTAATGAAATGGTATGGGTTCCGGTCGTTCAGAAATCAATGGCAATTTACTGAACATAAACTTTCACAGAAATCAATAACAGCCAAATATTGTTACGTCCTGTGAAGGACATGCAACTAACGTTAACTACATGTATATAAATGCCTGTCTGTATGTGGTGCTATCTGCATCTCTATTACCTGTGTATGTCTGTCTGTAACGTGGTGTTATCTTAATCCCTAATACGGGAAGACAAATAGATGAAAAGTGATGGATAGACAGACAGAACGAACGAACTTTATTTTCAAAGGGATAATAATTATACAGGCGAGCCCGTCTGACATTCTGTCCCTCTTATCTGTTTGTTTTATTGTTAAACAATGACCGCAGGTAACTTGGAACACTCTGAAATAGAATTGTGTAAATGAGTGTGACAGTATCAAAACGTCAGGCTAACCGAAGGACCGACGGACCGACCTATCAACCCACCCACCGAGTGACAGTCAGACGGACGGACAGACGGACGGACGGATGGATGGACAGACAGACAGACAGACAGGCAGACAGACAGACAGGCAGACAGACAGACAGACAGACAGACAGACAGACAGACAGACAGACAGACAGACAGACGATTTAGAGCCAATACGTATTAATCAGCTCTCAATTTGACTGTCTGTTTTGTTATTTCATTCTCATCATCCTGTCTTATTTCTCTCAGCTTACAGACTCTGTTTATAACAACAATCTTTCATGTGAGAGCGATCGTATTTCGGTAAGAACAGAATTAAGGCGGATAGAGGCAGAAACTCGATGTGATTGAATATGGACAAGCAGCCAGATACATCAACTTCGGGTGTTTTTTATTTAGCTAAAAAGGATTACACGCAGAATCATGTCTGCATGAACTATGGGGAAATATCAGTCTTTGTGAAGCACATGATGCCGTTAAAATGACTCGAGAAGTAATAAATTCACAGGTATTGGTCAGGAGTTTATTCAAGAAGGAAAAGAGTAAGTCTTCTTTATAAAAAGGTGAATGACCTCTTCAGATATATTCAGACGCTAGCACCATTTGGCCAGTACGCCCCAAGAGGTGTAAAAAAAGCGTTGTTTACTTTTACTTTATTGTATTTTAGGTTTGGTTGTGCTGGGGGTCCACGTTGACATGCAAAATTCCCATCAATGAGGATTCAAACACATGGCCAACCGTGGCGGCGGGCAGGCTTATTTGTACCTGTAATTACGTCATATAAATGTTTGGGGTTATGATTCCGGAATGCTTGTATATTTTACGTTCTCCGTTGTCGCTCTTGCTTGGCGTGGCTCCAAATTCAATCCCTAGCGGAATGGGTTGGGAAAGTGGGGGAAGGAGGAATTCATTCATGGAATGCTGGTTTGGATTCGACCCAGCCTCATACAATAGGTGCCAGATAATCTTCAGAGTTTCTAGAAACTGAACTTTTGAGGAACAGATAGAAAACAACTAGAAAACATAGCACGAAAGAGGCAGTTCGCACTTCAGAAGCTAGAAGTTAGGAACCTGTCACCTCAAAATTGCAATGCCGCCTCTCTTATCTGTACATCTTTTCTATGTTTTTCACGATCAGCCCGTATGGCCTCCACAATGAAGATGGCGGCATGAATATGCTTACAACATTCATTTGACAATGTTTTTTTCCTATGTGAATGCACCATGCACTGATGAACGAAAGATAAGTGATTGGAAGGACCGAATGTATGACGGGCCTGCGTGCCCAATTTGTTACCCTTCGAAAATAAAGTTTGTTCGTTCGTTCGTTCGTTCGTTCGTTCGTTCCCCCTTTGGTTGTACAGTCTGACAGACTACTTTTCCTTCATTTCTTGGTATTTTCACTCTCCAATTTATATCGTTTTTATCTCATTCTGGCCTGCCTCTGACTTTTCCCTTCAGTACTATTTTTGAAAGACTAATATTCGTAAACGTATTCGTCATCTGCGACATCTTGCATACTAATATGCCATATTGCTCCGTTTCTCCAAAATATCTGTCTGGAAATATTTCAATATCGAACGTCCATCCTCCGTGCAGACACGCATGTATTAGTAAAATAGACAAGCAATTGCTAGAGTGGGCGGCTGACAGTAGACATACAAACTGTTGCTAGAGTGGATGGCTGACAATAGACAGACAAACTGTTGCTAGAGTGGGCGGCTGACAGTAGACAGATAAACTGTTGTATAGAGTGGGCGGCTGACAGTAGGCAGACAAACTGTTGTATAGAGTGGGCGGCTGACAGTAGACAGAAAAACTGTTGCTAGAGTGGACGGCTGACAGTAGACAGACAAACTGTTGTATAGAGTGGGCGGCTGACAGTAGACAGAAAAACTGTTGCTAGAGTGGGCGGCTGACAGTAGACAGATAAACTGTTGTATAGAGTGGGCGGCTGACAGTAGACAGAAAAACTGTTGCTAGAGTGGACGGCTGACAGACAGACAAACTGCTGCTAGAGTGGACGGCTGACAGTAGACAGATAAACAATTGCTGGAGTGAGCATCAGACAGTAGACAGACACACAATTGCTGGAGTGAGCATCAGACAGTAGACAGACACACAATTGCTACAGTGGACGGCTAACATTAGACAACTACTGCTAGAGTGGATTGCTGACAGTAGGCAGACAAGCAATTGATATAGCAGACGGCTGACAGCTGAAAGACCAACTATTGCTAGAGTGGACAGCTGACAAACTGCACATAACAATATAGGAACGAAGTCTGAAAGAGAGAATGATAAACAGCATTCAGGAAAGATGCAGACAGTAGTATAGGTTCCATCACATCTAGCGGTCAGGGTCTTATGTTACGACCGTACAGCTCTGGTGTCCAACCAGCTTCATATTGTGAGAAACTGATACACATGACAACAAATATTAAATAAGTAGAAAGACAAAACAGAACGGCAAACAGGCATGTAGGCTGACAGACGTACAAGCAGGAAGCCAGACAGACAGACAGACAGACAGACAGACAGGCAGACAGGCAGACAGACAGACAGACGCAGCAATATAAATACAAACGAAGAAATGCTAACTCTTGTATAGAGAAAAGAAATATGGAAAGGAAGCATGATTGCTCAAGGATATGTGGTTCTTTCTGTCTTTGATCAGGGGCAGAGGTCATCCAATAACTGACACAATTGACAGCCGGCGTAGTTGTCAAGTGTTCAAATTCCCATCATGGTGGAAATATTTTTATTGATATGAGATCCCAGTACGACTCACCCTAAAGGGGACAAAGGGAAATTTTCTAAGGAGTAAAAGGCGGTCGGCCCGATATTGACCACATCATCCAACGCTTGCCGACTTGTCTGTATACATCCATCCATCATGTGCCATGCCTATAAGCATGGGCGGTCATGATTTGACATCTCACTCGATCACCAGAGTCGTGGATCACCTCCGTGTTCCCGTCTCGACTATACTACGTGGCCAAGCCATCCAGATATTTACTTCTCGGTCTTCCCCTCGGTCTCTTCCCTTCGATCGTGCCAGTTGTTACCAAGTTCTCCAATTCATTTCTTCTCATAACATGCCCGAAAAATTTTAACTGTCTACGTCTAATGTCTCTAATCAGATTACGATCTTCATTTGTTTCTTGAAGGACTTGTTTATTATTCTATAACATATGTAAAAGTAAAGAACCCTTCAACACAACTTAAGGCCCATTTGGGCATATGCATATGGCACTGCGCCGGTATCTTAATATAGCAGTCACACTTAGTGGATTAGAGTGTCATTATCACATCGGCTGCCTTTATTTCCCGAGACGTTTCCTGATATCCATTTCGGCTCTGTCGACCTGTGAACTCAGGTCAGTTTTAAAAACCCGCCTCGGAGCTAATTCGAAAACATAACCACCGACCGGCAGTAAAGCATGCTATCTACAGAGCTACTACGGCAACCGAAATAATATGTCAGATGTATTAACAGATGAAATGCGGACTAACTCAATCAAAACTAGCATTGGAGGCCAGCATAACCGTATGGAAAAGAGCTCTCGTTCTCAAACATCCAGTGTGCTCCAGTTACTTACGAGAGTATACGGGATTACGGAGAAAGTCGTGTAACCTCTAGACCAGAGAGATCGGTCATATATATATATATATATATATATATATATATGTATATATATATATATATATATATATATATATATATATATATATATTACACATAGATAATTCATATTCTTTGAACTCGTAAACAAATTTGTAAACGAGAAGATGCCGTGACAACAGACATGTTAAAGGGAAGAGAACGCATAGAGAGACTATGCAAGACAACACGGGGAAGTGTCGGTATTGGAAATGATTACATTTTTGACAAATGTTCATTCTCCCAGCATCGACACACTTCAACATTCCAGAAAAAAATTGTTTTCCTTTGAAACCTTTGCTCATTCATTAAGACAGAAACCATTAAATGTGCTGGAGATATGCGCAGTGTAATTGTACTTCTCTTGTTGACTGACAGCTACAAGGGCAAATGTTATTGACGTGTAATGAACCTATCGTCATAAATAATTACATCAGTGTGATCCAGTATGTCTGCGCTTCTAAACGTGGCAGAAAGTCCAAAGCGCGGAAGATCATGCTACTTCGTCTCTCCATTTCTGAAACTTTAACTCCCTGAGACCAACAGCTTCCTGTTGACTGCAAAACTTCCATACACAGCACACAAGTCCCTTTGAATGGTCACCAGTTTCATTTCCTGCAGTCAGACGTTCTATTACAATTTGCTGTTTGTGACACAATTTGTTCACACAAACATATGTCATTATAACAAAATACTGTAGCTGTCATATGTCAAAATATGGTGCATTTGCATATGAATAATAGAGATATTCCAAAATCAAAATTTGCAAAATGAAATGTGTTTATCTATATTATTCACTGAGAAACATAGTTGAGCTATTTTCTGACCGATCCTCGGTGTAACTTGAAATCCCTTGAAGTCGTCTTTGCAGATTATCTGGCAGTCAAGGCCTATTCTAAAGGAAATATCATTACACATCGGTTAAACGGCATATACGCATCGGTTAAACGGCATATACGCAAGTGGGCACATCCACTGAAGACTTCTTAAAATCAGTTATTATCGCAATTCCAGAGAATGTAGATGATGGATTTTGAAGAGCGCAAAACATTTATTTTTATGAGTCATGTAACGAAATAAGTGAATAAGAAAATAAAAATGGAAATTAGTGAAGAACAGTATGGATTTGTGGAAGGAAAGGGCACAAACAATGCAATTTATACATTACGGACACTAATAGAAAGGTCAATAGAGAAACAGAGAGACATATATTTGTGCTTCATAGATTATACTAAGGCATTTGATAAAGTAAAACATGATGAACTGATTAAAATGTTGGAAGATATCAACACTGATGGAAAAGATTTAAGAATAATAAAGAATATTTACTGGAACCAAGTAGCAGCAATTAAAATGGGAAATAAAGAGGGTAGTTACGAACAGATAAAGCTAGGAGTACGACAAGGGTGTGTCTTGTCACCAGATCTTTTCTCCCTGTATAGCGAAGTAATAATGAGAGAGATCAAAGAGATGCCAGGAATACTAGTTGGAGGTTATAATATAAATAATATACGCTATGCAGATGACACAGTATTGGTGGCGGATAATTCAACAGACCTACAACAATTATTAGACGTTGTAGTAACAGAGAGTGCAAGGAAAGGACTCTCCTTGAATATCAAGAAAACAGTAACAATGGTAATATCAAAGAAAATGGTGACACCAAAATGTGACATAGAAATAGAAGGGAAAATCCTTAACCAAGTTGATAATTTTAGATACCTAGGGGCATTTATAACATCAGATGGAAGATGTACAACAGAGATTAGGAGCAGAATAGGGCAGGCAAAAGCCGCATTTCAGAAAATGAAGAGTATCTTATGCAATAAGTCACTATCACTGAATGTAAGAAAGAGAGTGCTGAAATGCTATGTAGAACCAGTTTTGCTGTATGGCAGTGAATCTTGGAATGTAAATGAACAAATTAAGAAGAAATTAGAATCAACAGAGATGTGGTTCCTGAGACGAATGTTGCGAATTCCTTGGACTGCCAGAGTAACTAACGACGACTGCCTGAAACAGGCTAACGAAACTAGAACATTATATACAACAATAAGACAGAGACAAACAGCTTTCCTCGGTCATGTGATGAGAAGAGAGGCATTGGAGAACATCGTAACAACTGGAAAGATCGAGGGGAAGAGAGGCAGAGGTAGACCAAGAGAAGTGATGCTGGATGGATTGAGACGGTGGCATGGAGGAATATCAGCAGCAGAGTTGATCCAGAAAACCAAAGACCGAGATCTATGGAGAGCCATGAACGCCTACGCCAGCCGGCACGGCACTTGATGATGATGATGTAACGAAAATAATATTAAGCCGTGGATGTCATTATTATGTCATGGAAACATAGGTAAAAAACTAACAAATTAGTTGAGTCTAGAACCGACAACATAGATCGCGTGTCATTCTCAACAACTAGCGAAGAGTGCCATTGCTAGCTGTACCAGTAGCAGTGTGATTATGTGTCAATATAGTTGTACTGAATGTCGGCCAGTCGCTCTGGTCGCTCCCTGCGGCACCATTCTTTCAAGGTCATGACTATGAATCTGCTATTTAGTTAGTTAGTAAGTTAGTCGAGGTTTCAACTTCACGGCAACGGGTCGTCCTCATTATGCTCCATTCCCGTGCCAGCGAAAATCACACAAAATGCTCCCCACTGTCCAATGTGAAAAGTGGAATATACGGCAGTCTCGGCAATACAACAAGCCCGGACAGGTACACTGTGCATAATGCCGCCGTCAGGATGTCAACACAAAATTCATCTACGAATACCACAGTTCATCGTCGATGGGATCGGCAGTCACCAGGAAGACGTCATTGACCCGGATTTTCTCACATGGCTCTGTCTCTTACCGCAGGGCGACCCGCCGAAAGTGTCGCACAAAGCACCATCTCCGCAGCTTCAGCGCCGACTCCCAGGAGTTTCCCAAAAAATGCACTCGTGAACCGAAAGGGCAAAACAGTCAATTCAGCAACCTCCGGTAGCTATTGTTTCGAACATGCAGTTCACTGTGCAGGACAGATGTAAAAGCATTCCACGCGAATTTCACAGCTCACGGTGTCGCCTACGCACTCACTCAGTAGCAGAGCGACGGAACCATGTACTACCAGTCCAACATGAGGAAAATGCGATTGCAAACCGTAGCCACAAGCATAAACACGCCACAGGACTTAAAGGCTCAACGCCTAACTGGCGACCGGAAGTCTTCTGCTATTTACCACGATACACGTGATCCCAAACAGCCCTGACCACATCTACCTTATCGTGCACCAGAGTCTAGGCATTAAATCGGAGAAATACATTGGTGATTTCTTCATAGAAAACGGATAAACAATACTATATAGTTAGTTAGTTAGTTAGTTAGTTAGTTAGTTAGTTAGTTAGTTAGTTAGTTAGTTAGTTAGTTAGTTAGTTAGCCGCAGTTCCAACTTCACAGCAACGGGTCTTTCCCATTATTCTCCGTTCCTGTGCCAGTGAATATCACATAAAACGCTCCCCACTGCCCAATGTGAAAAGTGGAAAAGACAGGAGTCTCGACAAACAACAGCCCGCACAGATACACTGTGCATAATGCCGCCGCCAGAATGTCAACACAATAGTCCCCCACGAAACACCCAGTTCATCTCTGATGGAATCGGCAGTCATTTTCCCATCTGTATGTTTCCTAGATGTTCACCCACAAAGTCCACGAAAATACAGTTCATTGTCAATGGCAGTGGCAGTCAACCAAAAGCCCAGCAGCAATACCACTATTTAAATTCTAATAACAATAACTGAGAGAACAGGGGAAATACAGACATATTTATATATGTGCTGTATAGATTTGATTTTCATTGTATTTGATTCAAATATGTTTACATGTGTAGTTTAAAGATTTGATTTTCATTAGATATGATACAAACATGTTTATATGTGTGCCTTAAAAATTTGATTTTCATTGGATTTGATTTAAACATGTTTACATGTGTGCTTTAAAAATGTGATATTCATTGTATTTGATTTAACCATGTCTACATGTGTGCTTTAAAGATTTGATGTTCATTGTATTTGGTTTAAACATGTCTACATGTGCGCTTTAAAGATTTGATTTTCATTAGATTTGATAAATGATGCCAGCTATATGGTAAAGGGGTTACGAATGAAATTTGTAATCTTGCACACCGCGCTAGAAACACAGCTGTTGTGATTTGGAAGCAGGCCGCCTTGCGGTTGTTTCTTTACAACGGTATGAGTGCCGGTCGTTCAGAAAGCAATGGCAAATTATTGAAAGTAAACTTACCAAAAAAGTCATAAACATACTCCAGGATTGCCCAAACTACAACATATCTAGGCGAACCTTCTGGCCTAGAGAGACAACAGTGGAAGATAAACTCTATGGACCGCTGAGTGAACTAAAAAAGACTGTTAGATTCATAAAAGAGACAACATTGCAGTTATAAACATATTTCAGGCAAACGAAAGAAAAAGAAGAAGAAGAAGAAGAAGAAGAAGAAGAAGAAGAAGAAGAAGAAGAAGAAGAAGAAGAAGAAGAAGAAGAAGCAGCAGCAGCAGCAGCAGCAGCAGCAGCAGCAGCAGCAGCAGCAGCAGCAGCAGCAGCAGCAGCAGCAGCAGCAGCAGAAGAAGAAGAAGAAGAAGAAGAAGAAGAAGAAGAAGAAGAAGAAGAAGAAGAAGAAGAAGAAGAAGAAGAAGAAGAAGAAGAAGAAGAAGAAGAAGAAGAAGAAGAAGAAGAAGCAAAAAAATTATTTGGTTGACTGCGACCTCCTGCAAACGATATGCAACTAACTTTGTGTGTTGAAACAATACAGCTTTAATAAAAAAAAATGATATAACCAGAATTCTGGAATGTAGATGGGAACTACTGAAGGGCTCTAAATATATGCATTGCCTGCAGACTGCATCCATATTTAATGAAGGTCAGTCAGATCTGCGTATTAAATAAAAACATGTCGTCATGCACGACTGCATTCTCGATTCAGATATCTTTTCTCCGAATAATATGATCTATACAAAAACATCAACTGGGCGTGAAAGCAGGAGGACTAAATATGCATTATACAAATGGCATGTTGCTTATTTCTAGATATACATTATACCGTTGGCATGGTGCTTATAGCTAGATATGAAAATGAACACCCAAAAATAGACAGGTACCTTAACCTAAGAAAGTGAAAAGAAAGGATTACAAATAAAAACCACAAAAAATAAAAATTATGGTGACGACCAAGAAAAGTATTGTAGTTACGGAGTATAGAGAAAGCAAACGACATTAACACTGATACAAATAGAGACATATACTTATCTAGCTTCAGTGGAAACACAGAAAAGTAAAATGATGTCAGCAGTAACAGCAACTGCAGCACCCCATGAAGAACATTCTATTATTACTTATCCCTGACCATGAACGACAGAACACGAGTTGTAGAGAGCACAGAGACAATGGAGGCCACGCAGATATAACTTCTCCATAGAATGCTGAGTATCCCAAGGACGACTAAGACCAATATCCAAGTATAATATAAATGCAGCCAATCCACAAAGATATTTTATTATTCACATCAGGACAAAACTATTTTTGGTCATGTAATGAGGTGAGAGTACCTGGGGAAATTTGTGACAACATGAAAGACTGAGGGTGTTAAATAATGCGGTCAACAGAGAGAGAGAGAGAGAGAGAGAGAGAGAGAGAGAGAGAGAGAGAGAGAGAGAGAGAGAGAGAGAGAACGTCTAGATGGGTTGACAGAGTGTTTCGGGAGACTATCAACAGTCATTGTATTCCTAATTCAGCGAACAAATGGTTTGGAGAGCATTATCGCCTGCGCCTCTGAACATAGCACATTGTCTAACGATAAAGTTAGTTGCATAGCCTTTACAGGACGTAGCAGTTAGCAATAGCATTTGTTGGCTGTTCGTGATTCCTGTGCAAGTTTACGTTTAGTAGTATGCCATTGCTTTCTGAACGACCGGCACTCATACCATATCATAAAAAACCAACACAAGGCGGTCTACTGCTAAAACGCCAGCAGCTATGTTTCGAACGCGGAATGCCGGATTACGAACAGCGTCCTTAACTCCTGGCCACGGAACTAACGATAATATCGCACATATTTCCAACCTGTAAGGTCGCTGTTCCATTACATGTCGCGAAGTGGTTTATGGGATGGTGGGATTACCTCAGTTATGATTAATTACGATTATTCTGACATGGCATTTCACAATAATATTTGTCAGTTTAAGTTTTTTTTTTAAAGCAACATGATAGTTAGTTTGAAATGACCGTAGTAGACAATTCAAATTACGGTGTGAATGTGTTGTATATTTCATCTCGAAAGATTTATCTAATTAGTTTGAGTGACTGACTGGCATCTTGCAGTCTTGACAAACAGTAGCTTGTACAATGGAGTTATACCTCACCATGACGCAAGGCCTGGGCTGAGTTTAGAGGTCATGTGTTGCCCGTCCAGTATGAACCCTCTCTCGGCCTGCCTAATTTACTCTAGAGGATAGGGAAGACCAGTACGTATGGAACAAGACAAGCTGCAGAAGCTGCCGGATAAGCAAAGCAATACTCTAACTGTCCGCCTATCGGAATTTCCATCCTAGACCAGTTGCCGACAAAGGCTTAGGGCCTGGTCTGCCCTGCCATGACATTTAGTCTTTAGGTTGCATTTCCTCGCACTATTGTAAGGCTTGTATCCTCCAAGTTGCATTCCTCCGCCCAAAGCCGTTGGCCCAAAATTCAGCGCTAACGGAAAGCATGTAGTACCGTCTACTGTCATACGGTAGCTCAGTCATATCTGACTAAGACCTAATTAGTTATGTTGTGTGATTTATGCAGTATGTACCTGACCAGATGCATCGAAATATAAAAGGCAAAAATCGTGCGATCTCGTGTTTGTGTCTTCGTTATTCAAATTCACTATGGGAAAACATTGTTTTGGACTTTTAGTTTTGCTGAGTTATGTATCCTATGCGAAGCTGTCTAATCTCCAAGCTTTAAAGCATTCACGTCTTTGTAATGCGATACGTGCACAAAGACAGCCATGTTACATGCGCCATCTACTAAATGATAATAAGCAGTTCAGATAGCAGAAAGCCGTGGTAGCGCAGCCTTGGCCGGAGGTCAGGTGTTCGAATTCCTGCCTACGTGGAATTTTGTAAATTATGGGCTTTCAAGGGTCAACCCATACTAAAATGGATACAAGGAAATGATCTGGGAAAAAAGCAGCAGGTGTGATAGTTGCCTCATTACCCATCGAGTGCCGATTGGTCT
>OY992878.1:136320446-136337204 GCA_963921405.1 Cepaea hortensis | reverse complement strand
AATTATCTCGTTTTCTTCAGCCATGTTTGTAGTATTCCTGAAGAAGATCACTAGGAGCGTCGAATTTATTAGGTGAAACATCACACATTTGTTGAACGTTATATTATTATTATTATTATTAGTATTATTATTATTATTAATTCTGCGTATTAATTTACTCACTAAGATTTCTGTTCACGTGGACAGAGTTCCATGTAAGGATATGTATACTGGTCCTTGTCTGTTGTCTCTCCCTCTCTTTATCCCCCCCCCCACTCTCTCTCTCTCTCTCTCTCTTTATCCCCCCTCTCTCCCTCTCTCTCACACACACATACACACACATACAGAGAGAGAGAGAGAGAAAGGAGCTAGTGAGCTACAAATGTATTCTTGTTTCATTTTACATTCAGATAGTGTGGTCAGTGAGGTGTAAATAGCTCTTCCCCAGACTGCTTCTTCATCTTTTACCTTTCAGCATACGGGAAGTTCCTGTACCTCTTCTTCGCTTACCCTATATTCCCTGATTGGGCATATATCCTCTACCAACTCACTCCAAGTCGTCCTATCTGAGACTATCCCTTGCAGCTCTATCCATGCCCTCCCCAGATTACTCATCCCTTTCTCTCGTCATCATGTGCCATGCCGATAAGCGTGGGATGTCATGTTTCACGATCTCACTCGATCACTAGAATCGTGGATCAGCTGTGTGTTTTCGTCTCCACTATGACACGTGGCCAAGCCATCCAGGTATTTACTTCGCTGTCTTCCCCCTCGATCTTGCCAGTTGTCACCAAGTTTTTCAATTTATTTCTTCTCATAACGTGACCAAAATATTCCGATCTCTACTTCTCTTTTTTCATTGTTTCAGATCGTCCTCTCTTTCTTTGGCCCCGTCGACTCCAGACAAAAGAATTTCAAATCACACTATTCTCATGCTTCCTCAACGTATGTCTACCCAACATCATTATCTCTTCTTCACCCCTTGGCATTGTTACAGTGTTACTTCGACCCTAAATGCAAGCAAAGAACAGGCCAAGCATAACCTACCGTGCATGTCGAAAGGTTTCCGCCCGTCTGTTACCGGGACTCTTAAGGAACACTTAAGGGAAACAAAGTATAATCAATCAATCAATCAATCAGCCGCCGTCTCCACAATGAAGGTTGGCTGCAATGGATCTCCAACACTGTCTGTCTCTCGCCTTGACTGTATATTCTGTCAGGCTGATGTTCGTCCATCTCTTGATGTTATCTTCTCACTTGTATCGTTATCTACCTCTTGCTCGCTTGCCCTCAACCTTGCCCTCCAGTATGGTTTTATAAGAGTATCATGTCTTTTAACGTGGCAATGTTTATTCTCTTCTTCTGATAGTATACAAACATACAAAAAGTATGTTGTATGTATGCATACATACACACAACATACTTTCTTGCAACCAATGAGGCCGCATCCTTCGGTTCACATGTGCATTTTTTTCGGAGACTTCTGAGGGTCGACGATGGAGCTACGGAATTCGTGCTTTGTGCGACGCTTTCCGCGCCGCGGAAAGAGACTGCGCCATATGGGATTAAAACCCAGTGCAATTAAGTCGACCCTGTCGACTTTTAAGCGACATTTAAACATACAAAAATAATATTATTCCATGAGCTAAATAAACTAACATGGCGCTATATCTATGTGCTATTATAATGCAGGCCTGTCTCCCTGGCCTGGGTGTTTTAAACGACTTTCTCCGTAATCCCGTTTATCCACATGGGGTAACGCAGCACGCGAGAATTGGAAGCGGTTCTCGCCGCGTTGATAACTTACGGGATAAGTGAGCCGGCCGCTCAGAAAGCAATGGCAAACTACTGTTCGTAATCTTGCCAAGAAATCAACAACGCGCTAAAAGATGCTGATGTTGACACCGATGTCATGTAAAGGATATGCGAAAAAAAATTATAGTGCAGTAATGATTTCGTCACGATATATTATGATAGGGTCTAGAAAAGATTCTGAGGGCCGGGAAAATCGAGCGTGTTAAATACAGATGTCGACATGTTCAGAAAAATGGCGGCCCGTGAGTCGCTGAACTAACTAGATTGCTCTATGCAGTAATGTGTGGCTACTGGTTGTCTGGTGACTGCCGCTTACATGGACGATGAACTGTATTTTTCGTGGCGGCCTTTTGTGATGGTATTCTGGCAGCGGCATTGTGCATAATATACTTGTGCAGACTGTTGGTTTGTCGAGACTACTGTCTGTTCCACTTTTCACATAGGGCAGTGAGGAGCATTTTGCGTGGTATTCACTGGCACAGAAATGGAGCATAATGGGGAAACTCTTTACCGCGCCGTTGGAACCGCGACTAACTACCTAACTAACATAGGAGAACAGACGTTTGTGGAAGAACGTGGTCGCCTTCGTATTTCGACATAGTGCATGGTGATAATGAGTACGATCATGCTGGCATCAGGAAATTGGTTTGGGGATAAGAATGAGAGGGTGGGTGGGTTACACGGTTTTCGTGATGATTTTATTGCAATCACACAAATACCCCAGTTGATATTGTGTTTGTACAAGCTGAACAGACCTTTCAGAAGAGACTGGCAGTGTTTCAACCTGTATTGTCTAGAAACATAAAGACCGTCAGTGGCATATGTGTACATGAATGTGGTAGTTGATAACAGAAAGCTGTTCACAACTGTCTGAATGAATTCAATGAATGCTGTCTAGGGGATGTAATAGACATTCAGATATGTGGTTGATATATAGGCTAGAAGCAGAGTAGGCAGTCATTACCAAAAACAAAAGCAAAACATGACATCAATAGCGGATGCATTCTGACGATGATTGGTAAAAAATAAAAACACACACAAACACACACACACACACACACACACACACACACACACACACACACACACACACACATATATACACTCACACAGAAAGACAGACAGAAAGACAGACAGAGAATACGGCTGTGGATTCTAGATAGTTATTAAACCGTGAGTTGCATATTCTTTACAGGACGTCGCAATCACTCCCAGCATATTTTGACTTATGTGGGTTTCTATTCAATATTACGTGGCTTGTCATTGATTTCTGAACCACCGATGCGCATACCATTGTTAAAAATCATGTCAGGTCGGTCAGTTTCAAATTGCCCGCGTCTGATTTCGATCCTATATTGCGTTCAGTACTCCTAAGCCACAGACTTCGGGGGAGAATCAGTTTACACACAAGACACAACATTATCCCCTGAGGCCTCAGTGACATGGTATAATAGAAGAATGCTGACAGTTTCTTTGACAGCCATAATGCATAATACAAAGTGTTTGCAAAGTCTCACTACACTTTGTTTGTAGAACACGTTTGAAAAATGAAATATATTACGTAATCAAAAATTTGCTAAAACAGTCATTAAATTAGTTACAATAGTTACTACTATGGGTTAACGCAGTTTTGGGAAGATGGAAATTACCAATGAAGTATTTATTATAACAGGTGTTGGTAATATCCACCACGGGCTTCAAGACAAGACCACACTTCTCTTCATATTGTTAAATACCTTCTGCAACGTGTCTATTGTTATTTCGTAAATGATAATTCTGAGTGCTTATTTCAGGTCCCAAATTGTGTGTACTTTACATTTGTAAATTTTTCCTTTCAAGAAACCTCACATAATTATTCCAGAAGACGACAGCCATTCACTGCATATTGCTTCACTATTGAATCTGAAGAACATTTTTTGATGACGTCATGTACTTCATTTTTTTTTAAAAACTTGTTCTACATACAAAGTGTAGTGAAGCTTTACAAACACCCTGTATAAATGTTTTAAAAGCGTTTAAGACACAAAGATAACTTATCGGAAACATCATGCAGAGACATTAATTATATGTTTTTTTTTTTTTTTTTTTTGGTGTGCATATCCTTTACAGGACATCGCTGTCAACACTAGCATCTTTCAGCTGTATGTTGATTTCTTGGCAAGATTACGCTCAGTAGTTTGCCATTGCTTTCTGAGCGGCCGACTCACATACCCCGTAAGTTACAGATGCGATTCGAACCACTGCTGATTATTACCGTCATCACGTTACCCACGAGAGTATACGAGATTACGGAGAAAGTCGCTAACCTCTAAGCCAGGAAGCCGGCTAATTATATGTGGAGAACGTTAATAGAAGAGATACACTGAACATGTTGTGACAAGTGGAAAGATTTATTAAAAGCGAGATAAAGGGAGACAGTGAGAGAATATTATTTGACAATCTTTTGTCATGGCACGGAATGGTGCCAGCAGATGGATTGATTAGTGTCATTGACGATCACAAAATGTGGAGAATAATCACACCCCTCGTCATATATGTCACTGCCGAGGCGATTCTGTGCTGTTGCATATGTAACTACTTATCTACACACATACACAAACACACACAATCTCGCACACATATACACAAACGCACACCCGTATACGAGAGCACAGAACTGAATTTGTTCCACTGTTGGTATAAAAATGTCCCTCATACATTAAATGTATTTTCCCCGAAGACAGCATTTAATCACATAAAAAAACTGTAATTTACTGATGAGTATGGTAATCACTATTCTCCGCGATTGATATCCTTCGTCCTCTGGTGGTTTTAGTGCCCGCGAGTGACAATACGGAGTTGTATGGTATTTTTTTTTTTTTTTTGGTTAATCTGATCGTTCTATGGCAGTGGTTCTCAACCTGTGGGAAATCCTGGGGGGGGGGGGATTTTAGGGTTTCAAGAAGGGGGGGGGGATTATTTCAAGATCACGTTATAACAAGAACTTATTACTAGATATTGTTTTTCCCTCCATACTTTACGGATCTGTACTTCTTGCTCTTCTGAAATTAGTTTTATAACGTGAGTAGACCCGTAAATCACGTGTTATGTAGACATCTAAACTTGTTCTAGTATGTGTTATTAAATTTAGTTTCCATTTTTACGTATAATGTGTAGGGGCCCGGGGGGGGGGGTGCATAGGGTGGCAATACGAAAGGGGGGGGGGGAATGACATTCTAAACATATGGTAAATTGGTGCTTGGGCGAAAAAAGGTCGAGAACCACTGTTCTATGGAATGGTATTTGCCTGTTTCTTTGAATTAGTTTCATTTATTCTGTTTTATGTATGGTTTCCGACATTATCGCTCTGAGCAGTTTTTGTTTCCTGTCTTTAATGCTTGGTTTTCTCCTATATCGGTTTCATTGGTTAGAAAGCGAACAATGTTCTTTAAAGACATGCAAAAATATGTGTGTGTGTGTGTGTGTGTGTGTGTGTGTGTGTGTGTGTGTGTGTCGTTGTTTTATTTTTTGGAGGAGGGGGGTTGGAGGGGGGATTGTGCGTGTGACATGCATAGTATAGCCTGTTCTGTGGCGAATAGGCTACAAATGCAATTCATAATCCCGCATACCGAGTTCGGAAAAGAGCGATTTTCAAGCTGACCACCCTGAGCTGCTTTACATACGATGGTATGAGGGCCGGTTGATCAGAAAGCTATGACAAACTACTGAACGTAAACTTGGCCAGGAATCACATACAATGGTATGAGGGCCGGTCGTTCAGAAAGCAATGACAAACTTCTGAACGTAAACTTGCCCAGGAATCACATACAATGGTATGAGGCCCGGTTGTTCAGAAAGCAATGACAAAGTACTGAGCGTAAACTTGCCCAGGAATCACAGACAGCGAAAATATGTTGGAGTTGACTGCTTTGTTCTGTAAAGGATATGCTCTCTTTTCTTTTTTGTGCATATCCTTTACAGGACATCGCTGTCAACATCAGCATCTTTCAGCTGTATGTTGATTTCTTGGCAAGATTACGCTCAGTAGTTTGCCATTGTTTTCTGAGCGGCCGGCTCAGTTATCCCGCAAGTCACCAGCGGGAATCGAACCGCTCCCAGCTCTCGCCCCGCTACGAGACTCTGCGTGATAAACGGGATTACGGAAAAAGTGTTGTAACCCCTCGGCCAGAGAGACCAGCAAAGGATATGCAGCTTTATATATTGTGTCTTTATCTGTAGTGTATCCATCCTTCGTTGTGCTGTATTACTAAGTGTTTAGTATTATCTTAGTAAGATTTTTTTTTGCGTTGTATTAATAAGTAAAATACGTTGGACACTCTATAAGTCGTATTGGGAATTTATTGCTAGACTATAGTTTACAGACCAATCTACAGTCCAGAGATGATGTGATCAATACCGAGCCGGCCGTCTTCACTTACCAAGACATTTTCGGGGTCCCCTATCTACGCTGGGTCGACCTCAAAGCCCCGGCCAATTTTTTTTAAAATACGCCTTGATGTATATTGGAACTCATGACCACAAGGTCGGCAGGAAAGCTCTGCCTCTACGCCACTGCGGCACCCAATTGTGTTTCTCTTATCAACGTAAGGTGCCAACATTTTTGCTAGTGAATCACATCTCGTGGTTCTTGTAATTTTCTTTTCAGTCATGTTCCATTTTGTGAAATGATGATACATCTTAATTTCCGTCCACCGGCTTTCATTCTACGAGGATTTCTCGAGTTGAGTGGCACAGTAATTAGGTTTTCTTACCGTATTTATGGTTATCTTAAGACTTGTTCTCTGCTATTTTGTTTTCCCGCAGTTTGCTTGTGTATACCGTTGTTATAGTGTTTAAAAAAAAACAAAAACGAAATGCATAGCTATCCGAGGGTGCGTTTTTATGAGTTTGTAAGTAGAATTTGGTGCAAGGGTGTATAAAAACCAGCCTTAATTGTTCTTTACAGTGTCAAATGCACGTGTTGACCGAGATTGTGATCGTTTTTGTAATCGTTACAATGCAGTGGTCAATAATGTTTATGATCAAATTTTCACCACAGCTCATGATGCACGCACGTGAAAGTAACAACATTTGGGGTGAACACTATTCACTGGGCGGTCTCCCTGGCCTAGGTGTTAAACGACTTTCTTCGTAATCCCGTTTATCCACGTAGGGTAACGCAGCGCGCGAGAATAGGAAGCGGTTCTCGCCGCGTTGGTAACTTAGGGGATAAGTGAGTCGGATGCTCAGAAAGCAATGGCAAACTACTGAGTGTAATTTTGCCAAGAAATCAACGACAGCGGTAAAATGCTGGTGTTGACAGCGATGTCCTGTAAAGAATATGCGGAAAAAAAAGACTATTCACTGACTACGCAACTGAAACCCTATAAAAGGATAGCGCTACACAAAACAATTCAGTTAATTTTCCAGCAAACATGTATGGTGTCTCTGTCGATAAATTTAAGGAACATTGCTATTGGCAGACTGCAAGCAGGCGAAAATTAAAGTCAGGTTGCCAGGTATCTAAACGTACATTAGAGTACCATCAGTCGACTTTCGCACCAGTTCCAAGCCTCTGGCTCAGTTGAACACCGGCATCGCAGTGGACGACCCAGAGTGACAACAGCAGCGGATGATCGCTTTATTCGGCTTCGTCACCTCAGAGAGAGGTTTACATCTTCCTCAACTGCCCAGCCATTACCTGCAGAACGTCATGTGTCTGCTCAAACTGTCTGGAATAGATTGCATGACGCTGGACTTCGGGCACAACGAATTCATAGTGGACCTGTCGTTACACGCCGCCATCGCCAAAGTCGGCTTCTTAGGGCTAACCAGCATCGTCCCTGGGTAGGCAATCAATGGAGATGTGTCTGGTTTAGTGACAAATCTTTCTTTTTGTTGCAGCGTCGTGAGAGTTAGAGAAGTGTCTACAGTGGGTAACGTTTTTCCAACAGATGCGGTAATGAAGCTCCGCCGCATGGTGGTGGAGCTGCAATGGTGTGGGGGGGGGGGAATGATCAGTTACAGCGGAAGGAGTCAATTGGTTCACATTGAAGGAGGCTTTAATGCGCCACGATACGCCAATGATATTCTTCGACCCCATGAATTTCCACTTTTGGCTATCCAAAGGTCTGTGTTTCAACAGAACTGTGCCAGACCTAATTGTGCACGGTTGACCACGCAGTTTCTGATTGCCAACAACATTCTCACCCTTCCCGCTCCAGACATGAGTCCGATTAAGCACCTGTGGGATGAACTGCATAGACGTGCTTGTCGCTGAGACGTTGCTCCAGCAAATCGTGGTGATATGTTCCAGGCACTGCAGGAAGAGTCGACAGCCATCCCATGGGCCCACATCAGCCTTCTGATCGCATCCATGCAAAAGAGATGCCAGTCGCTAATCGATGCAAGAGGAGGCCACACACACACACCATGCTAATGGGAAATCCCGTACGCCTAAAAACTCTCGTGACCAAGATGCAAAACAACTGTCAATTGATTGTATTAACCCCAAGGTATTCTTGTATGCAACTTGAACAATTAAATCATCACATTAAACAAGTTATTGAATATCGAAATTATGGCTATGTGTGAGCCTTCGATAGCTATACGTTTCCTTAATATCTGTTCCGTCTCCGAAGGCCTCCGTGGCCACTTGCTTGCGAACGCGGTTCGTGAGCCGCTTACCAAGCGTTCGAAACGCAGCCGAGACCGATTCCTGTAGCAGACCGTGTCGTGTTGTGTTATAATGTGTTGGTATGGGAGCTGGTCGTTCAAACTATTGAACGTAAAATTTGCATAGTAAATCAACAGCAGCTGAAAAATGCTGGTGTTGAGTGCAATCCTGCAAGGCTTAAGCAACATTAAAAAAATAATATCTGCAGCAATGTTTACCAAACTGTCTCAGACTGAAGTCGTTTACCTCCTAGGCCACAGCCGTTGCGTCGCCACACCCCCACACCCACTCACCCACTCACCCACCCCACACACACACACTCATTGGCCCACTCACTCAGCTGCTTATGCAGAGATATGTTTCTCTTGTCGTTATATGTACGTAATGTCATTTTCTGACCCTAGCACCTTTAAAACCTACTTTCTGTTTTGTTGCCATCCTTAAGCTATGTTTTGCTAATTGACTATCAAATGAAGTTGATGAAACATAATGGTACGTTGGTCTTATAAAACGTCACAGCTCGTTGTTAACGGATGAGCTGGAGCGAAATGTTTACATAGGGTGTGCACAAAGAAAATACCATTCATGGCTAGAGGCAGACTGTATGGATACACCATGAAGACTCAGGACAGGGAATAGTGGAGTTTCGTTACAGCCTCCCATCAATGCGGAGGTGGCACTTGATGATTATAAAAATATAGATGGATTACAGAATTTAATCTTGTTTCCGAAAATGCTAACCAAAAGAAGTAAAAGAAGGCAGTGAAAGATTGTATGTGAAAACAGTATGCCTCAAGCTCTTAAATACATTCTTATTAAATGAAGTAAATATATTATACACTACGTGCTTTCTGTAAATAAAATTAGTTGCATGCTGTTTATGGGACGTCACAATCAACGCCAGCAATTGTTGGCTGTTTGAGAATATCTTGGCAATTTTACGTAGTAGTTGGATAAAAAACACTTGACGGAGTGCAAATGTCGTTTTTGAAGAAAATGCAAAGAATATCACGGACAGGCAGAAAAAGCAATGACCAT
Organism: Cepaea hortensis; assembly: GCA_963921405.1. Classification (NCBI taxonomy): domain Eukaryota; kingdom Metazoa; phylum Mollusca; class Gastropoda; order Stylommatophora; family Helicidae; genus Cepaea; species Cepaea hortensis. Next base: position 136,327,717 of record OY992878.1, on the reverse strand, counting down.
GTCCTACAAGAAACAAATGAAAACCGAAAACTGATTAGAGACGTAGACAGTCACAATTTTTTGGTCACGCTATGAGAAGAATTTATTGCGGAACATGGTGACAACTACAAGACTGAGGGGAAAAGAACAAGAGGAAGGCAGAGAAGTAAATACATGGATGGCTTCGCCATGTGATATAGTCGAGACAAGAACACATAGCTGATCCACGATTCTGGTGATCGTGTGAGATGGCAAAATATAACCGACCACACTTATCGGCATGGCACATGATGATGATGATGAGTTTGGCATTGCGATCTGGAAGATTTACTCTTACTATTGTTAAAAATCAACGAAATATGATCTGGAAGATTCACTCTTACTATTGTTAAAAATCAACGAAATATGATGTGCTTCTAAAATGTCTACAGCTGATATACTACTCGGTATGCCCGTACGACAGAGACGACTACTATAAATCCTTTATGCTAATTAAAATTAGAAAAAAAAAGTTAGTTGCTTGTTTTTTACAAGACTCGCAATCACCTACAGCACTTTTTGCCTTTAATGATTATGCAATGTTTAGGTTATGTAGTTTCATTGCTTTCTGAACGATCGACGTTCATACCACCGAAATCAAAGCAAAGCTTTATGTTCCAAATTGTTCCAAGTGCGCGGATTTCGAACCTTCGACTTGCTATGTCAGGGAATTGATAAACGCGTTCACTGTCCGAGGCCACAGTTCCGGCCATGAAATTAAGAAGCTACGTGTATTCTCCTGGGTGCAGTGACGTCACATCTAACTGACATTTTCAATAAACATGTTTTGCACTACGTAACTCAGATTAATTATGGGTGAAATGGGTGCGGCAGTGCCACCTACCGGTGAATGTTTACCTCCCCCTGATAAGAACGACATACCATGTGAACTGATAAATTTCTATGAAGAATCGTCGGTGACCCGGTTATCAGTAGAGTGCGATAGAGATCTTGTATAGCCTGAAGCATGAAGTCGAAGGTTGGGAGGCCAAAAGCTTGAAGAAAAGTGCGGTGGGCAGGCGATGACACGAAGATACATGTTTGGCGAGCTTGTCAAATTTTACAGAACATTGCGAGGCGTCAAACTCTGAGGTGATTCAGGCCGGCAAGGAAATATGGTTAACTCTTCAGGATGTGTACTCTGGCGTCTTCCTGGCGATCTGCTTGTGAATCTTCTGGATGACCGAGTTTTAACTCTTAAGTGATGTAGTCTCTGCCTTGAAAAGTCCCCGCGTGTATCAGAGCGAGGTTAGTTTAGAAACTTTTATTCTCATGAGGTAACAAAGCACCATGTCCATAGATAAATCTGCTGCCGCTCTATAAGTTTCATTTTTATAGTATTAATCAATGGTGAAGTAACATTCGCAGCTGTCAATAGCTGAGCATTTTCTCTGTCCTCGATGTTCTTTAAACATTCTTTAAAAATTGTGTTGTTTTTTTAAAAATAAAATAAACACACATCTCAATTTCCTCAAGTTTCCCCATAATGATACTACTTAATGTCCAGTGTTCAATACATAACTAGAGAGTCAAATCGAGGCCCTGGAGAGAAAATGTCGTTTTTCATGGAAACAAAAACAGTCAAATACAGAGGTTCTAGAAAAACTGGGAATGAAGAGAGTGTTGATGAAAGAAATGAAAACGAGGCAAGTAAAATACTTCGGCCATGTTAAAAGACTTGATACTCTTATTAAAACCATACTCGAGGGCAATGTTAAAGTCAAGCGAGCAAGAGGTAGACAACAATACAAGTGGGAAGATAACATCAAGAGATGGACGAACATCAGCCTGACAATGTACTGTCAGGGCGAAAGACAGTGTTGGAGATCCATTGCAGCCAGCCTTCTTTATGGAGACGGCACCTGATTGACTGATTTATGTATGATTCAATACATGCAGTACACGAGACCAGACACAACAATTATGTTATACTTCTTGTTATGTTCTGTATTTCATGGCGTTGCTCATTTCATTTTTATCAAGCGTTCTACTTCTGTACATATATGTCACAACTTCCAAAAGATAACATGGTGTAACCAACCTAGTCGTCACACTGTTACTAAATACAGAGTATTTCGACAATTGTACTTCATTGATCACAACCCTGCAGTCAATTTTTGCTTACATTTAGTGTTACTCTCCCCTTCCCCAGTTATCTTACCAGGTATCCAACTGAAATTCAAGAACGATAACTGACAACTGAACAGAAACTCAACACTGACTGTAGAGCAGTGGTTCTCAACCGGTGGGGGAATTTCAGGGTTTCCAGGGGGTGGGGGGGGGGGGGTGAAGATCATTTCAAGATCGCGTTAATACACGAACAGATTACCTGATATTGTTTTTCCCTCCATATCTTACGGTTCTGTACTTCTCACCCTTCAGAAATTAATTTTATAGCGTAAGTAGACACGCATATCACGATTTATATAGATATCTAGACTTGTTCTAGTATGTGTTATTAAATTTAGCTTCAATTTTTACGTATACCGTGTAGGGGTGGGAGGGAATTTATAGGGAGGAAATAAAAAAAAAAGTGAAGAATGGCGTCCTAAAAATATGGTGAAGGGGTGCACGGACCAAAAAAAAAAAAGGTTGACGACCACTGCTGTAGAGATAATTCGTGTTGTTGTCGCTACCACCGAAATCCAGTAGTTGTTCAACTGATTAGACGATTCACAACTGTTTTCGTTTTCTGTTCAATTGCATTATTTATAACTTTGAGGCGTCTGGTTCATGACGTCAACGTTCCGTTATAAAATCTCTTCTTTCCGCTACAGTGTTGGTGATTCTTTGCAATGCATGTCTACTTCTAGCATGCTTCCCTGTCGGCATGGTGGTTGGGTGCTCAGATAACCATTGAAGCTCCCAGGTGATACCGACACAAATGGGTAAAGGGAAATGTTCTGCAAAGTAAATGTGGTCGGTGAGATATCGTCCATATCACCAAGGAGCACCGATTGATCTACTCTAGAAGAATAATAGGTTAGCATCACTTAAGTATTCAATACACTTCAAGTGTAAAAGCACACTTTACTTTACTTTACTTTACTTTACTTTACTTTACTTTACTGGACTACTGTACCCATGACTCTGGTGATTTTGTAAGATAGCAAAACATGACCGTTCACGCTCATGATTAAGATAACGGTACTGCACTGTACATTTAACCTTAAATGCTTCTTTGTGCATTAACAAGTGTTGTTTTATTTCTTCTTCTTCTTCTTCTTCTTCTTCTTCTTCTTCTTCTTCTTCTTCTTCTTCTTCTTCTTCTTCTTCTTCTTCTTCTTCTTCTTCTTCTTCAACCAAATCATTCCAAGCATTTCTATATGTAGCTATCTGTAAGGTGATAGGGATGGTGAGATTCAGTCGCATCATATGCATCTCCCGTACTCTTGACAGTTTAAGTCCTGAGACTAATCTCTAAATGTGTGTAATAGTCTTGCGTGTAAAGATTGACTGCAATGAACTCGGCAGGTCTAGGGAAGTCCCGGAGAATTATTAAAACATACCAGATATTTGTCTTCCGCAGAAGAACCTTTGATAGCTCAGAAACTCCCCCCCCCCCCCCTTTAGCCCCTACTAATCCAAAATGGTACAATGGGACAGTGTTTAGAATTAATGAAAAGGGTTCTTCTGGTTGGACGTTGGGAAACTGTGTCGTTACCATGGGATAATTGCAATCAGTTACCCACGTGAGTTCAACTAATCTTACTTATTTCCAGATAATGTATATTGTGGTAATTAAATGTTAATCAAACACAACATGAACTTAATTAACAGTGTATCAAGTTAACACGAGAGTTAAATAAAGTTTCAAAGTTTAATATACCATCAAATGTGGTAGAAAAGTGGCAGAGAGAACAACATTGGTTCCACAAATGAATACATAATAATCATTTAATAAATCAAGACATCATTTGTAATGGAAAAATCACCTTCAGGTAATCTCTCTCTCTCTCTCTCTCTCTCTCTCTCTCTCTCTCTCTCTCTCTCTCTCTCTCTCTGCTCCAGATTACGAATCAATGTCAAATGTCTCTGCTAACCTACATAAATATTATGTCTCTACACAGCTCTGAACACCCTGTACAATTGTGTTCAGTGTTGGATCTCGAAGCAATTAAATGACCTATGCTGCTGAAATCTCCAACCTATAATCCCTTCTGTCTACTGGGGTGCCATAAATTCGAACAATTTTACTACCCCTACAGTTTCCAGAAGTTGTAATGAGTTTAACTCATATATAAATGATTTCCTCATATCAGGAGAAAATAAGATTTGAGTGCATGAATAGACATAAAGGAAAACCTCAAGTGAAGTGTTCACAAATTGCAAACGATACATAGTCCCTTCAAAAAAAAAAAAAAAAAAACGAACACCGAACACATATATACATATATATCAATGTGAGAATCCCAAAACAGATTTCTCTCTTACACAAGAATTCATCTTTTTCTTTTAGAACCTGAACGCAATCTTGTCCCATCCTGCTGGCAACAACAGTTGGTAAGGACAGGGGTTAGAATCTTCCCAATGACTGGACAGATAAACCATGTGCAACCGCCAGGAATGCAAAATGGCCTTCCCTTAGGAAGCAAGTGCAATTGTTAAACGTAAACATTAACCACAGCTGTAAAATAATGCTGGGCCTGAGTACAGGTTTTGCCAGACATGCAATAAATAATTAATCCTTTCCGGGTTCACATACTAGCAAGATTAAAGGAGGAAAAATGTAGGTTTCTCACTCACTCACAGTGTATTCTAGGCGAAAGTGCATGAACAAGGAGAAGTATTTATCGAGCACATTCTTTCTAATCAGAAGATAGTAATTGCTTGCATTTGAATTAATGCATAAGAGTACATTGATCAACTTACCCCCTACAGCAGTTCTGGATATTATTACATGATAAGCATTCATTGAAGGCAACTTAGAATGGAAGAGAAACCAAGAGCTAGCAGAATTTGAGGCGAAGCATTGCAACATGGTGGTCTAGGACAGTTTCAGGTCTGCCGGTGCCTCAAGATTTTAAGTTAACATTTTCAGTACATTTAAATTAAATTGCACAACAAACACGCACAAAATACCTGAACTTCTCCACAAAGGGTCTTCATGTTGATCTCTGAAGCGGCCAGTTTACAGTCATCAGTGAGGATAGCCACAGGAATATTAAAATAATCCACCACACAAAAACACAGTCCGTCTACATTGAATACATGTTGAATACTGCGCGGGGTAGAAGCTTCGTGGCGTCTTCTCTGAGTCATGTGTGTCTAAGTAACCAATCGGCTTCTTAGTTTGAGATGGTAACCTGGTTTATATCTTGATGACATCGTTATATTTAGATGTGTCAAGCTTAGGTTAGGTGTTTGACGTGCAATATTGTGCGATGAAAGTTTTCTTTATTGAAGTGTAGTTGACAAGCTGTGCATGATTGAATCCATTATATTGCAGTGCCCCGTTCCAGACAGTTCTATCTGGAGTGAACTGAGCACCAATCATCCACAGTTGTCAGACTCCTCATTGATGATCGCTTCCATCCTGATTCCTACTGCAGCTGAATTGTATGATTCATCCGGAACCGGATGTCGACTCAGAAAGTCAGCTCCCACATTTGTCTTTCCAGGAACGTATTCAATATGGAACAAGAATGGTTGTAGAAGTAATGACCACATCATGAGTCGTGCATTTAAATTCTTGGATGCTGCCAGAAGCATTAGGGGTTGATGATCACACTGCACTGTGAAATGTTTTCTGTACAGATAAGCCTAAAATTTCCCCACAGCCCATACCAGAGCAAGATATTCCCGTTCAATCGCGGAATAGTTTCTCTCTACTGCATTTAATTTCCTGCATTCATAAGCTACAGGGAATAGCTCTGATGATATATCTCCTTTCCTCTGAAGCAGAGTCGCTCCCACGCTAATGTTGCTCTCTTCGGTGCGTAGCACAAATGATTGGTCGAGGTCTGGTAGATAAAGAATTAGTTTGGCAGTAAAAGCCTGTTTGAGTGCTGTAAAAGCTCTCTCACAATCATCAGACCAATTGGCTTTCTCTGGATTCCATTTATTTTAGTATGATCCGCTAAATGTGCTGACAGAGTGTTAAAGTCATCGATGTATCGTTGATAGAATTCACATAAGAATTCAAACGATCTCACATCCTTCTTGGTTCTGCGGCGGGGTGCTCTCTGGAGTTTCTTCACATTTCCCTTTTGTGGTGTTATTAATCCTTGAGATGCCTTATGGCCTGGAAAATCCAGTTGTTGGAATCCTATTTTGACACTTCTTGGGTCTTGCTTTCAAAACAGTTTCTTTAAGTCGCTTAATCAAGAGACGCAATGTCTTGACATGCCCCTCAAATGTTTCAGTAGCGATCAAAATATCATCCATGAAATGGCTGACTGCCGGATGATGTAATGGGTCAAGTAATTTCGTCATCATGCGTGTAAAACCACTAGGAGCATTACTCAATCCAAAAGGATAAACGTTGAACTCATAACGTCCTCCAGGGGTACTGAAGGCCAACCATGGTCTAACATCCTGTTTAATAATAATCTGTTAATATCCCTTGCTGAGGTCGATCATTGTAAAGTTCTTGGCACTGATGAGGCTGGTGAAGAGCTTATTCTGATCAGGCAGAAGCTCTGCCTGAAATTCAGTAATAGCACTGAGCTGTCGATAATCGATGCACAATCTGTGTTCTTCACTTGGTTTCCTCAACAAAACTACACTTGCTCTGTAAGGTGACTAAGATGGTGAGATGATTCCTGACGAGAGCATTTCTGAATTTCTTCCGCATTTGATCTCAATCTAACTCTTGCAACAACCAAAGAATGATCCGTATCACAGTCAGCACTGTGGTAACTTCGAGTCAATGATATAATGTTTAGATGTTGTCTCCGTGTGATGATGAAGTCCAGCTGGTGCCAATGGCCGGATCTTGGATGTTTCCATGTGACGTTATGCAGCTCTTTTGTTTTAAAAAAGGAGTTTGTAATACATATGTCATTTATGGTGCAATGCTCCAGCAGCCTTCGCCCATTTTCATTCATGCGACCGATGTTGTATTTTCCAAGGCACACTGGTCTTGAACTCGACTCCTTGCCCACACGAGCATTGAAATCACCGAGCATATAAATGTAGTAAGATTTTGGAACTGCCTTGATCACGGAGTCTAACTATTCATAGAACGAATCCTTCACATCAACAGAGGAATCGTGTGTCGGTGCATATGCAGTAATATTTGTGGCAAAACC
>OY992878.1:136302946-136315446 GCA_963921405.1 Cepaea hortensis | reverse complement strand
ACTTTCAGAATGGGCACAAAAGACACATTCAGAGAATATTGCACGAGAAGAAAGAGCAACGGAAAGAGAAGAGAAAAAGTTGCAAGCAGAAAGAGAAGAGAAAAAGATACAGATGCAAATTGAGGCAGAAGAGAAAAAGTTGCAATCAGAAAGAGAAGAGAAAAAGATACAAGCAGAAAGAGAAGAGAAAAAGATACAGATGCAAATTGAGGCAGAAGAGAAAAAGTTGCAAGCAGAAAGAGAAGAGAAAAAGATACAAGCAGAAAGAGAAGAGAAAAGGATGCAAATTGAGGCAGAAGAAAAAAGGATGCAAGCAGAAAGAGAAAAGATGCAGATGCAACTCGAAGAGAAGAAAATGGAGCTTGAGGACGCGACCAAACAAGCCCAATTAAATGCAGAGACACAGATAAAACTAAAACAAATGGAAATTGACGCTAACGTAGAAATGTCAGTGAACAAAATTAAAAACAAAGAAGATGAACAAAAATACAACAAATATAAAGGCCTTGTCAAAGCGTTTTGTTCAGGAGACTCTATAAGCGCATACTTAGAGAACTTCGAGTGTTTGATGACTTACCATAAGGTCGCAAAAGTCGACTGGTCATTTATTCTGATGAGAAATTTCGCATTAGAGCCCTTAAAAGTGATAGAGACAGTTCCACAAGATATGAGGAAAGATTATGATTATTTAAAGCAAAGAATACTCCAACATTTCTCACTAGATACAGCAGGCTATCAACTTCAGTTCTCAAAATTAGCCCCTCTACCTAATCAAACCTTCATTGACTACGTGTCTACTGTGCAGGATATTTGTACAAAATGGAAATCCTCAGCAAAAACAAATAACAACCATGATAAACTGAAAGAGTTAATTATAATTGATAAAATTATTACTACAATTCCAACACCTTTTTCTAAATTTTTGAGACAAATGGATTGTAAAACTATCCAAGAAATTGAAACCAAGGGGAGCGCATATTTTACAGCGAACCGCGATATTTTCCAGTTAAACATGAGCCAAAATGAAACAGCAGCGGTTACAAACACCAAGTACTCAAAACCAAACGAATATAAGTTCAAACAACGCTCTAAGTTCACAAAACCAGTCAAATGTCAGTATTGTCATCTGACACACGAAGAGTAGGCGATGTGCGACAAATCACCAAATTATCCACATCATCTCCAAATGGTAGTGGAGAAACAAAGGAACAAAAGGAACGCATATCAGAGAGCGGTTAAATGTTTTATTTGCTCGAGCTATGGCCATTTTTCTTCAGTTTGTAATGGTAGAAAGATGTTGAAGCAGGCCAATGCCGCATTAATAGACACAACCTCAGATAAAGAGGGTGAACAACAGAACGAATGCGACATCCAGAAGGAAAGTTCGAGTGAGTTAGGCAATGCAGTACAGATCATTGACACCATCACTGATAATAAATGTAATACCTGTGCAAAATTTCAGTTGGATACAACTCTGTTATGTGGCCACACAATCCCAATTGCTAACGAAATGGCCAACTTAGCCTTAACACCAACAGGCAAATTAAATTATGCAACAGGTTTTGTAAATAACAAACAATGTACATTAATACGAGATTCCGGAGCGACTCTTTGTGGAATTAAGAGAACATTAGTTAGTGACAAAGACTACACACACAAATACGTAAGGTGTCGCACATTCGCAGGCACGATCGAAAGATACCCCCGTGCACTTGCCGAAATTCGGACACCTTTTATATCAGGACAAGTGCTATGCGGAGTACTAGAAAATCCTGTCGCCGAAATCATCCATGGGAATCTTCCCAACATAAGATCTTGCTCTGAAAAGGAAATCAGAGAATGGGAACAGAAAAACTGTGTCCAAAAACCAAGCAACTATTCCAAAGTGAAAAACCACGCGTGCTTGTCTCAAACTGCCAAAAGCACAAGGGAGACAACAGATGACGTAATTCGAAATGAATTCACAGAGGTGCAGAATACAGGGGCGGTCGAATCTGTCAAAGATACCATCAGATTAACACCTCGAACTGAGGACGCCATCGATCCACAAATTAGTGAGCCTGTAAATGTGCAACAACACACACAACACACTAATATAGTAACAAGACAAACGACACACAAAACCCACACTGACCAACTTCAGGAAGCACTACAAATCATCTCACCTAGTATTACCACCACGAAGTTTATAGAAGAACAAACTATTGTATTACAACCAAATCAAGATATTTTACTATTACTACCTGACAAGAGAGATTTACTATCAACCTCTTGGTAGGGACCATTTAAAGTTGTGAGAAGAATGTCGGAAGTTGACTATGAAATTTTTGTGAATGGAAAGTTGAAAATATTCCATGTAAATATGTTAAAACCTTACTATTCTAGAAATGACAGGGACACGAACAAGCAGACGCAGATAACAGATAGCAATAACCAGACTGACAAGAATGACAACAGAAACGAAACGGCAGGTACCCGACTGAATGACACCCCGACAAACGAAGCATCGTTAACGACTCATTCTTGTGACAACGAAGACGACGAAAACATATTTACAATACCGACAATAGGGGATAACGACAAATACGACCAAGTTAACGACACATTGACAACTATTAATCTCGACGACGACGACAATGACATTGAAGACAATTTACAAACAGTAGCGTCAGTAATAAATCAGACGGACTCAGACAATACAGAAATTCCAGTACCAATTATGAACGACGACAATACTATGAATGACATACAAATCTCTGACACCTTGACACAACAGCAGCGACAAGACATTTTGTCTCTTCTGAACGACTATAGAACTATCTTCTCAAGCAAACCTGGACGGACTGACAAAATAACACATTCAATTGTGTTGACGGATCTGACACCGATCAAATGTAGACCATATTCGATTCCTTTACATTATAGAGCGAATTTAGATAAAGAAATTTTGGACTTAGAGAAAAATAGAATAATTCAGAAATCTGTGTCCCAATATTCTTCGCCGATTGTTCTGGTGAAAAAGAAGGACAAAACCATTCGTTTGTGCATAGATTATAGGAAATTAAATACCATAACCACGACAGATGCTGAGCCAATGAGCAGCTGTGAAGACCTCATCTTGAATATGTCTCAATCATCCTTATTTTCTAAGCTTGATTTAGTTAAAGGTTACTGGCAAGTGCCACTAGAACCCTCTTCAAGGCATATAACAGCATTCGCTACACCCCTTGGGCTGTACGAATGGAGATATCTTCCGTTTGGTCTCAAGAACGCTCCCGCCACATTTGTTAGGTTAACTAGACTTCTATTACACGGCATCAAGGACGTGCAATCTTATATTGATGATATATGCATCCATTCTTCAAACATGACTTCTCACTTACTTACTCTCCAACAAGTCTTTAACCAAATCTTGCTTTTCGGACTTACTATCAAACCTTCCAAGGTTGAAATAGGCTATAAAGAGATAGACTTCCTAGGTCATAGGATTTCCGAAGGCAAACTATTGACAGATGATAAAATAGTATCAACAATTCTCAACCTAGAAGTTCCAACTACAAAGAAACAGGTTAGAAGCCTATTAGGTCTCATAAACTATTATGCCAAGTTTATACCAAACTGGGCAGAACTCACATCAGTTTTTTCTAATCTGTTGACAAAAGATCATCCAGAAAAATTTTGTAAGAGTATCCGCTTAGAGGATGCAATGTGCAAATTGAAATCAATTTTTTCTAACCCACCAGTATTAAGATTACCAAACATAGATATACCCTTTATTCTAACCACAGATGCGAGTGCTATCGCCATTGGAGGGTGCCTGATGCAAGAATATCAAGGCACGAGACATCCGATACTCTACGTCAGCCGCAAGCTGAAAAAAGAAGAGATTCATTACGCCACAGTTGAATTGGGGGCACTAAGTCTACTTTTTTGTATGCGTCGATTATCTAAGTTCCTCTTAGGTTCGCATTTTGTTGTGTTAACCGATAGTTCGCCACTGCTGGTACTTAAGCAAGGTGTTCCAAAGAACCATCGTTTGGAAAGATGGTGTCTTCTTCTACAGGATTTCGACTTCGAAATCCGCCATATCAAGGGCACTGATAACATTATTGCTGACTCTTTATCACGGCAAACTAATGCACCAGCAGACAAACATTAAGCACATTAACTAGTCGCCATATAAGAAGCTGTGATATTTTAGTCTGTTGCATAGAACAGTGTACCTCTACACCTACTAAAGAACTTTCATTCAGAAGTAACAACGCCCAAGGGAATACGTGAGGTATAACACCCACGAACATGACACTGTGAGAACCCTATTTTACCAATTGCCGAAGTGTTAAAAACAATCCGATCGATATATATATAATATCTGTGAAATGATTTCAACCAGTGAACTGACATTCATCTGTAAAGATTAAGAACACTGCATACTCGCTATTGCTAAGAAACTTCGCAAACAGCCGAAATAGAACTACGTCGATTACAACATGCAAAGGACAGCTATATTAACTGTTAAACTTGATGACACGACACACGGACAACAGGAGGACAACACACATCGTCGCTGGAGTTAGTTAGTTAGTTAATTAAGTTACTATTAGGTAATATGTATTACACTTGTATTTAATTATTATGTATAGAAAATATGTCAACCTATAACTTGTAGATTTTCTACCATAACATTACAGGTATTTCCACTCATAGGTGAAATATTTTTCCTATACAAGTTTTTCTATTTAAATTATAAACCATTTTTTGATTACACGTACAAAAATGTACTTGTTACCTTAAAGGGAACATATCGCCTAATCCATTTTTCTAAGGGCAATAACACTTACCTCAACTTTATCTATATATTTTAACAAAATACTATTTTGTATGAAAGACGAATGAATGAGAGAGTGAATGAATTAAATGAGAGAGCGATATACTGAGCGGACAAATTGTACGCAAAACGTATTTATTTTAATTTGTCTGCGTCTTCATGTAAAAATGTATTACCTGTCTAAATTGTTGATACAAGTTTAATACATTACATCTAAGCGCCACTGCTTGGAATGCCCCGATCATGCATTACACACATTGGGGTAATTCATGACAAAGGATATCCCAACTCGTGACGCTTGGAGAAACCACACAGTGAGCACACACTTTATACAAACTCAAAACTGAACACTAACAATTAGAATACAGTAACTTTATTAAAAACAGCAACATATCATTCAATACACAAACAAGCCAACAGGAACACGTAGTCAGATGTGATAAAACAACAGCATAACTACATATTCAGCATTATACAACATACGGAAGTAAAAATGTATTGAAATACACACACAAGACGAGATTTGCAGGTGTACTTAAAGGGCCAAGACATTTGTCTTGTTAAAACTCTCTCACACAGAGGTTTTAATATCTTGGTATCATATGGATACTTGAGAAGGGCGCGGTTGTAAAAACAACTGGAAAACGTCACGGTACTTCGGTCAGATAAGCATGTTTAAGAACATAGAAGAGAGAAACCTCTTCAGCAATCATCTTAAAGTTTTGTATGGGAGAATACATGAGTTGGCGATGCAGATATGTAAGTTGCCAAGTTACTATCCACCAAACTACAAACACCGACTTTATGTGATACTGTGACAGAATTAGTACAGAACTAATTACCATAGAATAACCCATCAAAGCAGGGGGGGGGGGGAGGGGGACTCCTGTCACAGACTCACCTAAAGGGCGGTACCAACCTAAAAGAACGAGACACTGGCGAAGGGATATAAATCCAGCTAAAGGGAAAGAACCGAGTCACTCGAAGGCTCGAATAATCTAGAGCCTTCTCGAAGGAACGGTCAGTGGGTCCCCAGCCACGTGGACACTGATGGGGCCCACCGATTGCGGGGTCCACGAGAAACTCAGAGGGAGTTACCACCCGTGTCGGATTGCGATACGTGTGGAAAGACAGACACGGACTGGACATCGAGGAAGCAACAGGGCTTACCTTAAGGGGACTTGATAGTTTCAGACCCAAGTGTTTTAGGGGTCTTATACATACATTATTATATGTTAGATAGCTGCTAGAGTTGTTGTGATAATCATGTTCATTGTACACTCCTGTGATACGCAACTTGTTAAATGCTGGCTTGTGAAAACTCACTTCGCCAGCGTACTGTAATATAACTGTAAATAAATGATGCTCGATTGTATCTGAACGGAGTTTGTTGCCTGTATGAGCCCGAGTTTCAATCCCCTAGAGATCTAGGACTGTGACAATATCTTATATATATAAAAATCTTTGTGTGTATGTATGTATGTATGTATGTATGTATGTATGTATGTATGTATGTATGTATGTATTTCCGTCCTGCATGCGTTCGCGAACGGTCCAACCGATTGAGATGAAATTTTCTACACGTTTTCCTTTCATTCCTGTGCAACCAACTGTGATAGTTTTATCTATTAGCTATCAGCTATTACCTTCCTAAAATTTAATTTTGTAATTACATGACTGAACATAAGAAAATATAAAATTATATGACAAAAAGGGATATAACTTTTAGTATAATTGTTATATCTTAAGTTACGTCCCCTGAGTTTAAATGAGTTGATTGACAATGAATTAAATGAGATGCTCCTCACCAGGGACTGGGTGCAGCCGGGCCAGGTCAGACAGACAGATAGACAGACAGATAGTCGGGAACGGGAGCCAAGTTTACTTTAGATAGATCTCTTCCAATCATATTTTCTATCTATTCTTCTATTCTATCTATATTTTGTTGTTATGTTCGGGCCGAACATACATAGACAGACAGACAGACAGACACGACAGACAGACACACGACAGACAGACAGACAGACAGACAGACAGACAGACAAGACAGACAGACAAGACAGACAGACAGACAGACAGACAGACAGACAAGATAGATAGATAGATAGATAGATAGATAGATAGATAGATAGATAGATAGATAGATAGATAGATAGATAGATAGATAGATAGATAGATAGATAGATAGATAGATAGATAGATAGATCGGGAACGGGAGCTTATATGACTACTTATATGAATTAAATGAGATGTTCCCCTCAGGGCCTGGGCGAAGTCGGGCCTGGTCGGACAGACAGACAGACAGACACAGACATATAGTCGGGAACGGGAGCTTATATGACTACTTATATGAATTAAATGATTTGCTCCCCATCAGGGGCTGCGCGAAGCTGGGCCGGGTCAGACAGACAGATAGACAGACAGACAAACAGACAGACAGACAGATAGATAGTCGGGAACGGGAGCTTATATGACTACTTATATGAATTAAATGAGATGCTCCCCACCAGGAGCTGGGGGAAGCCGGGCCGGGTCAGACAGACAGACAGACAAGCAGACAGACAGACAGACAGACATACAGATAGATAGATACATAGATACATAGATACATAGATAGATAGATAGATAGGTAGGTAGGTAGGTAGGTACGTAGGTAGGTAGGTAGGTAGGTAGATAGATAGATAGATAGATAGAGCCTGGGTGAAGCCGGGCCGGGCAGCTAGTATATATATATATTAGAGATATTAGGTCATTGGTGTTATCATCAGTCGATGGATGTCGTAGTTAATATTATATAGGTCGCCTTTACTTCTCAAGACATTTTCTTATATCAATTTAGTCTGAGTCGACCTGGATGCAAAAATCAATTTTAGAGGGGAAAAAAACGTTTCGAAGGGAATTTGAACACACGACCACCAGTGCAGTAAACAAGCGTGCTAGCCACTGTGATACCGACTTCTCCCAGTAAGGGACTTTTCTCACTCCAGAAATGTGCTGAACCTTTAGTTTTTGACAGACTGGAATGTGTAAATGTCTTTTATTTTCTTCTTCGGGTGACTGTTCTGAAGCTGGGATCGGCGAAAATAATTCTAATCCCCAATGTCATTTGATATTTTTATTAAGCTAATATTGTTTATGTTATTACTGTTGTTTCCCATTTGTGTAATCTGTTCATGTACATCTGTCTTTACCTTCCCCAACCTCACGTGCCAAGTATTTTCCCACACAAGGCTAATATTCTATTCCACCTCTAGTTTTAGTTCAACATCACGGCACACGGGCGTAACCCATAAGTGCTCCGTTCTACTCCTAACTCAAGCTAGAGTCTGGAGAATCTCAGCTCAGTGCACGAACTCCGTAACACCGGCGTTGATCCTGAAATACTTTGGGTAGATTTTTATCTCGCAATTTTGCCCGGACAGCGCCGTTAGACTACTCTTTGTCGATTTCCAACTGCCAAGGATTTTTTTACGTGCACGGGACGCAGAGGTGTTTCCAAGGCACCAGGGCCGGGTTATATACTGGCCAAGACCTATTGACGCGTCCTCGTCGAGCGTCCTGGGCAACAGGTCCCTTCGGGGTCCTGGCTAAAGTCAGTAGGATCGCCGATTCCTCCGAAGTCGGAGAGTGTCTGCCTGTACGGCGAGGAACCACCAGTCTGCACACCAATAAGCCAGACATGGGACAACGGATACTCACGCAAAACTCAGGTCCTGTATGACATCACATTGATGTTGGACAACAGGATGCCTTCATCCGACATACAGGACTTCGCGTTGGAGCTCAAGCCAACGAACACAAGCAAGCAAGCAAGCAGTTTTACGTGCACAAACAATACAGACGGGCGTCCGATCTCACTACCCAGAGACCAAGGGAAATTTTATTACTAGAAGTCAACGTGAAAAAATCCCCGCCCTCACTGGGGCTTGAACCTGGGATCCAGCACTCGAGGCCGACACCACACCTCGAGATCACTCAGCTCCCTACCTCTTCTGTTGATATGCCTATTAAACATGATTTGTCTTTTCCTTCTAATTATGATAAATGATCGTGTGCATCCTACATTACTCGACACCTCAGCATTTGTTTTCTTCTCTGACCTAAGTATTTTCAACATTCTTCTGAAAAACTGCATCTACGCTACCTTAAATTGCTTCAATAGTTCCTTACTTATCGTGCAACATTAACACACATGTTAAAAAAATAGTTCACACTCATTTATCATTAATAAGTAATTCATCACACACAAACAGCCGAACGTGAAATTTGTTTATTTACGTAAGGTGTTTGTTTTACAGCTTTACTGCGTCTCCTTATAGAGACACTGGCTCTTGTCGCCGAACAGTATGGTCACTGCCAAACAGAAAAGCAATTTCAGGTTCCTTCTAAAAAATGTCTAGAAAACTAGCAGTAAAATAAATTATATTAAAAGACTGTTATGTGGGGAACTTTCTGTACTAGACAAGCGACTTCATGGTGAGACATTGTCATTGTCTGCAATATGTAGACAATTCCAATATTGTCGCTATAATGTAACAAGATAAGATTGTATTCGTGTCGGTGGGAAAAAAAAATTAAAACTCAATACAGATAATATAGTCACGCCGAAAATCATAGTGGGAAGTAAACAATCATATTGTGCGAAGATGTACACTTAAAGAGAACAGAAGGTCGATTCTCGTTTGAGCTACTAATGAATTCCAAAGATTTTTAGCACGGTATATCACGGTGTAGACGATCACAGTGACGTCAAAAGGACAGTTTAAAGATGGCCGTCCCACTTTTCACATGCACCACGCGCGAAGTATAGAATTAATATAGAAGGTTATGTTAACATTTTGTGTTTTAAAAAACAACAATTTTGGGTAAGTTTGAAATTAATTTCGCCATGTAATTTTGTTTGACGTCTTACCTGCACTGTATAATCAATCTTAGAATTTGATAAACACGCTTCTGCACCGGATATCACAAAAACCTTGGTTAATATTTCCTGGCAGACACGCCTGCAGGGTTTGATCGGGAAAGCCAGGGGCAGATGTGATTGATGGCTGCTCAAATTGGAAAATAAATGCCCGCCAGTCATAAACTAAGACAAGACTGCAAACAGTGCACATACTCATATAGTGTCCTGATTTTGTTTCCCATGTCACCATACTTTTCTTTTTCTTCACGTCTACTTCTTCTTGTTCTTCATCTTCTTTTTCATCATCACCCTCTTCTTCTTCTGCTGTTGCTTGTTATCTTGTATCCAAGTGTATTGTTTGTCTCCCACTATTTCTTTTGCTCTGTGAGTTTCCGATAATAAATTTATGGTTATACTATTAACATGTTTTCTGTATATTTTGCGACTAGCTTAGACTCGTTTAAAATTCGGATACTTCACTTTATCTCAATAAACACTCATTTCAGGTGCCAAAAGTTAATATCTAAGAAGACTAAACAATTATAGCAACACACAAAAGACAAACTGACACGCGGAGAGGTAACGTGTAGATAAATGAAAGAAGACACAGTTATCGATCAGTGCTCAAACATGACATTGGACAGAAGTAAAAATATGAAAACAATAGACACCAAGAGCACTATAAGCTGTGTTCAGATAAGATTGTTCAATCTGTGGCAACGCGTAGCCAAAACATTACAAACATACTGCTGCCGTCTTATGTCAGTGACTTTAACAATTACTCCGTGAGTGCGAATAATATATGTATGTACATTTTAACCGCCGGTCTCTCTGGCTGAGGTGTTACAACACTTTTTCCGTAATCCCGTTTATCACGCAGAGTCTCGTAGCGGGAGAGAACTGGGAGCGGTTCGACCCCCGCTGGTGACTTGCGGGATACTGAGCCGGCCGCTCAGAAAGCAATGGCAAACTACTGAGCGTAATCTTGCCAAGAAATCAACAGACAGCTGAAAGATGCTGCTGTTGACAGCGATGTCTTGTAAAGGATATGCAAAAAAAACAAAACAACAACAACATTTTAACCTATTCTAAAATAAAGTGCGTTTCTCACGCAGTTTTAATGAGAGCAAGGTGTCGCCACCGATTGGATAAACATAATATTCTGCCACGTGGCTCTGCAATATCACATAATTATATTCATTGTTAGTTTCCTATAAACACATTGACGTTTTAAGTCTAAACAAACCATGCAACTGATAAAACTTTTTTTACTAGAAAGAACCAAGATAATTTTCAATAAATCAATCAAGTGCAGTCTCCACAATGAAAGTTAGCTGCATTAGACCTCCAACACTCTTTGCCTCTCGCTTTGATTTTACTCACTTTTGTTCGTCCATCTATTGGCGTTTTTACCCATATGTATCACTGTCTACCTCTTCCTTGCGTACCTTCAACTTCAGTATGATTGTGATATGCGTGTCTGAAAAACACTTTTACTTCTCCTTAATTGAGAGAATAGTAAATAGCAGACTGTGCTGGTGCTTGGTAAGCAAAAATCGTCTGAAGAAATGTCACTGTGTTGTTGCAAGTATCGTACAATTGTCTCCTCTTCACGTTCACCTAGAAGCTGATTGATGGATTCCAAGATCAGAATAGCACATTAGTTGTATACATTAACCCCAACAGGGCTACCAAATGATCGGAAGACAGAGTCTCTTATTGAAGATGCGAACGATGGCAATAGTTGTGACAATGGTATTTATATACACGCTTTCTTGTCTAACAGACCTATAACTACCAGAGTTGTTTACAGAACTTCGCACAAAATAACACCAGCATAATGACTTACTACATAATTTTTCTTAAGCTGTGTCGTATTTATTATTTACATTAATCATCTGACTAAACATTTAGATTATTAGAGTCATTGCTGTGAACGCTCTTTTTATCTGGACCATTGATAAGTAACACATGCTAACAAAGGCAAATATAACTGAGCACTAACAAATTACAGCATACCGTGAGCTTCGAGAACTTAAAATCAGTAAACTATATACGAGGGGCCTTAAAAAGTCAAAAGAAAACCTTAATTTTCTTGAGGGGGTAGAAAAGGGGATGCGAGGGGGGGGGTGGAGGGGGGGGGGGTGAATAAATTCTAAAAAAGTAAAGAACAAATGTGTATTTTTTATGTAGTCGCTACCGCATTTAATGGTAGTCCTTCAGCGTCGATAAAGTGCATGGATATCTGTAGAATAATCGACTCTGAGGTCACTACTCCGTGTGCCTTACCCGGTCGTTAACAGTCTATCACAGAAGTCACGCCGTTCTGAAACTTCCTACTCCCCTCACACACTTGCTGGACTGACAAGCAATCATAACCATACTGGAACTGCATTTGCCGATTAAATTCTATAGATTTCACCCATTAACTGATCAAACAAAGGATAACAGAAAGCTGCTTTGGTGCATATCAAAAATTTGGTGGCCATCTTTAAACTGTCCTTATGACGTACAGTATTGATCTACACCATATGTCCCGAGCTTAACACCCTTGGCATCCTTTACAACAATAATGACAGGTTACAAGACAGTGGCATGGTTATTGTAATTTCTATCACACTTTTAAGGTGTTCATTTAAAGCCCCCCCCCCTCTCATATATATATATATATATATATATATATATATATATATATATATATATATATATATATATATATATTTAATTCAGCTGCAGCTAGAAGTTATCAAAGAGAAGATTTTAAATTAG
>OY992878.1:136257946-136297946 GCA_963921405.1 Cepaea hortensis | reverse complement strand
TTTATACACCTATCAGCACTAGAGGGTTGATGTGTTCGGTATCACAGCGGCCGCATTCACTTCCCCACCATAGCCACCAGACCTGCAGAGGAGCGTCTCTCCACTACCCCACCGCAACCACTAATATTGATAATCCTAAGATCAAATCTTATGCAAAATGCGGAGGTAATATTGAGCAAAGACTACAGAGGATCATTAAAAACTTCTACCGAAAGACCAACGCTAAGGCGGCTTACCTTGGATATCAAGGAAACAGAAGCAATTGTTATATGAAAGAAGAAATTAACACCAAAATATTGTAACCCAATAGAAATTATAAATGCCTGTTTTGGAAAGAAATAAATGAACACACGAGATATGCAAGAAGACTTCAGCAGTATCCCATCAATAAAGAACGAAGACCCACAATTCACCGATCTAAATTTTGCAACATAATCAGAAATAAGTGAAGTAGTACGACACACTCACATGAACATGTCTCTCATACAAGACGACATTCCAGCTGAACTGATTAAGATTGCACACGATGCTGGAATATATGGCCATACTAGGGTTGTCGTTTAATTTATTTAGTTGCGAGATACCTTCCACAATGTCAATGCTCATTGAAAGAAAAGTTACATTATAAAGCGGTTACAACTACTATTGTTCCTTTGATTATGTACCGTGTTTGATACAGACCTACTTTTTATTTGGAACTAAATCAGTTACAAAGGAAACATCATTAAAGAATATAGAATTCGTACTTCTCGTTTGCCCCGAAACGATTTAATCCCTTCTACCCTAAAAGTTCACCCAGCCGTACTTTTATCTAGAGATATGTGACGAGATGACGTCTACGTCACTATGAGCGCATCAAACAAACTACGGTAGCGTTGATGTACAAATTAAAAATTAAATTAAATCTAAGTATAGTGTCACAAGGGCAAATAATGACGTTATGCGGTGTCACTGATGATTCCTGCGGTATAAATACCCAGCAGTATTAGGGACGGCATTTAATACCACGTCATATACTGAAGTTGACGTCGTGTTTCGCTCTACCCTTCCTTCTACCCCTTATCTTGTTCTATAAAGTCAACTTGACTGGGGATATAGTTTCAACTCCAACACCAGGTCCTTGGGTAAAATGTGATATGCAATTGGTACTACGGTACCGGAGGTATAAGCTTCCGCCCGTCTCACAAACTGAGAAGCGCGAGTGAAGACAGACGTATTACATCATTTTAGTTACCAACTCTGGTCCACTCCTGTTTGATGAACCCTTAGGAGCCTAAATTCTGCTCCAGTCTGAGGGTGAGTGAGTGATTAAAACAATAGATACGTGTTAGATAATAACGAGTGTGTGCGAGAATTATATTCCGGTACTGGGAAATCTTAGAAATCCACACGATAATTTATATCTCTGACACACATGGGGTGTAGGACAGAAGGTGAGAAGTTGAACACATGTGATATCTAAAGTTTGAATAACTATAAAGATTATTATGATGTGCATTTTGTGAATGTACTCATGTAAATATTTTGAAAGTGTGAAGAGCATATTTAATGATTTTGACTATGTGGAAAGTCAGAAAATAAAAATCCTGCGATGGCCTGAATAGAGTGGTAAAAGAAATATTGGGAACATGATTCTCACATGCAGTCAACATTACCAGGCGATTTATATTAAAATCCAATACCATGCAGAATAGCACGACATTGAGTGTCAGAAGAAAACTAATAAACTATGTGTTTAGGGAAACTGAATGTGGGAAGTAAAGAATCCAAAGGGGATAACTGAGACATGCTAAAGCAAGACATCTCGAATCCTCAGCCACCTTGCCTGATTGCCTTATTCTTACGTACTAGCTCCTATATTCTTTGCGTTACACTACACGGCTCCTTGGCGACAACCGATTGTTTTATATCTAATGCTTGACGCGTGAGTAGACTTTTATTGTAGACCTTTTGTTAGCTATCTGGGGAACTATTCTGGCTGCCCCAGGACTTCTCCATAATGTTATTACTAAGGACATATGCGCATGTAATTAACACACCTGAGTTACATCAAGTTTGCAAACATATACATTATGTAATGTCATTTTTGCATTAAAATCTGCTTGCGTGTTTTAATCATATTGACCAATTGTCTGCAGGTGTATAATTCATCGTCGTTTAGCTGAAAGCCTAGCAAAAAAGAACCATGTCTATTGTTTCAAAGTTGATTCTGCAACATAAAAACAGAAATACACGAAACCATCCCTCAGCCACTTGATCTTAACCAAGGTACTGAGGGGTATGCGACTGTTGTTGTTGTTTTTTTTTCCATTTAAGGAGTCTCGTTGGTGCTATTGCTTTCACTAGAAACCGGTGAAAACTTACAGAAAAATTGATTCGCCATCCAGTGGAGGGGAAACGCAGAATCCGGAGGAGTATCGAGTACCTATTTGTATCTCGACTCACATCCCTAAACAGAAGGATTAAGTTTAGCTCTGGCCAGATAAACCAGCCATTCGTGTTAGGTCTTCCTACATGCACGAGTGTTCTTCACCTTCAGTCTTTTGTCTCGCAAGTGAAACCCAGTTTCTTCTATGGGGACCATCCCTTTAGACATCCTTCTTAAAACGAGCCACAATGTAAAGATGTCTGCTAACTCTAGGATAGAGATTTCTGCCTATTATTTTAAGGCAGCTCTGTGGTGACGGGATTACGAATGCAATTCGTAATCCCGCATACCGTTTTTGAAACACAGGTGCTGGAGATTTGGAAGCAGATCGTCTTGCATTGGTTTCCTTACAATGGTTAGAGTGCCGGTCGCTCAAAAAGCAATGGCAAACTTCCGAAAGTAAACTTGCCCAGGAACAACAAGCAAACCAAAAAATGCCGCAGTTGACTAATATGACCTGTAAAGGATATGCAACCGACTATTATAATGGGAATACCCTAACGGACAGAGACGATATATATGAACAGATAAAGTAAGGAGTAAACCAAGAATATATTTTGTCACAAGATATATTCTCTCCTCTCTCTCTCTCTCTCTCTCTCTCTCTCTCTCTCTCTCTCTCTCTCTCTCTCTCTCTCTCTCTCTCTCTCTCTCTCTCTCTTTCTCTCTGGAAATAATGAAGACAGATAATATCTGAGATGTACAAGTAGGGGACAGTTATAAAAACAATCTGCGATATGCAGATGACACAATATTCATAATTGGAAACTCAAGAGATCTGCAAGAACAGTTCAACATTGCAGTAATAGACATTGGAACAACATCGACTTTCTCCTTACATCAAGGAAATAAGAAAATAACAGATTGTAATACAACAACAGAAAGACACAAACGTCATAAAATATAAAGATTTGAGGGTAATAACATGAGGTGGCAGATGCTAACAGATGGAGAGAAGAATAAAAAGTTAGTTGCATATCCTCTACATGGCGTTGCAGTCAACCTGAGTATATTTGGATTTTTATGATTTCTTGGCAAGTTTACGTTTAGTTAAGAGAATAATAGGCAAAGAAAAGGCTGCATTTATGACGTTGGAAAAAAAAGCAGGTCCGCATGGCCGAATGGATAGGAACGCGTGTTCTTAAACATCCGTTGTGCTGTTGCCGAGGTAAGCGGTTCAACCCCTACACCGGACATCTGGACTAAAATGTTGACCTATCGTCTTTGATTTGGGGACGTAAATTACAAGTACCTTTGAAATCAGAGTGGGTTCGCCTGATGGCGAGGGACACTGATAATAGGCAAAGCTAATCTACAAATATAATTCAGTCCATCACTACTATAAATAGTGTGTATGGACTACGCTTGAATTCAAAGCGAACGAGGGCAAAAAAATGCAACACAGAGAGTACTAAAATGATATAGCAAACTGCTGTGTGATAGTGCATCTTGGGGACATGAACAAACACATTAGGGCGAGTTAGGAAGCAAACAGTTTATGAGATGAATACAGCGAATCCCTTGGACTGCCAGATATATTAACAAAGGTTGCTTGAAATAGGCAAATGAAACTAGAACATTACACACAACTCTAAAAAAGCGACAGTGTTCTTTCATATTATA
This sequence comes from Cepaea hortensis, assembly GCA_963921405.1. Classification (NCBI taxonomy): domain Eukaryota; kingdom Metazoa; phylum Mollusca; class Gastropoda; order Stylommatophora; family Helicidae; genus Cepaea; species Cepaea hortensis. Next base: position 136,293,895 of record OY992878.1, on the reverse strand, counting down.
ATGGAAAAGAAGCATTGGGGAATTGTGACGATTGGAAAGATGAACTATTGAACAAGAAGGGGGCAGGCCGCAAAAATGATTCTTGATTGTTTAAGAAGGGATATCATCAATTGAATGATTTAGATTATCACAGACTAGCATCTGTGGAGAGGTATGAACGTCTACGCAATCGTTTAGGGTAAATGATGGTGATGACCCTTTCTTGTGATATGTGAATGTGTGAATGTTGCATGTGGTCAACGTGTTGCAGTATGTGCTTACAGACCTGTTTTCCAAAGTGTTTTTGGTAACAACACGGTGCTACAAGTTGACATCATAGCATATTGTACTACTACTTTAGGATGTGTTGTAGTTGAAAAGACACCGGCAGGCTGGTATAGTTGATAGCGCTATAGATTATCAACCCATTGAATCGGGATTCATTAATGAGAATATAGAACACAGAATGATCAATCAATCAATCAATCATGTGCCAAGCCGGAAAGCGTGGGCGGTCATGACTCGCCATTTCACTCGATCACCAGAGTAGTGGATCAGCTCCATGTTCCTAACTCGACCATGTCACGTGGCCAAGCCATCCAGGTATTTACTTCTAGGTCTTCCCCTTGGTCTGTTCCCTTCGATCTTGCCAGTTGTCACTAATTTCTCCAATTCATTTCTTATCATAACATGTCCAAAAAATGTTGACTGTCTACGTCTAATTTCTCTAATCAATTTACGATTTTCATTTGTCTCCCGTAGTACTTGGTCATTGGTTTTTCTGTCTGTCCATGGTATTCTTTGCATTCTCCTCAGAAACCATATTTCTGCAGCCAATAGATGTTTTTCAGCTTGACTGCTACTTGTCCAAGTTTCATATCCATACAAAAGAACAGGCTCTATGTATCTTCTCAACACTCCTTTTCTCGTTTCAATTGACATCTTTTTATTGGTCAGAATGTTTTTCATCTTGATAAAGGCTATTTCGCTATGGCGATTCTTGTTCTAATCTCTACAAGGCATCTCCCATCAGATGTTATGACTGTTCCGAGATAAATGTACCGATTCACTTGTTGAAGAATATTCCCATTTACTTGTATATTACAATGTGGTATTTCGTTCTTCCTAGTGACGACCATAATCGGTGTCTTTTTACAATTTAATTCTAACCCCAGTTGTTCACTGTGTGCAACAACCGCATCTACTAATTGTTGCAGATACTGCTCATTGTCTGCAATCAATACTGTATCATCTGCATATCTAATGAAAGATTCTATAGATCAGAATGATCCCTGAAGGAAAGAAAAATAACATATCGCTAACAATAGAAATAATGCGTGATGAATGTACTCTACAATATTATATGGTGCGGGGACTTGAACAATGAACAACAAGTTGGGAGACGTATAGACAATGGGCGTATATTATGAAAGAATTGTAAGGAAATTACTGAACGCAAGGTTGAATAAATAATGCAATGTTGATGGCATTGACTTTGCTCAATACCAATTCTCCAACATAATTGCAAAGAGTAAAACTGCAGTGTTTATGCGCCTAGGATCTCAAACGGCATTTTATCGACGGAATTAGGGATTTGGAGAGTTATGAGGATGATCCAGAAGAAGATGATATAACTGTATTTGAAAAAACAAAACACGAAGACATTGGTATATTAATAAATGAAGCTAAAGAACATTAATCAGTTATCAATTGGGGTATCTTCATTGCTTTCTGGACACGTCCATAGGTGCTCAGATCCTCCCCCCCCCCCAGCATATGCATCATCGTCCGGTGGCTAATAGTGCCAGGCCTGTGTTGGTTGACGAGGCACCTAATTTTCCCGATCTACCTCTCGTGTCTGGCCGTGCCGATTCTTACTCCCAGGTCTTTCATCCTGGACAGCGATGTGGATTTACTGACGTCAAAGTCCTCTGTTCTCGTCATATCCTTAAGGACGTTAATAACATCGGCACGATCCATAGGCTGGCCATCTACAGGGGGTGCAGAGCCAGCCAGTTTGTCAGCTCGTTCATTTCCCTCGACTCCTGCATGTCCCGGGACGAAGATGAAGGTGACTTTACGGACAACAGACTTCCGCAGCGATTCAGTCCACTGTCTACGTTCAGAACTAGCTTCGACCTTCTGAATCATTAATAAATGTAGCAAACCGGTAGGGAATTTACTTGATCCTAAAATCTCTGCTCAAGATTTATGGAGAATTTTGAAGAAAAAGCGCTAATCACAGGCGCTGGAATTCTAATCTCCCCTCCCCTCGACGCCTAAAGGCATAAGTTTAAGAAACACAAACAACGCAACAATAAATGTAGCATTTTGTATCTGAGAAAGAAAAAAAAACAACAAACAAACAAAAACAAACCTACATACAGACATTCTCACGAAATTAAATCCTAGTGCATTTTTAAAGCTAAACTTAATATAAGACCCGGTTTTATTTTCGGAGAAACACGGTAGATGGTAAATCTCTGAGACAAAATCTGTTTAATTATAAGACAACATTGTATATGTAAGAGGATGTTAGGCTACATTCACTTGCGAAAGACAGAACAGTCCTGAGTTTCATTGTGACGCATCTTTGAAGTGAAGATGGCAAGTGGTCTGTGTTTTACTTACATGAACGAAGACACGGACGAGGACTGGGTGTGGGGTATTCAACAAATTCAGAATTGTCACAAATAGATTCATAGTCACACATTTATACAAATATAAACTAAACACAATGCACACAGCTAAATAAATCGAAATGGCTTTAAATCGACAATTTAAATACAGTTAAAACAAAAATCTATATTTGAGTTTAAACACGTAGGGGATCAATAAATAAGTTGAAATATCTCACATTAAAAGGGTAGAATGCTAGTGCTAATGCAACGCTTATTTTCTATAGAACAATTATCAGAAGGGAGCAAATAGACCGTGGAAGCATTGTCTATGATTCAACAGCTAAAAGCAACAGTCGAATCTAGACAAAGTTTAATACCAAACACTATGTATAATAGCATACATATACATATTCCCGCATCGGTATAAACACTAAAAGTAGCACTGGGCATATTTCAATAAATCTGAGAAGAAAAGAATTAAGGTCAAATCGAGGTAATCTGAGACAATGTTTATCCAACATACACAACCTTCAACACCTCATAAGAATCCGTTGAAAACTCAAATACAAGGATAAGTTAATAAGTAAGTCGCAAATGGCTGTAGAAAAATAACTAAACATGATAACAACTTGACACCAGTTTATTTTTATACATACATTGTCCTTTTATTTCTCAACATAATTTCCACCAACATGATGCACTTATCCCATCATTTTATCAGTCCTCCCAAAACGGCTGCATAGAACTGAGTGCTCTGTTTTCTAAACCACGTTTTCACTTAACATTCAACTTCGGCGTCATTCGCGAAATGTCTCCCGCCAAGGTCGGTTTTCAGTGTTTATGCTGACAAATGATTATCCCGTAAAGCGGTGCATAGCTGGGTAGAAAAAGTTACGAGGGCGAGTCAATAAATAAGTTACACAGTTCTGTGGGATGGCAGGTAAACGAAAACAAAGCACGCAATTCTATGCAGCCGGTTTGGGAGGACTGATAAAACAAAGGGATAAGTGCATCAATGTTGGTGGAAATTATGTTGCGATATAAACTGGTTACAAGTTGTTATCATATTTAGTTATTTTTCTACAGCCTTTGGTGACTTACTTATTAACTTACCCTCGTATGACCAAAGATAAAATTCAGAACATGTAGTGTCTTCGTAAAATTGAGAAATTCAGAAACCTTGAATAAATTAATAACTGGAATGAAACACGTCACACATATTATCTAGACATGGTAATTAATCAAATCAGAAAGAACACACAATACGATATATCTAGACAAACCTTCTGCCAAAGAGAATCAACAGTGGACAAAAAAATCTCTATTGACCTTTGAGTGAACTAAACAAAAGACAGTGAAGTTTATACACCTGTTAGCATTGTAGATGTTTACGATACATTTCCAGCGATAGAAATAAAGAAGAAGAAAACCAGAAACTCATTACTAACTAGCTATTACACTTAATGAGGATTCTTCCAATAAATAGTGATAGATGAATCCAATTGTCAAATACAACGAATATCATTATATAGTATTGCTATTTACACATTCGAACGTTCCAAAGGAGAAGATGGTATGCTGGGATGGGAATCTACGTTCCACAATGGAACATACTGAGAAATACAACATAACAAACAACGTGTCTTGTTTATTGCAGAAATAAAAAATGGGTGATGCACTAAAATCACTAGAAGGTAAATGTTAAACAACTCCCAGAAGCCGAGGGTCTTAGCAGATTCATTGACAACTTGTATGGCTCTAAAACGCACCGATGTCTACAGTTTGTTTCATGGTTTATCGTGTATGCACATTGCCATACCAGTCTCATTTTATTTATTTATGTGCTTAAATACGCATACAATCCCAGTAGCTGGTTATGGCTCTACAAATACTCTTCATTATTACCTTGCTAAGTCCGGCTTTCCTTCTTGTATACAAACGATTTGTAACATAGTAGAATAAGGGATATAATCACAAAATTCCAGACGAAAAATATTCTCATAAGGTTATGTCCCTTAGAAATGAATTTGAACTACATAGTAATAGGTGCGCCGGTCTCCTGGCTTAGCAGTTAAACGACTTTCTCCGTTTTCCCGTTTGTCCATGTAGGGTAACGCAGCGCGCGAAAATTGGAAGCGGTTCTGGCCACGTTGGTAACTTACGGAATAAGTGAGCCGGCCGCTCAGAAAGCAATGGCAAACTACTGAGCGTAATCTTGCCAAGAAATCAACGACAGCGGTGAAATGCTGGTGTTGACAACGATGTCCTGTAAAGGATATGCGAAATTTTTTTTTTTTTTTAAATTTTACAAAGTAATAGGTGCGCCAGAGGCTATCTGGATTATAAGGGAAGTAAGTTAGTTAGTTGCATATCCTTTACAGGACGTTGCAGTCGACACCAGCAATTTTTGTTGTTGTGATCTCTATGCATGTCTATGTTTAGTAGTTTGCCATTGCTTTCTGAACGGCCGGCCCCATAATATTTCGTAAAATATCAACGCAAGGCGGTCTGCTGCCAAACTGCCCACAGCTGTGTTTCGAATGCGGGTATGAGGGATTGTGAACTGCGCCAGTAACCCCTCAGCCACGAAGCAGGCCCTAAGGGAAGTAAAAGTTAGTAAAACTGTAAAATATCGTGTATATCGTAAAATGCTACCAAGGAAAGTTGACGTGTTATTGGACACTTCACCTCGTAGAAAATACAGAGTACGTACCTTACAAGAAACTCAGCCCAGGTGATCAGATACACAGGTGAACAAAATAATAGCACTCATTTTATTATTATTTATCCTCTCTCTTCATTTATCCACAGAGATTTCTGCTAACCTGGACTGAGTTCGTTGTAAGGTTTGTACACTGTGTGTGTGTGGGTCTCTCTTTGTCTCTGTCTCTCTCTCTGTCTTTCTGTCTCTCTCTCTCTGTCTCTCTCTCTCTGTCTCTCTCTGTCTCTCTCTCTGTCTCTCTCTCTGTCTCTCTCTCTGTCTCTCTCTCTGTCTCTCTCTGTCTCTCTGTCTCTCTCTGTCTCTCTGTCTCTCTCTCTGTCTCTCTCTCTCTGTCTCTCTCTCTCTGTCTCTGTCTCTCTCTGTCTCTCTCTCTGTCTCTCTCTCTCTCTCTCTCTCTCTCTCTCTCTCCGTGTCTCTCTGTCTCAAAAGCTATGCATACTCATTTGTTTCCTGTTACGATATCATTACTGAGTTCACAAATAAACACACACAGGCACAGTTTCGCGCGCACAGAAGCAGAAAAAACATATAGAGACTAGAGGACAAGATAACAATTGAAATAAATATTTACCGACCGGGATTCGAACCCGTCACCTTCAAATGACGACAGCGCCTCACTGCACGACCATCTATACACCCTTAAAAAGGTAGCTTCATTAGTCAGGTCAATCATCCACAGGAATCCACAACAATGCAATATGGTCAAAATTCGAATCAAACCATTGAAACAGCACCACAGGTCTCAGAATTTTATATTAAACCAGCATAGGTCAAATAACAAACACACAAATACATAGGAGATGTAGTTATCTGGAGGTGATAGGTTCGAATCCCGGTAGATATCAATAGCCTCCAATTGTTATGTTGTCTAGTGCGTCCTCTAGTCTCTGCATCTTTTTCTTCTTTTATGAGGGCAAAACTATGCACGTCTGTGTTAGTGGCCTCAAATCGTCTCCCAATAGATAGCAATAGTCAGAGAACATGCAGTCGCAAAGAAAATGGGTATGGCTAGTAAGAAATAGCGAATTAAGTGTTGGGTGAGGCTTGTCAATCAAAATTGGACGGAGATAGTTAATTATGTATACTGATAAATTTACCACAAGGGAGATCGATCAGCCATGGTATTACAATAAATACTGTTTAAAAGAAAGACAGACCGACAGACCGACAGACCGACAGACCGACAAACCGACAAACCGACCGACCGACCGACCGACCGACCGACCGACCGACCGACAGACCGACAGACCGACAGACCGACAGACAGACCGACTGACCGACCGACCGACCGACAGACAGACAGACAGACAGACAGACAGACAGACAGACAGACAGACAGACAGACAGACAGACAGACAGACAGACAGAAATGCATAGCTATCCGAGCGTGAGTTTTTATGAGTTAGTAGGTAACATTTGATGCTAGGATATATACAAACCAGTCTCAAATGTTCTTTACAGTGTCACATGCACGTGTTGACCTGAACTGCATTCGTATTTGTAATCGTTACAATGCAGTGGTCAATAGTGTTTATGACCAAATTTTTACCACAGCTTATGATGGGCGCACGTGAAAGCAACAACATTCGGGATGAACACTATTCGCTGACAACGCAACTGAAACCCTATAAAAGGATAACGCTACACAAAACAATTCAGTTCATTTTCAAGCAAACATCTATGGCGTCTCTACGGATAAATTTAAGGAACATTGCTACTGGTTGACTGCATGCAGACGAAAGACAAAGTCAGGTTGCCAGGCATCTAAACGTACATTAGAGTACCATCAGTCGACTTTGGCACCGGTTCCAAGCCTCTGGCTCAGTTGAAGACCGGCATCGCAGTGGACGACCCAGAGTGACAACATCAACGGATGATTGCTTTATTCGGCTTCGTCACCTCAGAGAGATGTTTACATCTTCCTTAAATGCGCAGCCATTACCTGCAGGACGTCATGTGTCTGCTCAAACTGTCCAGAATAGACTGCATGATGCTGGACTTCGGGCACAACGACCTCATCGTGGACCTGTCCTTACACTTCGCCATTGTCAAAATCGACTTCTATGGGCTAGCCAGCATCGTTCCTGTGCAGCAGACAACCAATGGAGATGTGTCTAGTTTAGTGACGAATGCTTCCGTTTGTTGCAGCGTCATGATAGCCCGAGAATGGTCTATCGTAGGTGAAATTAACGTTTTGCCCACAATTGCGGTAGTAAAGCTCCGCCGCACGGCGGTGGAGCTGAAATGGTGTGGGAAATGATCAGTTACAGCGGAAGGAGTCAATTGGTTCACATTGAAGGACGCTGTAATGCGCCACGATATGTCAATGAAATTCTTCGACCCCATGTACTTCCACAATTGGCTCCCCACAATTCTGTGTTTCAATAGAACAATGCAAGACCCAATTGTGCACGGTTGTCGACGCAGTTCCTAACTGCCAAAACCATTCTCACCCCTCCCTGGCCATCCCATATCTCCAGACGTGGGTCCGATTAAGCACCTGTTGGGTGAGCTTCATGGACGTGCTTGTCGCCGAGACGTTGCTCCAGCCAATCGTCGTCATCTGTTGCAGGCACTCTAGAAAGCGCGAGTAGTTAGTTGCCTCGTAGGCACACTGGGACAGTCAGAAGCTACGCAAAGCCACCACGAAAATATGCTTGTCGAAGTTGAATATACTGAGCCATAAGCTTGACAGTGGATATGTCAGTCAGCTCAAGTTGACCACAGTTATGTTTAAATATATTCAGGTTGACCTATGGATGTGTATGAAGAAGAAAAAGAAGAAGAAGAAGAAGCAGAAGAAGAAGAAGAAGAAGAAGAAGAAGAAGAAGAAGAAGAAGAAGAAGAAGAAGAAGAAGAAGAAGAAGAAGAAGAAGAAGAAGAAGAAGAAGAAGAAGAAGAAGAAGAAGAAGAAGAAGGAGGAGGAGGAGGAGGAGAAGAAGAAGAAGAAGAAGAAGAAGAAGAAGAAGAAGAAGAAGAAGAAGAAGAAGAAGAAGAAGAAGAAGAAGAAGAAGAAGAAGAAGAAAGGCTGTCAAAGGCTGTATCTCCTTGCTGAACAAAATAAGTGTTATACAGGCTTGCTATTAGCATCTATTTATTTTCAGTGTGTGCATCTATTAGCGTCAAAATGTATTATTGATTTCGAAAATGATTCAGTTTTAATTTACTAGATATATTAATTATTGAGCAATAACTATGTTTATGACATTTCTGACATATTTCTGTAGCTATATGTCAGACATCTCATGGGACACATTAAAAGCAGCTGAAATTCAACATTCGATGTGATGTATTTTGAACAAAGGATGCTTATATACAACTGTTTAAGAATTAATATCACTAAAATTACAATAAATAAATTATCTAAATGTACTTTTTTTCTTTGCAGCTGACATAATTAACTGTCCAGATTATTAACTCAGTCTAAAAGCTCTGAGCTTAATAGCAGACAATACCTGAAGCTTGATTTTGTAGCTATTCTTACTCAGAAAATCAGATACATACTGTATTGCCGGTTCTGCAGTGGAGGAGTTATGGACGCAGCTCGTAATCCCGCATACCATGTTCGAAACACAGCTGTGGGCGATTTGGCAGCAGGGCTAAAACAAAAGTCCTGGTCTATTAAGCCTGTGTCCTTAGTGATCGTTTTTATGGCAATAAAACCTCGTTAACGTACTCCCAGCAAGAGGAACGTTTAAGCAGCTTTCATATGCGGTGTCTGCGAAGAATACTTGGTATTAAGTTTTAAGATAAGATCACAAATGTCGAAGTCTTGGAAAGTTCACTTGGTGTGACGATGTGTTCTTTGATGGCTAGGTGACATTGGGAGACTGGACTATGGTACAATACCAAAGGACACCTCTATGGGTGAATTACAGATGGGTAATAAATATGGGGTCGACCTCTGCTACGGTGCATAGATGTCTGTACGCGAGACATAAATGATACAGCTACTACACCTTTGAGCAAGTAACCGCTGATCGCGTTGCATGGAGAGAAAAATATCAGGAATGGAATAAAGACACAGGAGAAAATGATAGCATTTAAGTCACATACTGAGCGTGTGAGACATCAAATTGTGCGTGATGGTGAAAATGACCATGTGTTCACATGAGTTCATTGTAGACGATCATTTACCGCACAAATTGATCTGATCAGTCACACTGGCTACCATCAGAGGTTTGAGTTATTATGCCTTTTTCAAAGCCCAATGTAACAAATTATCGTCTGTCAAGACTATGAAGTGCCAGCTGTGTGTGTGTGTGTGTGTGTTTGTGTGTGTGTGTGTATGAGTGTGTGTGTGCGTGTATGTGTTTGTGTGTGTGTGTGTGTGTGTGTATATATATATATATATATATATATATATATATATATATATATATATATATATATATATAATAATTTGTTCCGATCAAAGTAGAAGAATAGGCGGCCAGTCGTTCCCTCACATTAGCTAGCGATGAGCCCAGGCATTGAACACGCGTCCTAACTTGCTCATGACAGTATCAGCGCAGTACGTCATCTATATCGCTACCGTACCCGCTGTGACTTTACTAAATATTTATAATGTATGTGCCACTCAATCCCCCGAATAAGAAGAAAACAACGATTGAACGATTTACTATGGTAAAGTGAGGCACTTATTGATTCTTAAATGTTTCATTACGCCACCTCGCCCCTTTCCTCTTAAGAAAATTCTCAATGCCGGAGTTGTAAACAGTGGCTTTAAATAGATATCGCCCTCTAATTGTCATTGAGAAGTAACCCTTGTGTAAGGACAGGGGCAGACAACTACGAAATTTTTCCCCCTTTCACCGCAATTCCAGGAAAACCAAACCCCATCTGATTGACGTAATAGTTCGGGCTGAAGGTGAACCTCGCTATTAGTTCAGCCAGGAAAATTCCAGTTAACATAATCTATGTTAATGAGTGAGCTCAAACGATGTCTGCAGAAAATTGTATTGTCGGGACGCAGTTGTCAGAAATGATTCGTCTAAGACGGACGTGTTGGTCGGTCCGGAAAATGTGGTGTGGATTTTTGTGACTCGTGATGGTTTTGGTAAGTTGGAAACCTTAGTGAATAACCCTAAACCTAGTCTATTTAAATATAAATGATCTGTATTTATGACAGAGTTTCGTAGGAAGATCTAGAGAAATCCTCAAAGAATTAGGTGCATTTTCTTTGACTTAGAAAAATAGTGTAATATTATCTTTCTGGTCCAATGCATGCTGTTTATAAGGGATGATCTTCCCCATTCTCTGTTTACTCTCCATGTGTAGATAATGATTAGGCAAAGATCTGCCATGATACTTGTTCTAGACTATCACATGTATTATTTTAGAAGATGATACTTTCTGGGATATTTCTTATAATCTCTTTGTCTTTATGTTCAGATGAGACTATGTTTCTTTGTATGTGTATTCGTGTACAAAGAATTAATATTGAGTTCATTTATAAATGTATAAATATGATGTGTGGTTACCTATACATTCATACGGGATAAGAGAAGCAAGGCCAAGGCGGAGAAATGGCATCACCTTTGCTTATGGTCACTAGATATTCTCGGTGCCAAAGCATTTAAAGCACGAAGGTGATTCACCTCCATAAGGCAGGAATGGGGGAGACTTATCAGGTAAACATAAGAAGTGAAGGATTGCTTCAGATCATGGCGTGATGAGCATAACAGGGCCCGGTCTAACTGGTCCACCCTTGTGTCATAATCACTTCACCTCCCCTTTTAATTTCTCTGTCCGTCTCTCTCTCTCTCTCTCTCTCTCTCTCTCTCTCTCTCTCTCTCTCTCTCTCTCTCTCTCTCTCTCTCATTTCCTTTTCTTTTATTTCATTTGTTTCTGTGAGTATAGCTATATTGTTTGGCAAATGTTTTTCACAGGGAAAGGTGCTTTGTTTGTTTCTTTGGCTGAAAATATGGTATTTTCATAAATTATGAAGAATGGAAACAGGAGGGTCGAAGTCCTCAAGGCAGAAGGAGGAAATTGCGTTTCAAATGCGGGAAGATTTATTCTCCCTTAATCATCACTGGCCTATCCATTGTCTGAATAAGAACCCCAATATGGTAAACGCAGCTAGGCCTTTTAGTAATACTCCATTGGTTTCCCAGTGCCAACACCTTCAGGGTTCAGGCAACACAGGAATTTAATTTTAGACTCCTATATAGGAATGGACGTTCGTACCATGTGTTTTAGGAATGGATTTTCTCCCAATTTGATTTAGAAAATTAACATCCTTCCATTGTTATTTAGAAAATGGACTTTCTCCCATTGTGATTTAGAAAAGGGACATTCTTCCTTTTGTATTTAGAAAATTGACTTTCTCCAATTGAGATTTAGAAAATGGACATTCTTCCATTTTTATTTAGAAAATGGACTTTCTCTCAATGTGATTTAGCAAATGGACATTATTCCACATGTGTTTTAGAACATGAACTTTCTCTCTGTGCAATGTAGAGATGGACAATCAAAGGCGTATAGTTTTAGAAGAACGTTGGAACATGTCGACACCATCTGATGTGTTCTAGACAACTTTCAACATCTAAGTTGAGCTGGGAAGGTGTTGGTTTAATAATTTCTTGTTATTTAACAACTAGATATACGTAGTGTGTCTTGTAATGAGATAGTATTGTTTGTTTTTCAATGTTGGTTGTGTAATGATACGCTATGTCACATGAGCATACACACTCACGTCTTTCCCCCATGTTATCCCTATATAATATTATAAGTAAAATCAGAAGTTGTTTATTTCCCTTGTTAACTCATGGTTAAGTTTTTTTTTCTGTGCGTTTTCATTGATACTACTTGTCAAGTGACACATAACTATGAAGCTGATTGCGGCGGGATAATCACACGAACATTTGGTGTACAAAGAATGAGTGATCTCCTCTCGGAAGTTCGGTAAATTTCCTGTGATGTATTTGCCTTTGTTAGGAAACATCACTTTATAGCTAGTCTCTACCCCTAGAGAGTCTTATCGAGCCATTTCAAGTTTCTCTAACAGTTGGCTCTTAGAATTGTGGAATTCATCCCCTATTTCTTTTACCATACCACACCCGCTATTATTTCACAGACACAACGCTTATGATGTTATTCATGCATTACTGATTATGCAACAAACAGGAGTTCCTTGTTAGTTCGTGTTCGCCCATCGTTGCCAGAGATAATATTGTCAACTGTCAACCTACGAGTGAGACGGAGGTAGCTGATTAGACCTTTGTGATTTCGGCTGTGTCTGCTAAATTGAGGGCAGAAGAATGTGGCTTGTCGATCAGACGAATATAACTTGTTATTTCCGGAAAGCACTTCTCCGTACGTTTGATATATCTTGTCAAGCTCATTCATCCCTACAAGACGACAGACAACCTAGTCGACTTATGTTCACAATTTCAATTACCAAACTCCGACAAGTCAATTACTTTCAGTGGCAGTGTTGTTGTGTTTTGGAAACACGCGATGGCCTTGCAGCTGATTCAATGTTCTAATCTTTGTATTGACTATTTCTGCTATTAAACTGCTCCTAGTCTTCGTCGTCGTCGACGTGTTCTCATCGTCGTCGTCATCATCATCATCATCATCATCATCATCATCATCATCATCATCATCATCATCATCATCATCATCATCATCATCAATATCTTCTTCTTCTTCCTCTTCTTCTTCTTCTTCTTCTTCTTCTTCTTCTTCTTCTTCTTCTTCTTCTTCTTCTTCTTCTTCTTCTTCTTCTTCTTCTTCTTCTTCTTCTTCTTCTTCTTCTTCTTCTTCTTCTTCTTCGTTATCTACCTCCTTCTTCTTTCCCTCTTCCTTTGTCTTCTCTTTACGGTATCCTTCTTCTCCTTATCTTCCTCCGCTTCTTCTTCCTCATAATTTCCAAGTTCCCTTTTATTCCTCATCTTTTTCTCCTCTTCTCACCCCCCCCCCCCCCCATCTCCTTCTCCACTTCCAAACCTCTTTCTAACACCTTCTCCTCCCCCCTTCAGCCCCTTTGCATCTTCTCCTCCTTTTAATACTACTACTACTACTACTACTACTACTACTACTACTACTACTACTACTACTACTACTACTACTACTACTACTACTACTACTACTACTACTACTATACTACTACTACTACTACTACTATACTAATACTACTGCTGCTACTACTACTACCACTACTACCACTAACTACTACTACTACTACTACTACTACTACTACTACTACTACTACTACTACTGCTACTACTTCTACTACTACTACTACTACTACTACTGCTTCTGCTGCTACTACTACTACTACTACTACTACTACTACTACTACTACTACTACTACTACTACTACTACTACCACTACTACTACTACAGCCGCTGCTACCACTACTACCACTACTACCACTACTACCACCACTACTACTACTACTACTACTACTACTACTACTACTACTACTACTACTACTACTACTACTACTACTACTACTACAACTACTGCTACTACTCTTTTGCTGATATTCTAGTAATGTCTACCTGTCCTTTTCTGATGTGTAACGTCTTATTTGAGTGTCCGTTGACATCTGGAAATAGGTGCAAGTGAATGTGTTTCCTAACCATATCGGCCCTGAAATAACAAACCATTTGGCAGTCTAGTAAAATACGCGAGCTTGTCTATTATACCTGCCCATGTGAACACGTAATTAAACGACTAATCAGTCCTTGTAAACGATTGTTCAGAAAACTAAACCAGTTTTAGCACCTTAAAACCCTGTTCTGACACGAAACAGGATCGACAGCATTATTTGACCAAGTAAGTGATAGTTCTCTTGTTTTTTTGTGTGGTTATGTTGTCTAATATTCTATTTATGAAAGGTATTGCAAATCAGTGTTACTGTATAAACTAAGTCAAGGTCATGTTATAGGAAGAAATAAGTTGGAGAACTTGGTGACAACTGACAAGATCGAGGGGAAGAGAACAAAGGGGATGGCAGAGAAGTAAATATCTGAATGATTTGGCCAGCTGGTATGGCCGATACAAGAACACTGAGCTGATCTACCACTCTGGTGATCGCGTAAGATGGCGAAACATGACCGCCCACGCTTATCGGCGTGGCACACGTTGAATGAATTACTGTATATCAATTCAGTTATTGTATAACCAAGATGATTGAGAATTTCATTTTTCATGGACCGAACATGCTATTTTCATTCTGAAAGCTTTCACAGTATTAATTTAACTCGTGTTTAGTGAATGGTATGGGCAGAGTCAGAAGGGCCTTGGGTAACACAATTATAAATAACACAAAGTTATACAGCTTTACAGAATACAATTTCGGACAACACAGGACATTGCGGCGACTAGCCTTCATTTTCTCTTCATCCTTCTCATCATGTTCGTATGCCTTAATGTAGTCACTGGGGGAGGGGGGGGGGGAAACTTCCCCGTGATTATATATTATAGTGTATGTATGAATTTGTTTGCTGATAAAGGCTAGTCGCTGCAACGTCCACGAGTTTTCCGTAATTCTGTTCTGTAAAGCTGCATTCCTCTGCGTGCGTGTGTGTGCGTGCGTGCGTGCGTGTGTGTGTGTGTGTTTTTGTTTTTTTCATATTGCTTGACTGCAGTTCCAGTCATTTTATTCCTGCGTTAACCCGGGTAACACAGCACAGTTAACACATGCAGGTAAGATTGACTCACGGACACATGTTACACCTCCGTAACTTGGAGGTTCAAGAACGAATCAAGGCCACCTAGGACTTATCTAAATATGGCTGATTTGGATAGTTGGGAGACGATTCGGAAAATACCACGGAAAGAAAAATAAATCAATACCACTGGAAGAGATAATAGGATTACTTGACTGTCGACTCAGATTGTACCATATTTTGGACGCTGCGGTAGCACAGTAGGAAGCATGCGTGTCTGCCGGCCCTTGTGGTCATGTAGTCGAACCCCCGTGAAAGTGAAGAGTTTGTTCTGCATTAATTAATCGGAATTACCTTGCACAGTTTCAGCAAGCCCGTGGCTCAGTACATCCGACTTCAACAAGCATTTTTCCAAGTTTTCTTTCATTAGCCTTTGACTGTCCCCAGTCCACCTACAGCCGTCTCCCTGGCGAAGGGGTTAACGACTTTCTCCGTAATCCCGTATATCCACGTGGAGAACACAGCTGCGCGAGATTCGATAGCGGATCTGGTTGCGTTGGTTACTTACGTGGGTATGTGAGTCGGTCGCCCAGAAAGCAATGGCAAACTACTGAGCGTAATCTTGACAAGAACATCAACAGTAGCTGAAAAATGCTGGTGTTGACTGCAACGTCCTGTAAGGGATATGCAACTTAAAAAAAAACAATTAATCTGAGATACGATAGTCGACTTAAGCTAAAATACTTGTTTTGAAACGTTCTGGCAAGAAAAAGAAAACAAACAAACGAACAAACAAATGACGAATATCTGTTGCTCTCCAAAAACTAAAACAACTGAATAAAGTTTGGCGTGGGACAGATAGAACTATATACATTTTTTTTTTTTAAAGAGCATGCATGTTTCTCATTGTAACATACGCCTGTGAGACCTGGACACTTACTAAACAAGCTGAACAGCGCACAAATGCCTTTGAATATGAATGTTATAGAGGTGTTCAGAGAATATCTTGGATACAGAAAAGAACAAATGCATCCATACGACAAGCTCTGAATATTGAAGATGGTGGATTACTTAAGATGATAAAACAAAGACAGCTGAAATATGTTGGTTACTTGAAGAATCACGAACGTTTGGAGAGAGCAATAATGGAGGAGTATATGCCTGGGAAGCAAGGAAGAGGAAGGCCAAGAGAAGATAGGTGGAGGATGTGGCAGATGATCTCCAAATTGGATGTGGGACATCTTGCATATGACCGAGAAGCTTTCGGGAAGGTTGTTATGGGTGCGAGGTTCTGCAAAGGACATGCTACTGAATTAATGAATGAATTCAGACCTGCCGCTTCCATTGAGCAATAGGGTCTCCTTGCTAAAGCCAATTAATAAACTCTCTGGGCTGCATTCACCCAGCAGGAATCAATACCATTGTTCATGCCATAGTATAACTATACTATCATCCCTGTATTTTATTCACACCGGACTGTTTACACACCATTTGGCAACACAAACTTTTGTAGCGCAAGAGCACTGTTCTGCGCCGGTGTAAACCACCATTTCTGTTTCCCTCCTATCAACAAGAAGCTGTGTTAAATTTTATTTTATTTTGTGTGCTCTATTTCACTTTTTATCTGTTTATGGTGTCCTGTCCTTGACACAGGTTCTAGAACGGAAACGTCGGCAGTGTTTTGTTGTCCTATAATGCTTATTGTTTTATTTTAATACTTCAGTATTATATATTTATTGATTGTTTCTCATTTGTATAAAACCCACTTTGTTTTCACCTGTGTATGGAGTTCTTTGTAAGGTATGTACATCGTATCTGGGTTTAGTATATCTCTACTTTTCGCCGGAGCTAAATATACTTAATTGTTTGCAATTCATATTTACACAAGTACTAAGGCATGGGCGATTCAGTCATAACATCAACGTTATGCCATCTCCAAGTTGAAGGTCGGATTTAAAGCCTCCCGCCCTCTATGCCATGCGTCTTCATGCTTCATTCACATCATCATCTACCAACCCATCTCTGCATGTTGTCTAGCCACGTGTAACGTTGTGTTTCTCAGGAATGTTTCCATTCTACTCCCCCCTCCCCCCCCCCCCAGCACATCCTTTAACAAGGATCTTTATCTTTTAACACTCCTGAGTTAGTTTCTATTGTCTGACATAATCTAATACAGTAATCATCATCATCCAGAAGAATGCCCTTTATCGAAATTTATCTTCCCCTATTTGATTGGACCTGTAGGTTATAGACAATGCACGCACATGTCATGATGTTTTATTTATTGTCCAAGTTAAAAACAAATATTCACGTAGTCAAATAGTAACCATAATACAGTGTCTTCACAAACCAGGTTTGTCTTGCATCTTAAACAACAGCCATGGAATAAGGAGATATTTCGTTCACTAAAATAAATTTAAAAAAAATTCGTCTCACCTTACTTATCGGATCAGGCGGATGGTCATCAATATCCAGTGCCTAACTGGCCGGCGTGGGCTATCAAGCCTCTCCACAAATTACGATCTCCGACGTTATAGATCAATTCGTGTGTTGCCCCCTTCTGTGCCATAACACAAGACTGTCAAGAATCACCTCTTTCTCTATTTCTCTTTCCGCAAATCTTTCAAGTTGTCACAACATGTTCCAATGGCCATAAATAAAACGATGACTGCCTCTTTCTGATGTTTGTAATAAGTTGTCTTTGCGACTCAGCTTCCCTTAAATGTCCAGATTGCTCCTTTTGCCTGTCCAACTAATTTTCAACATTATTCTATAAAACCACATCTTCAATTCTTCCAGGGATTTCCTCGCCTATTAAATAATTGTCCAGATTTCACAGCCGTATGTTAACACTGGTTCTATGTCTATGTAACATGCAAGAACTCGTTTTCTAACTTTTAAGAACAGTCACTTATTGCACAAAACTTTCTTAATTTGATAGAATGCAGTTTCTGCTTGTTCTATTCTGCTCTTTGAAAAACAACTGATGGCTGTATAAATGTGGTTTCTGATACCATGGACAGACAGAAAAACCAATGAACAAGTCCTTCATCAAACAAATGAAGATCGTAAACTGATTAGAGACATTAGACGTAGAGATTCAAAATTTGTTGGGCATGTTATGAGAAGAAATTACCTGGAGAACTTGGTGACGACTGGCAAGATCGAAGGAAAGAGACCAAGGGGAAGACCAAGAAGTAAATATGGATGGCTTGGCCATGTGGCATGAACGAGACAGGAACACGGAGCTGATCCACGACTCTGGTGATCGAGTGAGATGGCAGAACATGACCGCCCACGCTTATCGGCATGGCACATGATGGATGGATGGATGGATTCTGCTCTTTATCTCAGTGATGCTCTCCCATCTGATGTTATCCTTATGCCAAACAGATACATGAATTTCTGCACTTGCCTTAAAATAACGTCATTTACTTTAATTGCACATTTATTTACACCCTGTTTATCTGATATCACCATGACTGCTGTCTTTCTGTTATTCAAACTAATGCCCATATTTTACGCTTTCAACAACCTTAAAAAGTCGCTTAAAAGTCGACAGGGTCGACTACATTGCACTGGGTTGTATCCTATATGGCCCGGTCTCTTTCCGCAGCGCGGAAAGCGTCGCACAAAGCACGAACTCAGTAGCTCTAGCGACGACCCACAGGGGTCTCCGAAAAATGTAACTCGTGAACCGAAGGACGCGGCCCGGAATCGAACCCATAACCTTAGGAGCCCGAGTTAAACGGCTTGACCACTTCGCCACGAAGACTCCCTACAAGACCCCTTCTACAACCACTGTATCTATCATTTCCTGTAGATGCTTCTGGCTTGTCACTATCAAGACGGTGTCATCAGCATAACGTTAAGTTATTTATATTATATCCACCAACCAGGATCCCTGACATATTTTCTGTAGATCCCATTATATATTCACTGTACAATGGAAACAAATCAGGAGACAAAATAATGGTAGACTTAGCTAATTGTGACTACGTTTTGGACGTACAGTTTACAATGAGTAGAAATATGTTTGTTTTAAAACGAGTCGTTGCTATAAGTTGAACAATTCGATTTCTGGAATATCTGCAGCTTTCAGTTTACCTCTTGTCTAGAATGTCATAAGTTATTCAATTATTTTCCTTCCTCACTATAAGTGCCGACTAGTACTTGTTAAGTCATTCCTCATGATATTTCAATTACCTTTAGGTTACCTCAACAGTTGATATTGCTGCTGATTGTTCATTTTACCACATTTAACAGTTATTTACAGTTCTGTACAGACCAGATGGAAACAGGAAGAGGCCGACCACGTAAAAATGGACGGAGGGAATAGCAGAGTCCATGGGAATATCGATATATGAAGCCCATAATCGGGCACTCTCACGAAGTTTATACTTCACCTCGACACCGCAAGGTTCAATAGGAACATGATAAGATGAGAGACGAGAACAGTTATTTATGTGCTCTCTGCACTGAACATTTTGACACTACACCGCGTTCCTTTTTGTCAGAGTTTATTTAATAGATAATACTAAGATGCTGGTTTCCTTCCATCCAACGGAGTCTATTTCATAGATACTACTAATATGCTGGCTCCTTTCCATCCAACATCGCCTATTTCATAGATAATATACTACGTTGCTTGCTTTTTTCCATCCAACTGCGTCTATTTAACACACGCAAATAGGTGAACACTTTGTAGAAATTAGCCAAATAGACATTAATGATTAGTTTCCCATGCACATTACAGATAATCACACAAACTACAAGCTTACCTGTTTGCACCGGGTGCTCGGCAAAATAAACAGCACACATGAGCTCCATCGCTTTCAGTGCTCGCTTGGGGTCGAACTCCACCTCAAAGAGATCATCCCTCTGACTCTGACTTAAGTTCAAAGTCATGTTGTAGTGGAACATTCCAGATTATGTTGATGCTCTGCTAATAAACTGTAGAGATAGCTTCCCTCCTTCTATTACAACGAAAGTTGTGACTATATCCTATAGGTCCAAATGTCACTTACTACAAGGCCCGCACATTTAAAATCCGAATATAACAATAATATACTTGTAAACACTGCAGCTTGTTCTGTTACTGTGTGAGGTAACGATGATACATTCAAGTGTTTTATACTCTATACGTTCACATTGTCTTGGTTACGCTGTTGTATCAATGTTTACAAACGTAGGTGCTAAGGTAAATAGAAAATAGAAAGAGGTTTAGTATTAATTTAATCTTGTTTTTTTTCAAAGTGGATGAATGAAACGATGTCTTGTTTTATTCATCGCATGATCTTTGTATTGCCAACTAAGCAAAGGACAACGCCCACTAATTCCTTTCACATACATATTTAATCAGTTCTAAGTATAACTAATTGACGAAAAGAGCAGCACAGAATGTCAATCAATGACGAGCAAATGTGGCAGATATATTTCTGATTGAATGTGAATAATGAACAAACGACTAATGACATGATAAATACACAGCATGCGACCGTTTCATCACGGCATGATAAAACAAACAGTAACATGGTGTTTCCAACAAAAGAGACGTCGCGTCTGGCCTAAGATCCACGAATTTAATCAAGCGTGAAAGACGTACAAGATAAGCGTCAGGCCAAGTGGCTTGAACGCCATTTTCTCATGTGAGGAGAGCGGGGTTCGAATACTCAGTAAGGTGGTGGCGTTCTTTTTAATGTCCACGGAAATAAGAAAACCCTCACCTGCACAGTTGATGGCGATTGTACTAGCCAGCTAGAACTGACACGGTGATCAACTGAGACTGAGCATTCACTTTGCACGAGACAGTGTGAGCGACGAACAGTGTCAAGCACAACGCAGGGAGTCAGGACAGACACTTGATCCTGGGTTTCTAGCAAAGGCGAATGTGTGTCTGCATCCATATATATAGATGCATCGAAAATGAACGACTAAAGACAACCCACATGATTCGATTAAAATGCATTATTTAGCAGTCAACAGTGGAGTGTATCCAGGATCATTACCGCTCAACGCGGCTTACTTGATTATGGAACAAAAGAAAAAGCAGCGGCTGCAGCAGGATATAACAATATGAATTGGAAACAAATAGGTATGTTTAGTTCCTGCGAGAAGAAACATACTAAACACAGACACGTTGAACATACTTTACAAGGAGATCCATCGTACACAGGTGAAAACAAAGCCAGTGGCTTATATAAAATTAGAAGCAATCAATAAATATATAAAATGAAATAATAAAATAAATAACACACAAATACGTACAATAGGACACACAGGACGGCCGACGTTTCGATTCTAAGAATCGTTGTCAAGGACGGGACAACACAAATAGATAAAACTACGAAAAACAAACCACAGAATAACACAACTACTCGGTTCCCATGTGGGAGCAGAAATGGTGGTGTGTGCCTGTTGCGAAGGCACTCTTTGACTACAGAGTTTAAGTATAGTTAGGTTGCCAGAGGGCCAGATAGGGTTTATGTCACCAAAAAAAAAAAAAATGCAAACAATCCGAAATGAATATATAGAGGTGTGTAGACAGTTAGGTATGAATATATAGGGGGAGGACAGCATAGTTATAAACAGTGTAAACAGATTGGATATGTATAAACGGAGGCGTGTGAACAGTTGGATATGAATGTATAGAAGGATAGAAGGAGGATGGCAAAGTTATACAGTGGCGTACAAAACGCTATTGATACCTGCTGGATGGACGCATCCCAGAGAGTTTATTAATTGGTTTTACATTTTGAGCCTAATGGAGCTGTTGGAGAATCAAGGTTTCAATGCAGTGACACATACATCGTCGTCTCCGTTATGGTTGGAAGAATCAAAATGGTTGGGGACAGGTTTGTCAGCGCCCTGGTTAATATCTCTGAGGTGTTCCCTAAAACGGTCGGCAAGGCGTCTGCCATTTTGACCAATGTTTTTCATGCCACATCGTTTGCAGATGATAACATATGTGAGATTGCAGGATGTGCAAGTTAAAGAATCTTTCAAGGAGAAGGTGCCTATGGGAAATGCAATCGCCGGTGTCTGAAAAACGTATGGGCATGTCAGACAGTTCTTACGGTGGCATTTGAATGTGCCCACAGATGAAGTATCTGTGGGAAGGCGACTATGAACAAGGTGGTCTCTGAGGCTCTGGTTTCGGCGGAAAATTACCCTAGGGCCATTAGAGAATACCTCAAGAGTGGTTGGATCGGATTCCAGGATAGACCAGTGTCGGAGAAAACTGTGCTTGATAGCACAGGCATGTGGATGGAAAGTGAGGATAAGCTTAGGTTCATTATTAGGAGGTCACGTTTGTTTGACAAGGGACATTTCACGCGAGACTTGGGTTATGCGATAGAAAGCTGTGGACAAGATGTTCTCTGGGTAGGCCCGTCTGCGGAAAAAGTCAAGCATTTCATGGGCTTTCTCGAGGAAGTCATTATCATCCTGACAGATACGACGAAGACGGAGTAGCTGGGAATATGGGATGGAATCTTTGCAGCTTTTGGGGTGGGATGAGCTGTATAGGAGGAAACCGTGAGCATCCGTATGTTTGTAGTACATGGAGGTCGTGAGGACTGTAGGATTTATTTTAATAGTGGTGTCAAGGAAATTGACAGATGTGGTGGAACTTTCCGTGGTGAATTTGATCGACGGATGGAAGTTCTTGACATAATTGATGAAGCGGTTCAGTTCCGCCTATGTCATGTCATTGAGACCGATGCCGTCATCAATGTAGCGTCGGTAAAAGGAAGGGACAAGACCGTCATAGCTGAGTTCAATCTGGTGTTCCAGATGCCCCATAAATAAACACGCGTAGCTGGGTCCCATTTTAGAGCCCATGACGATACCCCTGATTTGTTCAGTGTATTGGCCATTGAACTCAAAGGAATTATTTGTGAGGACCAATTCAGCGAGTCTCACAAGTGTGCGAGTAGGGATGGCTTAATCTGTGCGTTGATCCAGAAAGAATTGTAGCGCCATGAGGCCATCAGCATGAGGAATGTTGGTATAGAGAGAACATACATCCATTAAGAATAGTCTGTATGTGTTCCCGGGAGTCAGTTGGAGAGAGTTGAATGAAAATAACGCATGCGTTGTATCTTTGATGTATGACGAGAGATTCAAAACTCATTGGCACCTTGTCGTCTTGACAGACGATAGTTTGTGCTTTAAAAAGGCATAATAACTTTTACCTATGGCGTTAGCGAATGTGACTGATAAGACAAATTCGCGCTGTAAATGTCCGTTCACAGTGGGTGCATGTGAACACGTGGTCATTTCCACCATCATGCACCATCTTACGTCTCATACGCTCGTGTGTGACTTATCTGCAATAATTTTCTCCTTTGTCTTTATTCCATTTCTTATCTTTGCCCTCCATGCAACACGTTCAGCGGCGACTTGCTCCCTCTGTGCGTTATCAATGCCTGTATCAATCATGTCCCGCTTACACACATCTTTGTATCGTAGTAGAGGCCGACCCTGAGATCTCTTACCCATCTATAATGCACCAAAAAAGATGTCCTTTGGTATTCTACCATCATCCATCCTCCTAAGATGTCCTATCCATTTAAGTCTACGAAGACTGAGCATGGAATAAACTCGCAAAATTCGCACACACACAAAAATAAATAAATGATTCGCAACTAGGAGTTGGAAAATCCTGTCAAGAAACGCTGAGATCAGGTCAGTCGAGCATGAGCAGGCGGAAACTATCAGACGTCCAGGATTTTTAAGTTTATGTATTTTGAGCAGCATGTAGAGGGTGGGTTTGCCCAGGTTAGAGTCATGGATGTGAAGTGAAGTGGCACTGGGTGGTAAGGCATCCTCACGTATGAGCTGTTTGATGGTATTGTGAATCTTCCGGTTATAAGAGAGAGTGGGGTCTTCAGCGCAGAGGTAATAATTGTTGGGTTGATTAAGTTGGGACATAACTTCCTCGACATATAGATCTTTTCGCCAAACAACCACCGTACCACCTTTATCCGCCGGTTTGATGACTATGTTCTGTCGGCGCTGTAGTTGGGATAGGGCACGCCATTCGGGAGGGGATAGATTGGAGCGTTTCAGGCGAGGAAAAGAAAGTTGCTTAATCTCATGGGGTGTGTTAGCTATGTAGAGGTCACGCCCGTTGGAAACTCCGGAAGGTGGTCTCCATGTGGAACGGGATTGAAGTGAAGATTGAAAAATGTCGGGGGTTTGTGTGGTGGAACTATGGACAGGCTTATCTCTATGGTGGTACGTAAGGCGGATTAGCTTGAACAGGAAGGTTCTAGTGATGTTGTATTTGTGTTTATTATTTGCGGGACACCTAGGGATTTAATTATATTTGTTTATCTTAAGCCGAGAGAGAGAGAGAGAGAGAGAGAGAGAGAGAGAGAGAGAGAATGAGAGAGAGAGAGAGAGAGGAGAGAGAATCAGAGAGAGAGAGAGAACAGAAGAGAGAGAAAGAGAGAAAGAAACAGAAAGAGAGAAACAGACACACACACACTCACACACAGAGATAGATAGGTAGAGAGAGAGAGAGAGAGAGAGAGAGAAACAGAGAGAGAGAGATCAAAGATTGTGAAACAGACAGAGAGAGAGAGAGAGAAACATAGAGAGAGAACTAGAGAGAGAGAGAGAGAGAGAGAGAGAGAGAGAGAGAGAGAGAGAAACAGAAAAAGAGAGAAACAGAGAGAGAAAGAGAGAAACAGAGGGAGAGAGAGAGAAACAGAGAGAGAGAGAGAGAGAGAGAGAGAGAGAGAGACAGAGAGAAACAAATAGAGAGAGGGGGAAATAGAAACATAGGGAGAGGTTGGGAGAGAGAAATAGAGGGACAGACAGACAGACAGACAGACAGACAGACAGACAGACAGACAACAAGCATATTGCCAGTCACGGAGACGATGCAGTTAATGACTGATCCAGCCAGACACGGCGCCCAGCTCCGCTAACACAGGGAGTGGCTATCCCCTCATATGTTACAGTTAGTTGCTGCATGTCCTTGACATCACCTTACAATCAACCCCGGCGTTTATTAACTGTTTGTGATTTACTAGGTAATGTTACTTTCAATTATTTGCTGAGCGGTTGACGCCTCTTACTATCGAAATCAACGCAAAACAATCTGTTTCCAAGTCGCCCTAGCTGATGTTAAACACTTAACTCGGTTATGTCAATGAATTGTAAACTAGCGTGTCACTAATACTTAAGCCACATGCATCGACAGCATTGGATGTAAAGACATGCGTAGACATGGGGGAGTGCAGCGCCAGATTGCCTGGGCTCATCCCATCGGTTTAGGGCAGGGGTCACCAAACTATGGCCCGCGGACCGGATCCAGCCGGCGACGTCATTTCATCCGGCCCGCCGACGGTACTCGAACTTGTTTGATATAACGTATGGAACACGAGACGTTGTGATACAATTTGAAAGTAAATATTTTGATTAGAATAATAGGAGACTTCACACGTGCGGATACCTCCTTGCTGCTATTTGTCTAAAATGTACTATTTTCAATTATAAATTATTGTATGTAGATTTTCATGTTTATTTTTATTTTGCTTATTTCGTGCGATCCCAAGTCCTTCCCTGGCTCGTGGTAGCGCCGCCTACGCTTTGACGTTACCATGGTTGCCATGGCAACACGCAAACACACATGCATCTTTCCCTCCTCCAGATGCGTCCAGCTATCAACACAGGTCCGATGCTCCAAAAATATTTACTTCTTTTTGCCAGTCATCAATTTTATAGGTATGCTACAAAGATTTTTTGTTTGATAGTGATAGGTAAGTGAACTACAAGTGTGAACAGAGGCAATAAAGTAGCAAACATAGCATTAAAATGACATAGAAGCCTCGTGTTATTACGAAATATTATCCCCAGCTCAGAAGAATTTCCCGGTCAAGGTGTTAATCGAGCTGGTTTCTAGTGTTTTTCAACCTTTCTGCTGGAACAGATCCTTACGCAAATGTTTACGTTGCTGGGAACTCTGTGCGATGATCAAAGTGTCTGTGCTACTTTATGTAATAAACCAGATGGGTAGAAATGTTGCATGTAGGCGATTTCGGTATGTTTCGGCGGACCCTGGCTGCCATTCGCGGAACCCCTGTTGAAAAACTCTGCTCTAGGCTGTTTATTTAGGCCGGCCCTATTTATATACTTTGCAAACCTTATTATCAGATATATTCTATTACCACAGGTACCTATACACTTTATATGTACATTTGATAAGCTGTAGCTTCACCAGTGACCCCTAGTCCTCTGCTTTTCTTGTGTTTCAATAGGATTTTAATTACGTTTCTAAATCAATGTCTTTTTCATTTTCAGATCCCGTGTATTCGACCCTTCATTATGGCCACTAAGAAAATAAACGTGGACGCCGAGTGTCTCGTTTTCATTGAAGAATGGGGAGTAAAGTACTTTTTTTTGTGGAAACAAAGGACCAGAGAACCAATAGCGTAATATGCAGCTAATGTGTTGCCGTTTTGGAAGAGTACAATATTCGGCGTCACTATGAAACAAAGCATCTATAAACATATTCAAAGTGTTCTGGAAAGTTACGCTCTGAGAAATATGAGTCCATGAAACGTGCTTTTGAAACACAAAGAAATCTCTTTAAGAGAAAGTTTGCTGTAAATGAATCTATCACTCGTACAAGTTACAAAATAGTGCAGAAGATGGCAGAACGAGGAAAAACGTTTACTGATGGCAACTTTATCAAAGATTATGTGATGGAAGCAACAAATGACTTGTGTCCCGAGAAAGCCGATTTGTTTGGAACTATCAGCCTTTCGGCAAGTTCAGTTGTGCGAAGAACAGAAGAACTTAGAGAGAACATCGTGCTACAGATACGCGAGAAAACTAGGAACTTGTTGTGGTATTCTCTGACGCTGGATGAGTCTACTGATCTCTCGAGTACCTCACAACTTCTCGTTTTCATTCGTAGTGTCAATTTGCACTTTCAGATAACGGAAGAGTTGGCATCTGTTTGCAGCATGCATGGAACAACAACTGGAAAAGATATTTTCATGGAAGTGCAACAAGTTTTGCAAGACTATAACTTTCAGTGGAATCAGATTCGATGTGTTACAGTTGATGGAGGGAAAATATGGCTGGAGTGAGGAAGGGTCTGATGTTTGTGTAATTCGGATATGTGAACACTAGGTCTGATGTAACTATCTTTTTGCTTAAGTCGCCTTCTTTGATAACTTTTTTGTGTAAATAAATATGTTGGTTGTCTTTGTTTTTTTGTGTGTGCATTGCACTCCACTCACCCATGATTAACTTAATTTGTTCGTCTCTTTCCCAGAGCTTTCGTTCTATGTTGCAAATGTTGTTAAAGTTAGTTCATATCCTTTACAGGACGTATGCAGTCAACACCAGCATCTTTTGCTGTTGTTGATGCCTTTGCGAGCTTACGTTGAGTAGTTTGCTATTGCTTTCTGAACCACCGGCATCCTTACCATAGCGTAAAAAACAGCACAACCCGGTCTGCTGCCAAATCACGTGCTGTGTTTCGAACGCGGGTAAACGGGATTACAAACCGCGTCCGTAAGACTTTCGCCACGGAGACCGGCGCAAGTAGTGTACAAAATGAGTATGCGGCCCGCCGTCGTCCTTTTGTCAGTTATCCGGCCTGCAGTGAAAAAAGTTTGGTGATTCCTGGTTTAGGAGCTTTGTGAGGTTGTTTCTTGGCACAGTCAACTGATCATCATCATCATCATGTGCCATGCCGATAAGCGTAGGCGGTCATGTTTCGCCATCTCACGCCATCACCAGAGTCGTGGATCAGCCCAGTGTTCTAGTATCGACCATACCACGTGACCAAGACATCCATATGTTTACGTTTCGACCTTCCTCTTGTTCTCTTCCCCTCAATCTCGCCTGTCAACAAGTTCTCCAATTTATTTCTTCTCATACAGTGACCAAGCCAACCAGGTATTTACGTCTCTGGCTTCTCCTTTTTCTCTTCCCCCTCGATCTTGCCAGTTGTCACCAAGTTCTCGTGTTATTATCAACCTGTCTCTAAGGAGTCTTCGTGGCGAAATTAACTGCACCGCCTGCCTCGCACTCCGAATGTTGGAGGTTCGAATCCAGTCTACGTCGTTCGGCTCACGGGAGCAATATTCTCGGATACTCCTGGGGGTCGTCGGTGGAGCTGCTGGGCTCGTGCTGTGTGCCACGCTTGTGGTAGCTGTCCGACAGAAAGAGGTCGAGACAGATATGATAAAACTCGGTGCGATTAAGTCGATGCTCTTGTCCAATAAACGCCTTGTTTATTAACTTGTCTTGCATTATTGTGTAAATCAACATTACTGTTTTATTAACACACACCTAGACAACGGATTGGTCTAAAAGTATGCCGCTAGCACCATATACCAAATATTACACGTTAGCGTTTTGGCAGCATATCACCATCCGTAGGGTTTTACATTAAAATATTATAGGTGTGGTCGATCAGAAAGCAATGCAAATTAATTAACTTAAACTTGCCAAGAGATCCCAGAGAGCCAAAACAGGCTGGGGTTGACTGCGACGCCATGTAAGGATATGCAACTAAATTTTAACTCGTGACTTGAAAATGGCTCTTTTCTGTATTCTTACTTGTAGTGCTAAATATAGGAATATATATATATAAAAATCGTTGTTTGTGTGTATGTATGTATGTATGTATGTATGTATGTATGTATGTATGTATGTCCGTCCTTCATGCGTTCGCGAACGGTCCAACCGATTGAGATGAAATTTTCTACACGTTTTCCTTTCATTCCTGTGCATCCAACTGTGATAGTTCTATCTATCAGCTATCAGCTATTACCTTCCTAAAATTTAATTTTGTAATTACATGACTGAACATAAGAAAATATAAAAATATATGACAAAAAGGGATATAACTTTTAGTAGCATTGTTATATCTTAAGTTAATTCCCCTGGCTATAAAAATCTATATGAATTAAATGAGGTGCAGCCGGGCCAGTCAGACAGACAGATAGACAGACAGATAGACAGACTGACAGACAGACAGATAGTCGGGAACGGGAGCAAAGTTTACTTTAGATAGATCTCTTTCAATCATATTTTCTATCTATTCTTCTATTCTATCTATATTTTTAACGGGAACGGGCCGAACATAGATAGATAGATAGATAGATAGATAGATAGATAGATAGATACATACATACATACATACATACATACATAGATACATAGATAGATAGATACATAGATAGATACATAGATAGATAGATAGGTAGATCCCCGCCAAGCCTGGGCGAAGCCGGGCCGGGCAGCTAATATTTATCGTTTCCATCAAGGGGACTTAACATAAGAAAAGTTATTTCAAGGGTCATAACTTTTAATAACATCACTATTATTTTATGTATAGATTGTTGCATTGTTTTCAAAGATTTATAGTTATTTACAGGCATATGAGTTATAATAAATAATGATATAATCTTTAAGGCATTTTCATAATTTTTTATAAAAGTAATGCATCTATTTAAATAGTGAAAATTTTCTAACACATATTTTTATGTTTTTAAAACCAGTGTTCATTAAAAATAATGGATTTCTTTTAGATTAGATACGTTAGAATTTTATTTCTGTACTTTTTTCGGAGTGGAACTTTTGAAGTAATCGAAGCATTTGTTTTTTCCGTTTGCTTGGCAGAGAGATGGTCAGTACAGAATTAAATGGGTATATTCTTGATTTTGTTTTTGTTTTCAAAAAAAAGTTAGCCGCGTGTGTGTCAACATCACATTTTTCATTCAATGTTGTGGGTGTGCATACCTTATGCATACCTTACACGCAGCACGCCTGTTAAAATGCAGGTTGTTTTTTGTTTTTTTTCTAAAAAAAGAAGAAGTATATCCTTTGATGTACTGTTGCCTCGCATCCCAATGATTCCAACAGACATGCCATTCGAATTCAAACGCCTGCAGTTTCCGGTGCGACTTGCATTTGCCATGACGATTAACAAAGCACAGGGACAATCGCTACAAGTGTGTGGACTAAATTTGAAAAATCCGTGCTTCACACATGGACAGCTATATGTGGCCTGCTCACGCGTTGGAACACCTTCGGATTTATTTGTGTACGCACCAGACAGAAAAACAAAAAAATATTGTTTATCAAAAAGCACTACATTAGACATCAAATTTGGTGTTCGACCATAACTGAAAAATTATACGTCAACATTTAAAAAACTAAATAATCCTAACATTAAATGAAATTTTCTAGCTGCAACCAATAAATTAGCTGCGAGGGCCCAGGGGCCGAACGCATACTCTGTACGCTTAGAGAATGTATTTGAATGTATAATGACTACTTATATGAATTTAATGAGACGCTCCCCGCCAGGGGCTGGGCGAAATCGGGCCGGGTCAGACAGACAGACAGACAGACAGACAAGCAGACAGACAGATACATAGATAGATAGATAGATCCCCGCCAGAGCCTGGGCGAAGCCGGGCCGGGCAGCAAGTACATAATATAGGACGAGCTGGCTGTAAAAATACAACTGTAAATATCGTAAAAGTCAATCATTTGCCTGTGATTAAAAACATAAGTCAGTCATTTCCTGTGATTTAACAACAAAAAATAATAAAGTTTATCTATGTATCAAATCTGTGATTTTTTTTTTAAAATCTGTTATTTATTAACCTGTGAATTAAAAAAAAAAAAAAAACAAGGGAAAAAAGACAACTATTTATTTGCATGAGTTTTTACAAACAATTAATAAAAACTAATAACTTGTCTGTGATTTAATAAAGGAAGCTAATTATTTGCCCGTGATTTTAAAAAAAAAAGTTAATTTTTTCCTCTGATGTAAGAAAAAAAATATATCATTTGTTTGTGATTTAAAAAAAAAAAATTGTTAATAAATTCCCAGTGATGAAAAAACTAGTAACTGAATCATATTACCTTTCATAGTCTCTTGTGATGGTATATATTTAGATATCTTATTACCAAGATCATTATGACATGAATTGCTATCCTCTGAACAATTGTCTGGATGTACTGGCAAATAAATCCATTTCACAGTTGTAAATAGTGCAAGAAGGGTAATTTAAAAGCAAGGAAAATAATTGCAGTGCATTACTGAGTCATGGGTTCATTAGTATTTAAGAGTGTCATTTAGTATGTGAGTAAATGAATGAATGCGTAAGTAAACGAGTAGTGAAAGTGACAGAATGAGTAATTGAAAGAGTAAATGAGTGAGTGATTGAGTGAGTGAAATGAGTGAGCAAGCGAGCGAGCGAGTGAGTGACAGAGTGACAGAGTGAGTGAGTGAGTGAGTGAGTGTGTGAGTTAGTGAGTGAGTGAGTGAGTGAGTGAGTGAGCAAGCGAGCGAGCGAGTGAGTGACAGAGTGACAGAGTGAGATAGTGAGTGAGTGAGTGAGTGAGTGAGTGTGTGAGTGAGAGAATTAGGGAAAGAGTGAGTAAGTACGAGTGAGTGAACGAGTGAATAAATGAGAGAGAGAGAGAGAGAGAGAGAGAGAGAGAGAGAGAGAGAGAGAGAGAGAGAGAGAGAGAGAGAGAGAGCATGTGTACGAATGGGTGAGTAAATATCTAAAAAAGTGTATGAGTGTAAACGAGAGGATGAATGCACCAGTGCGTGTATGTGTGTGTTATTCAGTCAGTAAGTTAGTGATTGAGTGTGGGAGTATTAAAAAGAACATTACGAGTGAGTGAGTGAGTGAGGGAATTAGTTAGTTACTTAGTTAGTTAGTTAGTTAGTTAATTAGTTAGTTAGTTAGGTAGTGAACGAGGTACTGAGTAGCTGCGATATTGAGCATGTAAATGAATGGCCTTGTGAGATTCAACAGGTGAGTGAGTGTTGAGTGAGCAAGTATGTGAGTAGTGACTGAGATACGGTATCTACAGTGATAACGACAAGCCTTGTAAACACTGATCTACTGTTTCCGTGATAAACAAAATGAATATTACACGATGACGCACTAACATATGATGCGCTAACATAATCTCCATGAACATGACACAGGAAAACACCAAGCAGTGCAAAATTACTGAAACTTGAGAACCCTCAAATCAAATGGACGAAGAATGTTTATGAAGTACTAGCTGACCCGGCCCGGCTTCGCCCAGACCCTGGTGGGGAGCATCTCATTTAATTCAAATAAGTAGTCATATAAGCTCCCGTTCCTGTTCCTGACTATCTGTCTGTCTGTCTGTCTGACCCGGCCCGGCTGCGCCCAGTCCCTGGTGGAGAGCATCTCATTTAAATCATATAAGTAGTCATATAAGTTCCCGTTCCCGACTATCTATCTGTCTGTCTGTCTATCTGTCTGTATGTCTGTCTGTCTGTCTGACACGGCCCGGCTTCGCCCAGCACCTGGTGGGGAGCATCGCCTTTAATTCATATAAGTAGTCATATAAGTTCCCGTTCCGGACTATCTGTCTGTCTGTCTATCTGTCTGTCTGTCTGTCTGTCTGTTTGTATGTCTGTCTGTCTGAAAAGCATTAGAAAGAGCACTTGAAAGATCTTTACATCTTCCCCCAACAATTAACTTGGGTAAATGGAGCGGCGACAGCAGCAGCAGCAGAAGAAGAAAAAGGAGGAGTAAGAGGAGGGAGGTGGAGGAGGGAGGAAGAGATAGGCGGAGAGAGGAGGAGGAGGGAAGAGGAGACAGGAGGAGGAGGGGGGATTAGAAGGAGGAAGAGGGAGGAGGAAGAGGGAGGAGGAGGAGTGATAAGGAGGAGGGGAGGAGGAGGAAGAGGGAGAAGGAGGAGGAGGAGAACGCAGGAGGCGGAGGGGGAGAGGAGGGAGAGGGAGGTAGGAGGAGGAGGAAGAGGGAGGGGGAGGGCGGAGGAGAAGGGAGGAGGAGGGAGGAGAAGGAGGGAGGAGGAGGGCGGAGGAGGAAGGAAGAGGAGTGAGTAGGAGGAGGAAGAGGAAGGAGGAGAGGGAGGAGGAGGAAGAGGGAGGAGGAGGAGGAGGGAGGAGGAAGAGGGTAGGAGGGTGAGAGGAGGAGGAGTATAACGCATATGCCTGTAGATAACTGCAGCGAATAGGTGGGGAGCATCTCATTTAATTCATATACGTAGTCATATAAGCTCCCGTTACCGACTATCTGTCTGTCTGTCTGTCTATCTATCTGACCCGGCGTGACTTCGCCCAGCTCCTGGTGGGGAGCGTCTCATTAAATTCATACAACAAAAAAGAAAAGTAACTTAAAAGAATGTCCTTCCACACACCATCCATTATTTTTAATGAAAACTGTTTTTAATCATTGCATGACTGTAGATAACTTCTTTAGCATAAAAAGATGAGTTACAATGTTATGCATTATGCATTATTTTTATGAAAACTTTGAAAATGCCTTAAAGATTATATCATGATTTATTATAACTCATATGCCTGTAAATAACTATAGACAAAGAGTTTTTAAATCTTTGAAAACGATGCAACAATATGACTATAAGGTATATAGCAATGTTATTAAAAGTTATGCCCCTTGAAATAACTTTTCTAGAGTTAAGTCCCCTCGCTATATAGAAATTATAACGAATAATGAAATATTAAATAATATTAAGTAAGTATCCGATTTTACACTAAAACAATATGGCAGTTGGCAGCGCGGAAATGAGAGGAAGACGTGTAGAAAATTTCATCTCAATCGGATGGACCATTCGCGAACGCATAAAGGACATACACACATACATCCTTTTTTATATTTAAGATAATTTAGAGAGCGGTGTAATTTAGGCCCCTTAAGTTTTAGAACTGGGGGACGGGGTAGTTTTATGCTGGTTATATTTTTTTTAAAAATATGCGCTGTATAAAGATATAGCTTTGAAAGCATGTGGAAATACAGAATCCCTATCAGTAAATGTAAATTGTAAGGTCAGTGGCAGGGAAATATCGTGCATCACGTCTGGATACATGCTCACATTCTGTATTAGCAAATAAAATAAAATACGAGCGGAAGTCAATAAGGAAGTCACAAATGGCTGTAGAAAAATAACTAAATATGATAACAACTTGAAACCAGTTTATTTTTATACATAAATTGTCCCTTTATTTCTCAACATAATTTTTACCAACATTGACGCACTTATCCCATCGTTTTATCAGTCCTCCCAAACCGGCTGCATAGAACTGCGTGCTCTGTTTTCGAAACCACGTTTTCACTTCACATTCAACTTCGGCGTCATTCGCGAAATGTCTCCCGCCAAGGTGGGTTTTCAGTGGACCAAAAAGGTGGGAATCGCTAGGGGCTAAGCCGGGGCTGTAAGGTGGATGTTCCAGAACTTCACACCTTAATTGGTTAATTTTATTCAGAGTTAATCGAGCCGTATGTGGTCTGGCATTGTCATGAAGAAGCAACACTCCTCTAGTCGGCAGTCCTGGACATTTTCTTCATGAAGCATCGATAGAACTTCACAGTACGATTCAGAATTCACAATGTCACCTTTCCTCTAATCATCTCCTTCACCCGCTGCACGGATGCTTCTGTTGCAATCTCAACAGAACGACCAGATCGAATTTCATCAAACATTTTAGAGCGTCCTTGAGAAAATATTTCTACCCAACTATGCACCGCTTTACGGGACAAACATTTGTCTGCATAAACAGAAAGCATTTCCTTATGAATGTCGTTTGCAGGCAGTCCCTTTGCCAACACAAGAACAATAAAAAACACACAACAGCACGTTGCTCTTTGGTTGTACACTCCGTAAGTACAGTCGCTATTTTGTTTATGCGCTGCGCATGTGCATGAGACACCTAGCGTCACCTGACGTACGGGAATATAAAGTTCGATGATGCTGTAACCTAATGACACCTGTAGAAAACACCAACTACATTTACCTGCCATCACACAGAACTGTGTGACTTACTTATTGACTCGGCCTCGTAAAATAAAAAAAGGTGTGTGTGTCTGTGTCTGTGTCTGTGTCTGTGTCTGTGTGTGATTATCTACGCATAAAAATACACACGCGTTTATGTGTCATTAAGATATTTAAGGGTTATAGGGTTAAGGTTTCTCCTCATAAAATGTTTGTTGCATATCCTGTACAGGACGTAGCAATCCTCCCCAGCATTTTTCGCTGTTCATGATTCGTGGGCAAGTTTACGTTCAGTAGTTTACCATTGCTCTCTGAACGACAGACAACCATACCATTTCTTAAATGAACCAACGTAAGACGGTCTCCTGCCAAATCGCCCACAGCTGTGTTTCGAACGCGGGTATGCGGGATTAGGAACTGCGTCTGTAACACCTACGCTACAGAGCCGTCTTCTCCTCATAACGTGCACAAAATATCTCGACTGTCCACGTCTAATTTTTCTGATTTATTTGGGTTTTATTTCAAATTGATATGAAAAGAGCCCTGGGAGAGGCTCAGAGATAAACTCCTAGATCAGTGGTTCTCAACCGGTGGGGAATTTCCCCCCTAACCCCCCAGGGGGGAATTTTAGGGTTTCCAGTGGGGGAATTAAGATTATTTCAAGATCGCGTTAATACAAGAACCGATTACTTGATATTGTTTTTCCCTTCATACTTTACAGTTCTGTATGTCTCACCCTTCTAAAATTCATTTTATAAAGTAAGTAGACCCACAAATCACATTTTATGTGGACGTCTAGACTTGTTTTAGTATGTGCTTGCATTATTACGTATACTGTGTAGGAGCAAGGGGGGGGGAATTAGTTAGGAAATACGAAAAGGGGGGGGGGGAGGAATGACGTTCTGAAAATATGGTGAAGGGGGGCACGGGCCAAATTTTTAGGTAGGAAATACGAAAGGATGGGGGGGGGGGGAGGGGGGATGACGTTCTGAAAATATGGTGAAGGAGGAAGGTATGGGCCAAAAAAGGTTGAGAACCACTGTCCTAGATGACTTGGCTTCATAGCATTATCCGGACAAGAACACTGTCCTGATCCAAGATTCTATAGTGTGGTTGCTTTT
Source organism: Cepaea hortensis (assembly GCA_963921405.1). Lineage (NCBI taxonomy): Eukaryota > Metazoa > Mollusca > Gastropoda > Stylommatophora > Helicidae > Cepaea > Cepaea hortensis. Next base: position 136,258,031 of record OY992878.1, on the reverse strand, counting down.
GTCTGCCCCAATATAAAATTCAATATCTCAGTAACCAACTGAGGGAAAATAATGAGATTTAGCATATAATCTTATCATTATGTCC
>OY992878.1:136182946-136255446 GCA_963921405.1 Cepaea hortensis | reverse complement strand
GAACGCACATTACAAGATATCTCAGAGGTCGGAGTCTATTCGCTTGATAGGGAAAGCTAATCCACACGCAAAAATCGGTCCTGAGCACGTGTAGGACTACGCGTGAGTTCAAAAGCGAGCGAACGCAAAACAAAATAGTCAGAAATATGGACTGAACAGATAAAAGTCTTGTAGCAGAAGGCGGATGTGGCTATGTGAAGTGCTAGGACCATCACACTGATTAGGTCAGAGTTCACGGAGGAGTAGATGACGAGCCTTTCCTTCGAGTAGCGAACGCCGAGTGCAGGCATGGAGTCAATCCTAGGCCGCTCTCTTGCCATTTTCAGCAGACGTCTGGCCGTTACACTAATGCGTCCGATGACAATAACTAAAAGTGATGAAAACCTATAGAGGCTTTTGAGATGTGATGCTGTCGAAAAATGACCATTTCTCGTCGTTTGGTAGAATAATTATCAACTTAAGTTCTGGAAAATATAACCAAAGCAAGAAGTCTTCATCACCCTAAAACACGAGAAAACACTACAGTGAGTACTAGAGTTGTAAAATAAAGTTAACATCCCCTTAAGGTAATGGACACATGGTAAGCAAACATTAAAGGACACTTTTACACGATTTAGGCGCACTGGACATATGATACTAAACACTTATTATTATAGACCAATTGACACGTCCTGTGTGAATTGAACATTATAGCTGTTACTTTCCAAGACATTTCATAGCATTCTTATCAGGCCAGAACGACGAGGAAACACAGGTCAAGATTAAAAATCCGGCTCGGTGTGAATTCGAACTATGAACACCTGACAATCAGGCAAGTGTCTAGCTGCAAAGTCCTAGAGTAAATGGTAATATCATCATCATCATCATCATCATCATCATCATCATCATCATCATCATCATTATCTTCCACTTCTGCCGTCAAGCGACGTGTGGAGGAATAATTTGCGTTCCAGCGCTGGGTGGGCGGCACTGGATAGTGTCATTCCGTGTGGTTGTACAAATGTCTCTGAAGTCGTCAATCCATTTTCTTCTTGGACGTCCTAGTGGTCTCGTCGCAGATGATCTTTGATGTTAGGTAAGTGATGGTAGTTGCTCATGTTGCATTCTAACGACATGGCCAAATGTGGCACAAAGTGTTGATCCCACAGTCTGTCTGATAATAGCATTTCTTACTCGGTCTCGGATTGTTAAGTTTGCAGCTCTCCTCAGGCATCTCATTTCGCAGGTGTTGATTTTGCGAAGGTGTAATTTGGCTAAAGTCCAAGTTTGAGATTGGTAGCATAGGGTTGGTGTTAATATGCTGTTTATTATCTGTCGTTTTGCAGACATGGGTATGTTTGGATGTTTCAGTAAGGGCGATAGTTGATATGTAAGTGCACTAGCTTTTTGGCATCTGATTTCAATTTCTCTGTCCAATCTGCCATCTTCTGTGATCATACTTCCAAGGTATTTGAATTCTTTAACTTGTTTCAGGGTTGTATGATTTATCTGTATATTTAGTGGGCCTGGCGATCTGCTAACTTGCATTAATTCGCTTTTGGCTGTGTTTATACTCATATTGTATCTGCTGCAGGTTGAACTCAGATTAGTAATATGATTTTGTAGTCTGCCCTCATCGCTGTAAAACAGGCACTGATCGTCTGCAAATAGAAGTTCATTTATTCCCTGTGGGTCAGTTGTTTCATCTGGAGTAAAGAGTTCTAAATTTTCTCAATCTGTTCTGTCGAGACTTGCTTCTTTGGAGATTCTGTCCATGTAGATATTGAATAGCAGGGGAGAGAGCACATATCTCTGTCTCACCCATGTATTGACTGTGAACATATCTGATATACCTTCTTCTGTTCTTACTGCACTTCGGCTCGAGTGGTACATGGCTATGATGTTTTCTAGCAGTTGCCCTTGTATCCCTAGTCTTCAAGGATGGTCCATAATTTGTATCTGTCTACTCTATCGAAAGCCTTTTCCTGATCTACATACACAATATTCTGCTGTTCACTATATTCGATAGTTTTTTCACATATTTGTCTAAGTGTAAATAATGCATCAGTGCAACTTTTATCTTTCCGAAAACCGAATTGTGTTTTGCTTAATTGTTGTTCAACTATTGGTCTAGCTCTTTGTTCCAATAGTTTTGCATACATTTTCCCTCTATGGCTCAGGAGTGATATACCTCTGTATGTTTCGCACTCTCTCATATTGCCTTTCTTTTTCCATATTGGTACTATTATTGCCTGGTGCCAATCATCAGGGACTTTTCTTTCTTCCCATGCTATATTAAAAAGTCTTGTTAGCCATTTAACTCCTGTTTCCCCACAGGCCTGAATAGCTTCAATGGTTATTCCATCTCGACCAGGTAATTTGTTTTTTGGACGTCTCTGTATAACTGCTTTGACTTCTGCAGGTATGAAATTTGGTATTTGCTGTCCCTGGCATTTAGGTACAAAAGTGAGGTTTTCTATGTTATGTGTGGGGTTAAGTAATTCTTGGAAGTATTCTGCCCACATTGCTAGTCTTTGTTGTGGATTAAATATTGGTACACCTCTTTTGCTGTTTATAATGGTGGTTGGGTTGCAGCATGCATCTCTGTTTCTCATTGTGGTGACACGTTTATAAAATTCTCTTGGGCAGTCTTTGCTAAGGGTCGCCATCTGTTCACCGTATGTTCTCCAGGATTCATCTTTAGATGCTCTAATTGTTCGTTTGGCATTACATCGTGCTATTCTATAAGTAATATAGTCCTGGTCAGATTTAGTTGTGATCCACTTTTTGAATGCTACCTTCTTTTTGGATATGCTCTCTTTAACTTCGTTGTTCCACCAGGCTGTTCTTAATCTTTTGCCCTGCCCTACTTTCTTTGTTCCACATTTATTTTCCAGTGTGTCGAGCATGGCAGCCTTGAAACATGTTCATTTCTTATCAACGCTTGAGTGGTCATCAGGGATCTTATGTAGGTTTTTGATTTCTTGATTGAATTCGTCTATGACCATATTTTCCTGCAGCCTCCTATAATTGATGACATGTGTTGTTACCTTTTTATTTCTTATTTTCCTGTGTGGGGAAATCTTTTTTATTATGACTTGTTTGTGATCAGTATCAATATCTGTATTTGGGAGTGCTCTTGAATCTAATAGTAGTCTTCTGTCTGATTTCCTAATTAGAATAAAGTCAATTTGAGATGCTTGGTCTATGTCATTCCATTTATACCAGGTTTTGGTGTGGCTACGCCGATGTTGAAAAAAACTATTTGCTATTATTAGTCCATGTTCGGGGCATATGTTGAGTAGATGTTGACCATTGCTGTTACAATCAGACTCTTTGTCGCTGAATGGCCCCATAAAATCATCCCATGGTGTTCTTCGAGTGCCTATTCGTCCGTTAAAATCACCCATCACAACTAGTGCATCTGTCTCTTTAAATTATTTAACGTGTCTGCAAGTTTATCAAAATATTCGTCTTTGTCTTCGTCGCTGTAAGTGTCATTACATGGGGCGTATGTTTGTACAAATGTTGTTGTTCTATTTCCTTCTTTGATCTGTACTAGTATTATCCTTTCCGATATAAATTTAGTGTTGATAATGGCTTTCGTTTTGTCTGGATGTAACAAAAAACCCACTCCATGTTTAGCTGTAGCTCGCTGGTCGACGCCAATCCATATAAGAACGTAACCTTCATGTGTTCGTTTCGTGTTCTGTCCCTTTTTCCTAGTGTCTGCGTGTCCTAATAATTGAATATTTGATTTTTTCATAAACTCTACGAGAGCTGGTTCCTTATATCCTACACCAGTAACATTCCAAGTCGCGAAAATCTCCTTTCTTTTTGAAGTATTTCGAAGTTTAGCAGTTGTTGTCGTTAGTCGCTTGTTGTTGTTCGGCTTGGGTGTGTTGTTTCCGGCGTGAACGCTGATAGAGTTGCGTTTTTCTTTCAATTTCCTCCATAATTCTCGAGCAATAGTTCTTGAACAAATAAATTCCCTACCGGTTTGCTGGACCTGTCTAAGGTTCACCCTTATTTGAACAAACTGATGTTAGGAAACACGCACAGAACACATAATAATATACAGGGGAAAAGGAAGTGTGGGCTGTTACAAGTATGCATAAACAGGCACGTACGTATATATTAATAATGCGCACATACTTGGAATAATAGAGAATGGCAAAAGACATCACTGGATTTGGATGATAAGATATCTTCCCAACGACATGCTTAAATATGAACACTCAATGAGAAAAGAAAAATCATAACAACAGAAATTAGATTCCTGAGAAGAGTACTCAACTTATCAAGAAGAGATAAGATCAGAAATGAAGAAATCAGGACTAAAGTGCGGATTATAGCAGCACAAGATTTTATTAGAAAACAGCAAGTCAAATGGTTTGGCCATGCAAGTAGGTTACCATTCAACAGCATGCCGCAACAAGCAATGATGTACAGACCAGATGGAAACAGAGGAAGAGGCTGACCACGTAAACGTTGGACGGGGGGAATAGCAGAGTCCATGGGAATATCGATACATGAAGCCCATAATCGGGCACTCTCATGATGTTTATACTTCACCTCGACACCGCAAGGTACAAGAGGAACATGATGAGATGAGATGAGATGAGATGAGATGAGATGAGATCAGAATGATCGTTTTGTACCAGCGCCATTGGCAATGATTCAGCATTAATGCAGCAACAAATTGAATTGATGTATGGCAGGAATTAAGAAAACACTCCATTATAAGTGATTAGAAAAGCATACATCAGAAACTGGAATTGCTGTATGTTAGGAATTAAGAAAACATACTATTGGAATTGTCAAAACCGAACATAGCATGCCATGTGACAAAGATCCAACACACGCTATCTCAATGTTTTTACATGCATGTCAGCTTCTCCCGTTTGCTGTCATCGCCTGCCTAACATTAAAATGAAATCAGGCCGAGAAAATTATTTGCGATTCTGTCACTTCTAGCTGCTGCTTTCTTCTCCATCCATCACACATGCCACGTTAAACAGCCACGTTCTCATGCTGTCCTGACGTGTTGGAGATAGATTCCAGGCCCAAATTTCGTTTGTTAATTAGCGTGTTCAGTAACAATCCGCCGCAAAAACATCCCGGAATATTTTCACTTGCCCATATTAACAGGCTATGTCGACACTTAAGCCATGCAGACACGAACACCACCCTCCCTATCCCCTCTTTTTTAATTTCATTTCGAAGGGACTTGAATTATGTAAAACCACGACTAGCTGCCTGTGCAAAGCCACAACGCTACTACTGTAAACTATATGAACAATCGTCATCATCATCATCATCATCATCATCATCATCATCATCATCATCAACATCATCATCATATTATTATTATTATTATTATTATTATTACTAATACGAAGCCTTGTTACAAACCTTTGAGAACAAAATTTTAAGACGCATCTTTGGACCCATTAGGGATACACAAAGTGGAGAGTGGAAAAGAAGAAGTAACAAAGACATTTATGATCTGTTTAAGTCCCCGATAATCACTGGTATCATGAAGGCTAATAGACTACAATGGCTGGGGCATATAGAAAGAATGGAAGATAATAGGGAAACAAAACTCGCTTACACTCAGGAAATAAATGACCGTAGACCCCGAGGTAGACCAAGAAGACGGTGGAGAGATAATACATGTACAGACCTACAGGCACTTGGAATCAACGACTGGCAGGAGAAGGTCCATCAGAGAGACGAATGGAGACGGATTGTATTTGCAGCAAAGAACCTCAATGGCTCGGAAAGCTGAAGAAGAAGATTATTATTACTATTATTATTATTATTATTATTATTATTATTATTATGAATCGTGTTATTATGACACACGTGTTAAACGCAGTCTTTTTCTCGTGTTAGGTCTAGTGTAGACATCGACGAATATAATGTTCGAACGTTGTCTGTCATCTGATTTAAAAAACAAAACAAAACAAAACGTAGAGTTGGTATTGCTTATACTAACATCTTTACCCAGCTGCTACAGATTTCCATACATATATTTTTATGTCGTCCGTTGTCTTCTCCCCACACATTGCTAATATATCTACTCCACACTTTCAATTGATAAGCCCATTATGTTTAATTTATGTTTCAATATGACATTGATGGCTGATCATTTGACACTTGCAGCTGTCAAAAGCCCAGCATTGTTTTCTTCTCTGTCCACTATATTCTGAACTTTCTTCGCAAACTCCACATCTTTGCTGCCTCAAGTTTCTTTATCCGTTCATTACTCATTTTCCTCTCCGCAATTTCTCGCTAGGTATCCATGGGAGAGAACTGCGTCTTGTAAAGGAAGGACTACCCTCTATGAAGCATGTTCAACACAAAGGACTTTGCCCTCTAGAAGACTACAAGAAAGACACAGCAATGTCCCACGTTTGTGGTAGAAATCTGCACCAGTCCTCTACTTATCTTTCAGAGAGCGTACGGACATAATGAAAATGAGTGTGCTGCCTGCCTGCGACAATGGGACGGGGTCATAACCACTTCTCAATACTTCAAGTCGCATGAGAGTAGACCATTTGAATTGATGGAGTCGTTAATCTTCTTCTATAATTGTAAACACAGCAACAATAACGGCTACAACAGCAACCAGACTCCGCAAAGTTGTATAGATTTGTCTGTGATGGATATAGTGTCTGTTAAAGTTTATTATCATCGTTAAATGATATTTAATAAACTGGTAAATGTGACTTTCTATGCGTTACCCGCCCTATATGCACACTTGGCATGGCACTGACTGCAGCAAATCTATAGGAACTATAGTTGCAGCGTTTGGCGTAAGCCAAACAGGCGTAAGGACAGGAAGCGTTTTGATAGTTCATTTCCGGAGTAAGTTATTCGGTTCACAAATTCAGTTTTCTCGTATGTTTCTGAGGGTATTCGTTGCAGCTAGAGAGTTCGTGCTTTGTAGGAATCGTTCTAAAACTCGGTGCAATGAAGTCCAACCTCTTGACATTAAACTCTCTGAATTGAAAGAGAGAACTAATGTATACCGTTTGCCAAAGCAATCACCACGCATTGTTCAGGTTTTTGATGTTTTGACAATTTCATCTCCGATAGACACAAATTAGTGGTCTTGCTGGTGATCAGAATTATGGTACTGTCATGTGTCGCCAGTATTTAACTGATTCAGTGCTAAACAAACAGTATGTTTGGACCAAACGTTGTGTGCAATCAAATGAACAATTATTATAATGTGTATTTACATTCACCGAGCATAAAAAACACAACAAAACAAATAACACGATGACCCTACTATAGTGATATATCGTCCTTCTATCAAAATGGGAGATCATATTTGGCGATATATTATCCGTGGGCACTGAATCAGTTAACCTGGAGATCTTCCAGGAAGCAACAAATAGACACACTGCAACCTGCCTCGTATGTAATATAAGGCGACTGAAGAGCGTTGGCGTGGCAGTGGCTGCACGTTGCGGTAGAAAACATTAGCTGCAAAATCCACCACGTATGATCATGTCTAGAGTTAAGGAAAGAAGAACAGCTCAGCCATCCACGTATGAACACGTCTAAAATTAAGGAAACAGCTCAGCCAACCACATATGAACACGTCTAAAGTTAAGGAAAGAAGAACAGCTCAGCCAACCACGTAAGAGCAAGTCTAAAGTTAAGGAAAGAAAAAAATCTCAGCCAACCAAGATGAAAGCAGACTCATCTAGAAGAGTGTGATGCGGTGCGGAGAAAGCCTCGAGGTAAAATCTCCAGAAATGGCACATTGAATGTTAGATCTATATATTAATTGGGAACGAGAGCACATGTGGTAAAAGACACGAAAACCACACGGAGAAGAGAATAAGAGAATTAGATGAATAATACATAGAGAGGAAATGGAGGCAGGCGTAGGAGGTAGAATGAGATCAAACGGCTTGCTTGGCTGGAATTAAGTTGAGAGCCTAAACTCCAATTATGGACACAAGGCAGAAGAAGAACAAAAATGATGTCCATGTGTAAGTTCTATATTCTACCTACTTGACCACAAACTCTTTTCAACAAACCTTCTTATACTTGTCAATCAATAAATCGGCAACCGTTTGTCCTAAAAATGTATTATACAAACATACTTGAAGAGAAATGAATAGCGCAAAGCAATATTAGTAATTGAATCGATTGAAATGCACTGGTCATACAGACTGAAATAAATCCAGAAAGCGAAATCCCTCACAGAATACAAAGTACCGTCGAAATCGATGCCTGTTTACTTAGTCTGTAGCCGGAATTTACTCAGTACTGTTTTATGTGCACTGAACAATACATGTTGCTGCTTTACTTCGGTAATACTGGTGCTAGAACGATTAGCTGATACTGTGCAAACATGTGAGAGACATACAGTACACGAATGTGAACAAATTTTTTTTTAACAGAATGTTATAACATACACAGTGATATAGTCACTATCATAAAGGAGGCAGATATTTTTATAACAGTGATATTAAAAGACATTTAGATACGACACTAGATGACTCTTAGAAGAGCAACTATTGGAACGTTAGAAGACCCTTTAAATAGAACATTACAAGAGCCATGAAAAGAACGTTCCATAAGCTATCAGTGAAAAATGAGAATAACCATTAGTGGAACATTTAAAAATGGGATTAGAAGAACATTGAAGAACCATTATAAGTACATTAGAAGAGCCATTAGAAGAATATTGGAGGATTCATTTGAAGCACATTGGAAAAGCGATACAAAGCGCATTAAAATAATCATGTGAAGAATATTAGGAGAGCTAACAGAAGCATTTTAGAAGACAGATTAGAAGAATATAAAAAGAATATAACAAGAAGAATATAATAAGATCCATTAGAAGAACATTAAAATAGCCATTACAAGAAAACTGACGATATAGTCATTACCATATACGATGCAGATGTTGTTACCACAGTGATATTAAAAGACAATTAGATAAAACACTTGAGGACTATTAGATGAGCAACTATTGGGACATTAGAAGACCCTTTTATTGAACATTTCAAGAGCCATGAAAAGAATGTTCCAAGAGATATTAGTGAAAAATGAGAATAACCATTAGTGGAACAATTAACAATGAGATTAATAGAACATTGAAGAACCATTCGAAGTACATTAGAAGAGTCATTAAAGAACATTAGAAGAGCCATTAGAATAATATTGGACAATTCATTAGACGCATATTGGAAGAGCGATACAAAGCGCATTAGAAGAGCCATGTGAAGAAATTTGAAGAGCATAATAGAAGACAGATTAAAAGAATATAAAAGAGATCAATCAGAAGAACATTAAAATAGCCATTAGAAGAAAATTAAAATAGCCATTTGGAAGACACTAGAAGAGCCATTAAAAGCAAATTAGAAGAGCTATTAGAAAACGATTAGAAGAGCTATTTGAAAACATTATAAGAGGCATTTAAAGCAAATTAGAAGAACTATTAGAAAAACATTAGAAGAGCCATTTAAAGAAAATTAGAATAGTCATTAGACGAATGTTAGAAGAGCCATTAGAAGAACATGGATACGAAATTAGAAGAACGTGTGACATAAGCCACCAGAAAAGCGATTAAAGAGTCTCCAGAAAAACATCAGAAGAACGTTCATAAGAACATGCAAAGAGTTATTAGAAGAGCAATTCAAGAGTCATTAGAAGACAATTAAAAGCCCCATCAGGAGGAAATTCAAAGCGCAATTGAAAGACAATTGGAAAAAAAACAACCATTAAATGAACATTAGAAGAACCATTAGAAGAACATTCTTCTTCTTCTTCTTCTTCAGCATTCCGAGCCATTGAGGTTCTTTGCTGCAGATACAAACCTCCTCCATTCGTCTCTCTGGTTGACCTTCTCTTGCCAGTCGCTGATTCCAAGTGCTTGTAGGTCTGTATGTATATTACCTCTCCACCGTCTTCTTGGTCTACCTCCGGGTCTGCGGTCATTTATTTCTTGAGTGTAAGCGAGTTTTGTTTCCCTATTATCTTCCATTCTTTCTATATGCCCCAGCCATTGCAGTCTATTAGCCTTCATGATACCAGTGATTAGCGGGGACTTATACAGAGCATAAATGTCTTTGTTGCTTCTTCTTTTCCAATCTCCACTTTCTGTATCCCTAATGGGACCAAAGATGCGTCTTAAGACTGTTCTCAAAGGTTTGTAGCAAGGCTTCGTCTCCTTTAGCTGTACTCCAGGTTTGGCGGTTTCGCCAATAATTATGGCCCACCGTCGCAGAGGAGTCTACAGCGGCCGGATCGTATATCAGGATGAAATGCTTCATGACCAGAAAATTATAAACATCAGCTGTAAACATCAAATGAAATGCTTCAACGCAGAACTTCTCAGGAACGTAGATATAAAGTAAGGCCGCTCCTCAGTTTCGGGTTTCATAGTTCCTTTATTCGTGACTCACATAAGATGATTAGGGGTCGACATGTCGTACATACAAAAATTACAACCGTCCAGCATAATTCTGTTACAATATAAAAATATTCATTGCAGATGTTGTACGGTTTTCTTCCATATCGTTCCTTATTTATCTACATTTAGATCAAGCTCACTTTTATCGACCTCCCTTGATTAATCATTAAGTACTACTTATTCTACATTCTCAATGGCATCAGGCTCAGTATTACAATCACGTCGTGCTTTCATAGCTGGTAGATGGCTTCTCTCATACGTTGATTGTTGTCAACGTACGTATTGGCCATAGCATCATCAAGCCATGGTGCTTGACCGTGCACTGCTTGCTAATTTTTAAATTGCAAAGCAATTATTTAGTATACCCAATTCCCAGACCTGGCCATTCTTTGTTTTTGAACCCCGACCGTCAACCGTGCAATCGCTATAACAGGCATTCTGTTATACATATTTCAGAGCCATACAGCACAACTGGTCTAATCAGTGTTTTGTATATTGTGATCTTGGTGTTACGAGATAGCACATTTGATTTTAGCAAATGTTGTAGTGCATAGTATATCTTATTTCCAGAGTTGATTCTAGTTTGTATTTCTTCCCTTATGATGTTGGAGCAGTTGAAGATTGTACCCAGGTATTTGTATGTTTCCGTTCTTTTAATGGTCATACTATCTATTTGTATGTGGCCAGACTTTTTAGCCGTTCCTTCTCTTGAAATTACCATATATGTTGTCTTACCTTGGTTGATAACCAGCCCCATTTGTTGAGCTTTTCCCTTCAAGTGAGTCAATATTTCCAATGTCTTTTGTTCATTTTCCCCTGTAATATCTATATCATCTGCATAACCAAGCAGTTTGGATGTTCCTCCATTAGCACATTCCTCCTTTACCTTCCTTACAACTTTCTCTAGAGCCAGATTGAAAAGGAGCGGCGATAGTGCATCACCCTATTTCAAGCCAGGTGTTATTTGGAAAGGGTTGATTTCCTCCCTTTAAATGTTACTATGTTACAAGTATCTTCCATGCATAGTCAGGTCATGTTGATTAACTTCCTTGGTATTCCAAATTCCTGCATAGCATTCCATAGACTATTCCTATGGACACTATCATAAGCCTTTTTAAAATCCACAAAAAAGTTATGGAGATCTCTTTTATATTCCCAACTTTTCTCGGCTATTTGTTGTAAGATAAATATCTGATCTATTGTTGATCTGTTTTGTCGGAAACCCGCCTGGTAATCACCTAATATGTCTTCTGAATATGGTTTTAGTCTATTTAGTAAAACCGCGGATAGTATCTTATAGCTTATGGACAGGAGTGATATTCCTCTATAATTTTCACATTGGAACTTGTCTCCTTTCTTAAAGATAGGTATCAATAATGACTCTTTCCAGTCATGGGATAATTATTCTATCCTCCAGTTTTGTATTATTAGTTCGTATAGCTTTAGATGTAATGCATGACCGCCTGCCTTTATAAATTCAGCAGCAATTACATCAGCCCCAGTTGCCTTATTGTTTTTAAGTCGTGTTATTACATATAGGATTTCTTCAAAAGCAGGTTCTTCAATTTGTGGTTCACACGTTAGAACCGCTTCATGTGGGTTAGTGTTACTTGGAGCTTCACAATTTAGTAATTCAACAAAGTATTCTTTCCATATGTTACACATTTCTTTATTGGTATTTATCAAATTCCCATTTTTTCATTAGAAGAACATTAGAATATATAATATGTGAGCATTTGAAGTGCCGTTAGAAAAACACTAGACGGGTCATTAGATCAACATGCAAAGAACACTAAGAAGAAACATTAAAACATTCAAAGAGCCATTATATGAATATCTGATTAGCCAGTACACAAACCATTACAAGATAATTAGAAGGATAACAGAAGCATATACAGAGCTACAAAGATTAGATTGACTCGGTCATCTTATGCGAATGAAGCCCTACCAACTGTCCATAATCTCCTAGAACAGTAAACTGTCTGGTTTCTAGGCACGAGGAGAATATAGACTATATTGGATTGATCAGCAAGGTGGCATGGGTAATCGCGCTTAAACTTCCTGATGGCGGGGTAGTGGGACTTCCTGATGGCGGGTAGTGGGATCATTACGCACACCAGTCACTTGGACTTACACGCTGGATTCTTGTTCAGAAAGGAATGGTAAACTACTGAACCTAAAACTGAAATGAAAGTAAATATATTATTTATAGCAACGTCCTGCAATGGACATGCGAGACGTATTTATTTATTTATTTATTTATTTATTTATTGAATTTATATATCAGAAATATTCCACGAAAGCAATGAATCTGGATTCCATAGTGTCACACATGACACAATTTGTTAGTCAATGTGTTGATGGGTGAGGATGTGTGTATGGGAAAGGGGGGGATGTGTGTGAGTGTATGGGTGGTGAGATGTGTAGTTAAGGGATTTGTGATTGGGGATTGGAGATCTGGGGGGGGGGGGAGGGGGGGGGTGGTTGACGAGTGGGTGGGTGGAGGATGTGTGGGAGGGTGAGTGTGTGTAGGTTGGGGGTGGGAGGGGATGTGTGTGTGGGGGTGCGGGATGTGTGGGTGGGGGATTTTGTGTGGGTGGGTGATATGTGTGTAAGTGGGCGATGTGTGGGTGGGTGCGGGTTTTGTGTGTGGGTAAGTGTAGGATATGTAAGATGGCAGGAATATGTGTGTGTGGGTGTTGGGTATGTGGTTGGGGGATGTGTGTTTGGCTGAGTGGCTGGGGTGTGTGGGTGGGTGGTGGAGGATATGTGGGTGGATGAGTGTTGGTAGGTTATGGGATGGGTGGAGGATGTGTGCGTGTGGGTGGGGAGATGTGTGAATATGTGGGATGTGTGGGTGGGCATGGATGGGTGGTTGCATGCATGTGTGCCTGGGTTTGTGTGTGGGTGGGTGGGGGATTGTATTGGGGATGCGTGCTGGGTGGGAGATGTGTGCTGGGTGGGAGATGTGTGTGTGAGTGGGGAGATGATGTATGTGGGGTGTGTGTGGGATGTGTTGGTTGGGGGATGGGTGGATGGATGGGGTCATGTATGTGCCTGTAGATATGTGTGTGGTTGGGTGGTGGATGTGTGTGTGGGAGACACGCGGATGGATAGGGGATGGGTGGGTGGGGGATTTGTCTCATAACATGGTAACATGCATTGTTTATGCTTACAACATTCATTTGACAATATTTTTCCCCTATGTGAATGCACTATGCACTGATGATCGAAAGATGAGTGATTGGAAGGGCCGAATGTAAGACGGGCCTGCGTGCCCAATTTGTTCCCTTCGAAAGTAAAGTTCGTTCGTTCGTTCGTTCGTAGTCACATGTCCTTTCCAAGACGTTGCATTCAACACCAGCATGTATTGGATGTTTGTGATTCTATAATAAAATGTACGCTAAGTAGCTTGCCACTGTTTTCTGAACGGCCCACTCTAATACCAGTGTAAGCATCAAACCCACGCGGGCACCACCCGATTCGCCAGTCGCTGACATCGACCCGGTATGTCGGGATGTTGTATCTGTGTCCACTACCATTAATATACAGACACTGACAAGAGCAGTGGTTCTCAACTCTTTTTGGACCATGCACCCCTTCACCATACGTTCAGAAAATCATTATCTCCCCCCCCCCTTCAGTATTTCCTCCCTACAAATCCCCCCCCCCTCTTTCGCTCCTACATAGTATACGTAAAAATGGAAGCTAAATATAATAACACATACTAGAGCAAGTCTAGACGTCTACATAACACGTGATTTGCGGGTCTACTTATGTTATATAACGAATTTCAGAAGGGCGAGAAGTACAGAATCGGTAAGTATGGAGGGAAAAACAATATCAAGTAATCGGTGCTTGTACTAACGCGATCTTGATATAATCTTAATTCCCCCCCCCCCCACCCGGAAACCTTAAAATTCTCCCGGGGGGGGGGGGGATTCCCTACCGGTTGAGAATCACTGGACTAGTGAAACACATGACTAATTATACTATGTGACAGATACGGAAGCATGGATCTCCCATACTGTTCGCTTCAATCCGCCAAAGATTAGACACGCCAAATCAAATCAAACATTCAGTTCTTCATTTAATCTCCGCAATAATACATCAATAATATGATAACGAAAAGGTTACAATATTTACTATACAGTTACACACACACACAATATACCAAGTAGCAGTCTATCAGGGAAAAGAAAACATTAGATTTACACTAGTTAACACCAAAGATTTAAAAATAAATAAACAATCAGAAATAAAGACACAATGTGCATTTAGACTATTTACAGCTTGTATTTTCATAGCAGGGCAATGAATGACATTACTTCTGTGACCAATCTCGGACGACTTATGTATCTTTCGTATCCATCGTCTGGGATGTGAATAAATGTACTAGGGTCAGTGTTATGGTTACAAAAATAACAAGAAAGTAAACTTTTGGCCTCCCGAAAGCTCTACTATTTCATTATTGCATTACTTCAGATTCATTTATGTGACATGTAGTCTATACATCTTTACGTCGTGAACAAACCAGACCGACTGGGGATTACTGTGGTGGGGGAAATGTAAGTATCGAGAGACGTTCTGTGAAGAGAATATGTACGTAATGTAAGGAAGAGTATCTCTAATTTGCGTTGAAAACATCTATTGAAGAAAACATCTTTTTATTCCTTCTCCTCCCCCCTCTCATCGCGTGATCCTCCCTCTTCTCTACGCAGTATCATAAGCTGAAGGTGTATATTACCACGGGATAAATAATCACAGATAATAAGATAGTAAAGGCTCCTTATACACGCCTTGAGAAGTATGTGGCATTTGGTAATATCCCTATATTTTTATAGCCCAGTTTGCAATCAAGAGGTTTTCGGCAGCCCCTACTTCCCAAGTTATTTCCTGATACAATTTTTAATTACATGTAATACTATTTTTAAATATTAAACCTTTCTGATGCTATATGTTTCAAGTGTATCTTTAATTTCGTAAACGCGACATCTCAAACTGATTGATTCACTTCTTTTTTTTTTTTTTTTTTTTTTTACAATCGTGGCATTATATGGTTGCAAGCGAAAATGACAGGAATAATATTAAGCAGAGAACTGAGGTGTGATATAATAAGCTAGCCTACGCGCTCAATATGCCACCTATAAAAAAGACAAAGACATAAAAGAAGATTAGTTGAAGACGAATCCAACAAAGGAGAAGGAGAAGAAGGAAATGGCGTGGGAGACTTAATGAAGATATCACCAGTAAAAATAAAGCATTCGTCAACAGAAAGAAGAGATAGAACATCGATAAGGTAATTAATTCATAGGAAGTGGCTGAAGGGCATTGACTTGCATACTGGCATGTCGGTCTGATGGTCAAGACAGGGAGCCTTTAAAACATTAAAGTCAATTCCTGGGGTAAATGGGTACCAAGACACGTTCTGCCACGTGAAGGCAGCGAGTGTGATGGTGACCTCATGACCCATTGAATCATCATCATCATCATCATCATCATCATCATCATCATCATCATCTACTGCTTTTGCCGTCAAGTGTGTTGGGGAGGAATTGTTGACCTTCTAGAGGCCGATGGGTGGCGCTGGACAGTTTTATCCGCGTGAGTGTTTAATGTATTTGATATCGTCAATACATTTTCTTCTCGGGCGTCCTCGTGCGCTAGTATCAAACCTTATTGGATGTTGCGCTAGTGATGATAGTTGATGATGTTGCATTTTGGTTCTTGTTCGCTCGCTTTGAACTCAAGCCTAGTGCATACTACTTCTAGTGCACTGGACTGATATTTGAAAGTGGATTAGTTTTCACTACTACCACTGTCCCTCAACATCAGGCGAACCCACTCCGATTTAAGAGGAACTTGTATTTTACATCCTCAAGGACCAGACGTCAGTATGTTAATCCAACTGACAGGTGTTGTATTCTAACGAGATGGCGGAACCATGTGTTCTTCTGCCTTTCAGTGTATGGGGTACAAATTGTTGATCGCACTGTCTGTCTGATAACATCATTTCTTACTCCGTCTGGGATATTTATATTGACAGCTCTTCTCAAGCATCTCATCTCATAGACGTTGATTTTGAGAAAGTGTTATTTGGATGTGTGGATAATGTCCAAGATTGATACACTGGTAGCGTATAATCGGTGCATTGAGTGTCTTTTTGAATTTAAACATACGGATCTAGCACTATTTGCCCAACGCGCACTAACAACGTCTCAAGCTAATATAATTGTGAACTTCAAATTACACAAAGAAAATACACCATTCAGTACACCAAGAAAAATACATCATTATAAACTCTATGGACCGCTGAGTGAACTAAAAAAAGACTGTTAGATTCATACAAGAGACAACATTGCAGTTATAGACATATTTCAAGCGAACGAAAGAAGAAGAAGAAATACATCATTCAGTACACCAAGAAAGTACGTCATTCAGTACACCAAGTAAGTAAATCATTCAGTCTCATCTAATCTCATTATGTTCCTCTTGTACGTTGCTTTGAGGTGAAGTATAAACAGCAGGAGAGTGCCAGATTATGGGCTTCATGTATCGATATCAAATGGTATCGATATCATATGGTGATATCAAAGAAAATGATGACACCAAAATGTGACATAGAAGTAGAAGGAAAAATTCTTAACCAAGTGGATAATTTTAGATACCTA
This sequence comes from Cepaea hortensis, assembly GCA_963921405.1. NCBI lineage: Eukaryota > Metazoa > Mollusca > Gastropoda > Stylommatophora > Helicidae > Cepaea > Cepaea hortensis. The sequence continues at coordinate 136,238,352 of OY992878.1, read as the reverse complement.
GGGACATTTATAACATCAGATGGAAGATGTACAACAGAGATTAAGAGCAGAATAGGGCAAGCAAAGGCCGCGTTTCAGTAAATGAAGAGTATCTTGTGCAATAGGTCACTATCACTGAGTTTAATAAAGAGAGTGCTGAAATGCTATGTAGAACCACTTTTGCTGTATGGCAGTGAATCTTTAAATGTAAATGAACAAATTAAGAAGAAATTAGAAGCAACAGAGATGTGGTTCCTGAGACGAATGTTGCGAATTCCTTGGACTGCCAGAGTAACTAACAACGATTGCCTGAAAAAGGCTAATGAAACTAGAACACTATATACAACAATAAGAAAGAGACAGACAGCTTTCTTTGGTCATGTAATGAGAAAAGAGGCATTGGAGAACATCGTGACAACTGGAAAGATTGAGGGGAAGAGAGGCAGAGGCAGACCAAGAGAAATCATGCTGGATGGATTGAGACGGTGGCACGGAGGAATATCAGCAGCAGAGTTGATCCAGAAAACCAAAGACCGAGATCTGTGGAAAGCCATGAACGCCTACGCCAGCTGGCAGGGCACTTAATGATGATGATGATGTATCGATATTCCCATGGATTCTGCTATTCCATCCGTCCATCGTTTACGTGGTCCGCCTCTTCCTCTGCTTCCATTTGGTCTGAACATTATTGCTTGTTGTGGTATACTGTTAGTGGTAACAGTGACTTTTCTAATGTCGACGCCAATCAACACCATTCCGAATCAAAAAGGAGAAAATCGCTTCAAATGTTCCCCATGTTAACTCTTTCGCTACCAAGGGCCTATACATCGTCACAATGACCGACTCTGGTGGCAATTGGTTATTCTATCGACACAGAATGATCAGTGGTTTATTTGATACATTTCTGCTCCATTTCGGAATTTTAAGTTACAGTAAACTGAAAAGTCACACAGCCGGAACATAGCTACATCATCATTGTGCTGTCAAACATTTGCCAGCATTGGATTCTTGCGAATTTTTAAGTTTAAAAGTAGCGTTAATTTGTTTATTTTGGTTTTTCACAATGGAAACGCCCACGAGTATGCGACCTCGTATAATGACTTCAGATCAAGCTAGGTTACTGTTTTAAACAGTTTTCAACAATAGTGATTCCGATATTAGTGAAGATTCAGAAAGAAGTTTTAGTTGTGAGTCTAAAGTTTTAGCACGTGGTAATAAAGAAACCAATGAAAGTTCGTCAGCAGCTGAGGTGTCTGACAATGAATGTCCGTCTGACAATGAATGTCAGGATGTCACAATTACTTCTCAGCGCAAAGGAAAGCAAACAGTACAAAATAAGAATAAAACTGGAAGAAGAAACTCGAATTTACAAGCTTCTGTAGAGCGTGATGCACCTATCCCATCATCTTCAACAGCATCAACATGGCAAAATGTGTCAGAAGGGGAAACAAAACCGAAGTTTGAGTTTCGTCCTCGAAGATCTCACGTCAACTCTAAACTTTATCAACTTCAATCACCTATGGGTTTTCTCAAAGTGTTTTTTGATGATGACATAGTGGATTGTTTAATTAAAAATGTAAACGAATATGCAGAAAAGATGATGATGCAGAACACTCCTAAAAGAAAACATTCTAGTCTGTTATCCTGGACACCACTCACGAAGCACGAATGGCGGAAGTATTTGTCATTATTGCGATGGGACTTGATCCAAGACCATGTATCAAAGACTATTAGAGTACAAGTGCACATTTATATACTCTTTCGTATGCCACTATGTTTCCCAGGAATCGATTTGAATCTATGTATCACACCATGTTTCACGTATGTGAACCAGAGGCAGCAGGTGCACACACACACAAAATCGATCCTCTTGTTGACATGATTCTGAAGAAATTCCAGGAAGCATTTTACCTATTTGAAAATGTGTCCATTGATGAAATGCTTATTGGGTGGAAGGGCAGATTTCAGCATAGACAATACAATGCAACAAAGCCTCACAAGTACCACATCAAAACATTTGGCCTTTGTGATTCTGCGACTGGGTATATGTTGGATTTAAAAATTTACTATGGAAGAAACACTGAATACAGTCCGGATTTAGATCCCACAATTGCTCATGCAGTGAAAGTGTTTGCCACACTACTGAATGTTCTCGGAGCTGGCCATCACATCTTTGCTGACAGATTCTACACTTCGAAAGCTCTGATTGATTATCTGCATTCCATCAATTTCAATTATACAGGGACACTGAATGTCAACCGAGTAGGCTTCCGAACAATAACCTAGCTTGATCTGAAGTCATTCTACGAGGCCGCATACTCGTAGGCGTTTCCATTTCCATTCCATTTAGAAAATTGGTGTTTGTTCAGTAAATTCAACAGGATTAGCAGTGATTTAGCAGTGATCAGGATAACAACGCCCTTTGGTAAGTGCAATGTTTTAATCATTTTTACCTCTTTTTGTCAGATTATATTATTATTTTTATTATATTTACAACCTATAGCAATAATTCCAATACCAACATATTCCTTGTGCAATCCCCTTTATTTTGATATATAATACAACATGTCTGCTACAATTTTAACCATTTTCATAACATTATTGTGACACATACCTACTTCCAGTTTTCTGCCATTATTTTTTTTTTCATTTTGTGTGAAAAAGACATGGTTCAGAATATGCAGCAAAGCTTCCTTTTGGGTAATTTTAATGAGCAATACTGTTTATAATGTTGAAGACAAGTGGTGTATGTTTGATTATTCAGTACATTAAACATGATTAGCAGTATAGGAGTATAGAAAACACCTTATAAGTGCAATTTTTAAAATAATTTTTACCTCTTTAATTTCAGTTGTTATTATTAAACCTCTCACTGAGTATATATATATATATATATATATATATATATATATATATATATATATATATATATATATATATATATATATATATACCCACATAATACATATATACGTAGCTGAGTGCGCATTTTATGTCATCCATTATAAGAAACTTACAAAAACAAGAACAAAGAACAACAGCAATGAAGTACTCATTAAAAAATGAAGCACTTGATGTAGATTTCCGAATAAAGCGCACTAAAAGGTTTGTGATTTTGTTTTGTTAACGATCACATTCAATGCACATGGGTATCCCCAGTAATGCTTTGTCTTCTCCCATACATCACACGGTGAGAATGTCAGACAATACACGCCAGCATAAACATTGAATAACAAAGGTTTACCTAAAAGGTTTGTCATTGAGCCGAAATTATGTAATCATATTACTAAGTGTTTCCAAAGTTGGACGATTTGATGTTAATCTTCATTAAACAATTGCGTTGTTGTGCCATTGGTGTTCAGACTCATTCCTCATGTTCTGCCATGACACTTCGCTTTCATGATTATCCCATTTAATTGACTAAAGCAGTGGTTCCCAAGCTTTTCAAGCAGAGGGCCATATCTACTATTTTCGGTAGTTAAGCGGGCCACAACGTTATAAAATTATAAACGTCGTACAATATCATTCTTACCTTTCTTAACTTTCGTCAACAAAATTCTAAAACTTTAAAGGCAGTCAGCGTCAGTACTACACTGCGGTCATTTTTTTGGTTTAAAATCAAAAGTTCATTTAACAATAAATCTTTTATCAGTTTCGAAAATCGCTATTAATGTAATTAATTTATAATTGTAACTGTTCTTCGTAATCAGTTACTTAAGTTAAGATGCCAGTTTATCAATTTTTGGGCACAAATCTAACGTGCCCAAAGTCATAAGTGCAGCTAGGTTACTGTCGGTGAGTCTGGAACGTAGCTTGTTTTTTTTTTTTTTTTATAACAGCCATTACAGAAAATGATTGCTCGCATCTGTAAGTCGAACCCAGACGAGAAATGGAACGCAAGTGTTCCAATTGTTCGACAGACAATTGATGCCAGAATGAAATCGTATGATCAGCGGGCCGTGGTTCGGGAACCTCTGGACTAAAGCGAGTCACCGGGGTTCATTACAGGCAAGGATATTACGTCACCTAGATGCCGCATGTGATTAGAAGGGGATGATTTCCTGCCTTCATCTATACTGTTATTCTGTCGGCACAAATCGCATTAATAACCTGCTAGTTTTGGCATGCTGTTAGGTAAACTGTCATTTGTACACATCGTGTGAAACACTATTACCAATATTGCTGAGAGTTCAAAGAAGACGAGTGTATGTTTCACCTGGATTGCTCATCACTGTTGAACCTGAATGGAGTTCAATGATGATTGAACACCAGTGCTGCATCAATGCAAGAGTTGCATGAAGATTAACATCAAATCGTCCAACGATGGATACACTTAGTAACATAATTCTATCTAATATTTCAGAGCGTTAGGGCATAGAACATTTTTTATTTACACTAATGTCATCATTCTGTCATCGTAAATTAAATCTTTCATATAAAACATCTATTGTGATCATCAATATATTTTCGTCCATTGACTTGATACGCCATATATCACACAATTTAGTTTTGGTTTCTTATGTCTCTACTTATATATGGTGGTATTATAACTTTTCTTGACGTTTCCAAATTAGTCGCATTGACGATTGGACCATGTCTCTTTCGATTCAATATACAGTGGTACCTGGGGATACGAACGCCTCAGGTCACGAACAATTCAGGTTACGAACAACAACTTCGAAAATTGTATGTCTTGGGTAACGAACAGTGCCTCGGGTTACGAACGAAGGCGAGAGAGAGAGAGAGTGAGAGAGAGAGAGAGAGAGAGAGAGAGAGAGAGAGAGAGAGAGAGAGAGAGAGAAAGAGAGAGAGAGCAAGGTGTAACATTGAAGACAAACGATTACGTACAGTACAAACAGTACGACAGATGAGCTTGTGGATCTTCAGAACGAACAGCTAAAGATATTAAAGGAGGAGTAATCGTCCGATGATGAGGAGTCAGTGACCATTTCAATTGTCAGGATTAAAGAAATTTGCAGCAAGTAGGCAGACGTCGAAGACTTCATTGTGAACCATCATCCAAACAAACGTGTTGCTAACAGGGCAGTAAACCTGAAGAATGATAACACAATGACCCACTTCAGAAAGATTCTCCAGCAAAGGAAGAGACAAATTTCCCTTGATAGTTTCTTGGTGCAGAAAGATTCCCAGTCGGCTGTCAAGAAACAGCGACAAGATACTCCTGAAACTAATGATTCAGAAAAACAAAGAACGTGACAAATTTTCCATGATCGTTTTCTTGGTAATAAAGATAGACTACATCTTTTTTTTTTTCTAATTAAACTTCCTGATGGCGGGGTAGTGGGACTTCCTGATGGCGGGTAGTGGGATCATTACGCACACCAGTCACTTGGACTTACACGCTGGATTCTTGTTCAGAAAGCAATGGTAAACTACTGAACCTAAAACTGAAATGAAAGTAAATATATTATTTATAGCAACGTCCTGCAATGGACATGCCAGACGTATTTATTTATTTATTTATTTATTTATTGAATTTATATATCAGAAATATTCCACGAAAGCAATGAATCTAGATTCCATAGTGTCACACATGACACAATTTGTTAGTCAATGTGTTGATGGGTGAGGATGTGTGTATGGGAAAGGGGGGGGGGATTTGTGTGTGTGAGTGTATGGGTGGTGAGATGTGTAGTTAAGGGATTTGTGATTGGGGATTGGAGATCTGGGGGGGGGGGGGGTGGTGGTTGGCGAGTGGGTGGGTGGAGGATGTGTGGGAGGGTGAGTGTGTGTAGGTTGGGGGTGGGAGGGGATGTGTGTGTGGGGGTGCGGGATGTGTGGGTGGGGGAGATTGTGTGGGTGGGTGATATGTGTGTAAGTGGGCGATGTGTGGGTGGGTGCGGGTTTTGTGTGTGGGTAAGTGTAGGATATGTAAGATGGCAGGAATATGTGTGTGTGGGTGTTGGGTATGTGGTTGGGGGATGTGTGTTTGGCTGAGTGGCTGGGGTGTGTGGGTGGGTGGTGGAGGATATGTGGGTGGATGAGTGTTGGTAGGTTATGGGATGGGTGGAGGATGTGTGCGTGTGGGTGGGGAGATGTGTGAATATGTGGGATGTGTGGGTGGGCATGGATGGCTGGTTGCATGCATGTGTGCCTGGGTTTGTGTGTGGGTGGGTGGGGGATTGTATTGGGGATGCGTGCTGGGTGGGAGATGTGTGTGTGAGTGGGGAGATGATGTATGTGGGGTGTGTGTGGGATGTGTGGGTTGGGGGATGGGTGGATGGATGGGGTCATGTATGTGCCTGTAGGTATGTGTGTGGTTGGGTGGTGGATGTGTGTGTGGGAGACACGCGGATGGATAGGGGATGGGTGGGTGGGTGGGGGATTTGTCTCATAACATGGTAACATGCATTGTTTATGCTTTCAACATTCATTTGACAATATTTTTCCCCTATGTGAATGCACTATGCACTGATGATCGAAAGATGAGTGATTGGAAGGGCCGAATGTAAGACTGGCCTGCGTGCCCAATATGTTCCCTTCGAAAGTAAAGTTCGTTCGTTCGTAGTCACATGTCCTTTCCAAGACGTTGCATTCAACACCAGCATGTATTGGATGTTTGTGATTCTATAATAAAATGTACGCTAAGTAGCTTGCCACTGTTTTCTGAACGGCCCACTCTAATACCAGTGTAAGCATCAAACCCACGCGGGCACCACCCGATTCGCCAGTCGCTGACATCGACCCGGTATGTCGGGATGTTGTATCTGTGTCCACTACCATTAATATACAGACACTGACAAGAGCAGTGGTTCTCAACTCTTTTTGGACCATGCACCCCTTCACCATACGTTCAGAAAATCATTATCTCCCCTCCCCCTTCAGTATTTCCTCCCTACAAATCCCCCCCCCCTCTTTCGCTCCTACATAGTATACGTAAAAATGGAAGCTAAATATAATAACACATACTAGAGCAAGTCTAGACGTCTACATAACACGTGATTTGCGGGTCTACTTATGTTATATAACGAATTTCAGAAGGGCGAGAAGTACAAAATCGGTAAGTATGGAGGGAAAAACAATATCAAGTAATCGGTGCTTGTACTAACGCGATCTTGATATAATCTTAATTTCCCCCCCCCCCCACTCGGAAACCTTAAAATTCTCCCGGGGGGGGGGGGGATTCCCTACCGGTTGAGAATCACTGGACTAGTGAAACACATGACTAATTATACTATGTGACAGATTGAAGACAAACGATTACGTACAGTACAAACAGTACGACAGATGAGCTTGTGGATCTTCAGAACGAACAGCTAAAGATATTAAAGGAGGAGTAATCGTCCGATGATGAGGAGTCAGTGACCATTTCAATTGTCAGGATTAAAGAAATTTGCAGCAAGTAGGCAGACGTCGAAGACTTCATTGTGAACCATCATCCAAACAAACGTGTTGCTAACAGGGCAGTAAACCTGAAGAATGATAACACAATGACCCACTTCAGAAAGATTCTCCAGCAAAGGAAGAGACAAATTTCCCTTGATAGTTTCTTGGTGCAGAAAGATTCCCAGTCGGCTGTCAAGAAACAGCGACAAGATACTCCTGAAACTAATGATTCAGAAAAACAAAGAACGTGACAAATTTTCCATGATCGTTTTCTTGGTAATAAAGATAGACTACATCTTTTTTTTTTTTCTAATTTTACATTTAATTCATTTAGTTGTTTTCTTTCTCTTTATTTAATACATGAAGTACACGTATTCTTTGCGTTTTGTCAGGTAAACGACCGGATGTTAATAAAAAAAACGATTCTTTCATCTTGAAACGGATTGTCTTTATTTAATTGATTTCAATGTTTCGGGTTACGAACGTTTCGGGTTACGAACCGAGTTCTGAAACGAATTAAGTTCGTAACCCGAGGTACAACTGTACTTCTTTCTGCTTTCTCTACTTACATGAAACTAATTGGTGTCATTACTTTCTGCAAGCCCTCTTTATTCCAAGACATGTTCTTTCTTTTGTAGTTTATGCATATTGTTTATACTTCAGTACATGCATTACATACTTGTATCTGTTTTCTGTTGAACTAAAGTTTCAGCTTTTGAAAACCAAAGTACTTACGCATATCGTAATTTCAAAAACCAAAATATATACTCTTATATCTACACAACACTCTCCAAGTCTCTTCATCGATTGCTGTAACGTACCACCGTTCAATGGGGTGATACTGTTTACTTTAAGAACCACTTATTTAGATATACACTAATAAATAAATACAAGATAGAACTCCAATATTCTGTCGGATTGAGTAAGTACGCAGGGCCAGAGATCGCCAGAAAAATACCAGAATAGCCAGCACAGATTCAGGCTTGAATCTGCTTGGTACAATCCATTAACTAATTTATTTCTTCTACGTCGTGCTATTTTAATTACCAAAGGAAGAGATGTCGAAATGAAATAGAATTGATCCGGTCAATTTTCTTTTACAGGCGAACTAAGAAAGAAATGGGAATCGAACTACAACAGATGTACAGACAAGAGAATAAATTGCTTGCTCCATACATGATGGGAAGTTCACACTGTGTAGGATGTGTCTGTGTAAGTAATAGGATATGAGTACAAGTACATGTGTGTCTATCCGTCTACTTATATATGCGTGTTTATGGGTGTGTGGGTATGTGGGTGTGTGAGTGCGAGGGCAAGTAGGGTGGTAAGTGGGAAAGGATATGTATTATGGTACGTACTTACGCCCGCAGCAACGGGTAAGATGTATGCTTGAACGGGTGTCTCTGTGTGTGTGTGTACCTATGCGTTTGTGTCGTGCATCTGCCTATGTGTATGTGTGTGTATGTGTGTGTCTACATGCCTGCTTACATGGATGGATGAGTGGATGGATGGATGGGTGGGTGGGAATATGTCTGTCTGTCTGTCTGTCTATATGTCTGTCTGTCTGTCTGTCTGCCTGCCTGCACTCACGCTTGCGCGCAGTGAGGCAGGTAGGTAGGTCTGTCTGTCTGCCAGTCTGCCTGCCTGTCTGCCTGTATGTCTAACTGTTTGCCCTCCTGCCCCCTTGTCCGCTTGCCTGCCGCCACGCACTCATGCACACACGCAAACAGACAGACAGACAGACAGACAGGCCTGTCTGTCTGTCTGTCTGTCTGTCTGTCTGTCTGTCTGTCTGTCTGTCTGTCCGTCGGTCTGTAGGTGGGTAGGTCTGTATGTCTGTTTGTTTGTCAGTAGGTGGGTAGGATTGTCTTTTTGTCTGTCTGTAGGTGGGTAGGTGGGTCTGTATGTCTGTCTGTCTGTGTGTTTGTCTGCCCTCCTGCCCTCGTGCTTGTCTGCCTACCAGCATGCAGGCTTGTGTGTCTGTCTGTCTGTAGGTGAGTAGGTCTGTCTGTCTGTAGTAGGTGGATAGGTGGGTAGGTTTGTCTGCCTGTTTGTTTGTCTGTAGGTGGGTAGGTGGGTAGGTCTGCCTGTCTATTTGTTTGTCTATAGGTGGGTAGATCTGTCTGTTTGTCTATCTGTAAGTGGATAGGTGGGTAGGTCTATCTGTTTGTCTGTCTGTAGGTGGGTAGGTCTCTCTGTCAGTTTGTCTATCTGTAGGTGGGTAGGTCTGTATGTCTGTCTGTAGGTGGGTATGTGGATAGGTCTGTCTGAAGGTGGGTCTGTCTGTCTGTAGGTGGGTCTGTCTGTCTATAGCTGGGTAGGCGGGTCTGTCTGTAGGTGGGTAGGTGGGTCTGTATGCCTGTCTGTCTGTAGGTGGGTAGGTGTGTCTGTCTGTCTCTCTGTCTGTCTTTTTGTCTGTCTGTCTCTCTGTCTGTAGGTTGCTAAGTGGGTCTATCTGTCTGAAGTGGGTAGGTGGGGCTGACTGTCTGTAGGTGGGTAGGTGGTATGTTTCTCTGTATGTCTGTAGGTGGGTAGGTGGGTCTGTCAGTCTGTCTGTAGGTGGATAGGTGGGTATGTCTGTCTGTCTGTAGGTGGGTAGGTGGATATGTCTGTCTTTCTGTAAGTGGGTAGGTGGGTATGTTTGTCTGTCTGTAGGTGGGTAGGACGGTCTGTCTGTCTGTCTGTATGTGGGTAGGTGGATTTATCTGTCTGTCTGTAGGTGGGTAGGTGAGTATGTCTGTCTTAGGTGGGTAGGTGGGTCTCAATATCTGTCTGTCTGCCGGCATGCCTGCATGCGTGTAGGCGTGTGTGCGTGTGTGTGAGCGTGTGCGTGCGTGTGTGCATGTGTGTATGTGTATGTGTGTGTATGTATGCGTGTATGTGTATATGTATGTGTATATGTGAGTACGTACGTACGTATGTGTGTGTGTGTGTGTGTGTGTGTGTGTGTGTGTGTGTGTGTGTGAGTGTGTGTGTATGTTCGGCTAGTATCATATGACCAGTGCAGCGTCTCGTGGCGTGGAAAGAGTTTTTTCCTCATTACTGTATATATATCTATTTTGCTGACCTCGTCTACTGCCTCATTTTGCATTGTTCTACCCGCTTAACAACATGCCATCCCCGCTCTTAATCGCATGGCTTTGGTTTCTTGTTTTTAGTACCAAACATGGTTATGACCTCTTGTTTTCGCTCTTCGGTATCCGCCCCAGCCCCACCTTCCCATTGTTTTAATGTAATTCCCGACTACTATCTGGATTATTTTACCGCATGCGTTGTTTTCCATTTGTAGTTGAGGTTATCTTCCATCACATGTGTGTACCATTCATTATGCCTGCTTATTTTTACGCCTTAATGTATGTCGTATATTCTGAAGGGACTGGGGATCACTGTTGTGCATTACCCATATTCTGGTTTTAGAAGCTGGGCCCCATCCTCTTCCAATATGTAAATAAATCAAGAATACGACCCTTGAAGTATTACAGGCTCGGTTTAATTGTTTGTCTAGGAGTTAAAGGTCCTCTTTTAGGGAATAGTGAACACCAGGATTCTAATAGCTCTCGAACCCCCATGATATTCTGTGAAAATGTCTGAAAAGACTTCCTCAGTTTGAATCAGGTGAAATGTAGCATGGGTCTGGAATAGTCAAGAGATATTTCCCTTCTTTTAATTCTTTTGAGTGACTTAGTTTTGCTAAATAAATTATTTAACAAATACTGGTAGACATTGACATTTTGTTTACACAAATAAACAGGTAATTAACAGACAGGTTGAACTGACACATTAATATAAGATTCAGTTACTGTTCATGTCATTTATTGACTGGCCTGTTTCTTTTGGCTCTTTGTTACATCTCTCATTTTTTGGCAAATGTTCATCATGTCATATTGTCAAATGGGAAAATGCACATCAGTACCAATCAATCAATAAACAATAATCAATATTATGATCCTAAGTGTTGTAAATCTTCTTCTAAATAATGTAATGTTATACATTATAGTGTGGCATGAGGTTCAAATGGTTTATACAAATCATTGTGTCTGGGAGGGATTGCGTTTGTTGGCACTGAGAACGGTCACCTCTGAGTGGTAGATATGGGTTAAGCCTGGGTCCATGGACTGATGGATCCGCTTCAGTACTTGCCAGTGAAGCTACTCTGAAGGCTGCCCTTGCTCTGCTCAAGGCCTGAGGTTATCTTCCATCTCATGTGTGTAGGTCATCTTTTCTCTATCTGCCTCCCTCTTCTGGTCAGGTTGCCACCAAGAACATCACTGTGTAAAATTTACAGAGGCATGTATAATCCTACCAATGTAATTTTTCAAGCATGTTATTAAGTGTGAACACAACATAACAGGAAGGACAAGATCAGAAGAAGTGGTGTTGTGTTAATTTGTGTGGCGTCAGAGGTTATTACACTGGATGCACCTGCTATCATTTGGTACCTGCTGTATGCATTTTCTCAGTGTACCTGTGGTTCACTGAGAAGTGTACAATCAGATATAGATAGGAGTGATGATGTGTTGTTCCTTGGAGCATTCAAGTCAAGCTGATAATGCAGGACCAAGACAAGGATAAGATGGATTTTTATAAATGACATACAATTAAACATCTTCATCAACTCATTGTGTTATGCATTGTGTATATAAATGTTTATCTGTACCTTCCAAATTAACTATTTGTCTTCTTCTTCTTCTTCTTATAAATCATTTCCTTTTTACCTGCTGTTGTTGTGGTGTTATGTGGAGTGCTGTGTGATGTAATGTGTTGAGTTAACTTCTGTTGGCTGGGGTTCTCATAGCTTGTACCACTTGTCCCCCCCCCCCATCTTCATCAGCTAATATGAGTGTAACTCATCAAGTGTTTTATTGTTATTCATGTCCAACATACAGAATTTCTGATGTGTATTTGTTACAAAATGTAATCCATACAAGATCACGACAACAATACATTAGTAAGAGGTTGTTACATAAAGTACCCATCCTAATCCACCTCTCTTCTTCTTCATATTAATTTATTCTTCTTCTTTCTGTTAGCAGTGCACATCATGTCCCTGCTGTTGGCGATCAACAGTTGGCAATAGACCGAGGTTTTGTTTACCTTTTGGTCTGGACAGATTAACTACGCCGTCTGTCACAAATGGCGTCTGTGCAGCGTAACCTTTTTAAAGCAATGCATTTAATAAGTGCTTTGTCTGAGTGAAAATCAGACACATAAATACAATTATTTTCTATCAAACCCTATTATTTTAATTCGTAAAGAGGATAGAAAAGATATAATCCTTCTCTCAGCTCCTTAGATTTCGAATAGACAGAAATAAGAACGTTTTTAAGCGAGGCGGTGGTTCGTGTGCACAAACTGGCTTGTGTTTGCAAAAAGCATGTTAAAACAGTTTTGATGAAATGCATCAAAGTGCGTTTGAAATTCTCACCTCGTACAGTTTTCTGTTATAGATTATTGTAGTATGCACATAGTAAAGCTAACAGATGTAGTGAATAACTTCAGAGTTTGCAGTTTTGAAAAAGTGTGAGATTTGTTGATTTTGCCCGGGAAAGGCTAGGTGTAGCTAGAAGGTTGCAGTCAACAATTTTACAATTCAGAGATTTATTTTATAAGTAATACATATAATTTTGACGCACAAACAATGGATACCTCCATTACACACATCTGGGTATCACATTGTCCTGAGGATTCACAAGCTTACCTCGGGTTCGGATCAAACTGCCGTTTTTTCATGTAAAGGACAGGTCACATTTGCTCTCTGACTGTCCGTCAGGGCTGAAGATTGAGAAGTGCGCGGTTTAGAAGAAATTAACGCTTTCGCAGGTCAAAGTTATATCACGTGACCCGCTCCTTCCACTAATCTTTCTAGTTGGAGACGCTGTACCTTCTATTAATAGCCGACATCTGTCCATCTCGAGTGTCAAGTTGGTGTTCGATTCTCAATCGTGCGGTCAAATGTATGTCGTTCTCTGTTGTGGTGTGAAAATGTTGACGCGCTGTAAAATGATGGTTGGTGATTATGTCACAATGTAGTTACTTTATTTCTTCTTCTGACTTTGTGTTGTATTTAAAAATGTATTGCGGATGAAGGCTTGTCGCCATAACAATGTCTGTTTTATTGGGGGGAGGGGGGTCTTTTGTTTTGTTTTGGATTTTATTCTCTTAAGGATGGCTTTCGCTTCGTGTTTTCCATTTTAAAAGAGTTAATTACATTTCATTTATTGAATCAGCGAACCTGGTCAGTGCCAATGCCAGGCCAGGGAACAAATAAACATACAGATAGTTTTTTTTTCCCCGCATATCCTATTACAGGACATCGCTGTCAACACCAGCATTTTACCGCTGTTTTTGATTTCTTGGCACGATTGCGCTCAGTAGTTTGTCATTGCTTTCTGAGCGGCCGGCTCACAAATCCCGTAAGTAACGGCCACGGCGAGAAACGCTACCGATTCTCACGCAGCTGCGTTTGCTCACGTGGATAAACGGGATTACGGAGAAAGTCGCTAACACCTAGGCCAGGGAGATCGGCTAAGGAGAGCTCCCAAAAGACATACTATAATGAAAGTACCAGGTCGTAATAATACGGTGGATGTTCCAGAGTAATAGCCCTGTGCTTTTGGGATCCCTGCTTAAATAGGAATAGATGTGCTGGCGAATGTCACGCAACAGAATCCGGTTCCTTGATTCATTCTCCTTTTATTTCTCTGGGAAAACAAACATTTGAGATAGTAAGTTGTACAGTCGAGGAAATTATCAACTTCTATGATTCATGAGTTGAAGACATGCAGAGATTGGGGGAGGGGAGATAAGGGAATATAGTTTGGAATCATGTTAGAAGAAACATCGATTTCAGAAATGATTTTACGGTACACCAGAGGGAAGTTGAGTAGATACACAATGACAAACACTACGCGGCATGGGTTATAAGAAACATGTCTCTTGTCAGGGAGAATAAAATCTGGTTGTGGTTGATGATCTCTTCGGTAGTTATTCCAACACTCTTCAAATTACTCGTTATTAAAATTGTATAGTTAACATTTCACAATACGCTTTTGCTGAGTCACTGAGCGAGTGTGAACTTGTGACATGACTGATATATCAATCGTTTGATTGTGACCTGGATATGTCCAAATTATCATTCTATTCCATTCTTCTGTAATAAATATATAACGCTACCCTAGGTGTTTACATTGTTAAAAACGTTTGTCTGTGAGTGTGAAGTGTAGGTAAAGAATATTAAATGTCAATCTATTGTAGCTATTAGCTCCGGCGACGACCCCCAGGAGTCTCCGAGAAAATGCACTCGTGAACAGAAAGACTTAGCCCGGAATCAAACCCACAACCTTCGGAGCCTGAGGCAGACGGCTTGACTACTTCGCCAAGGAGATTATTGACTAATTTAAGTGCTATAGACAAAGACAGACGCTCGACTGCCGACTTGGTGGTTAAGGGTTCCAATCTCATGGTTGCGGATTTTAAAATAGATCTGGTCGTTAAAATGACTGCATCGAAAAGGGAGTTTAGATTAATGGATACAAATATGAGGCTAGCACCATATAGTCATTACGCTTCATGATGTGTAAAAGATGCCAATTTCTTTTTTTATTTTTATTTTAAATTTACTCAGTATCGTATGAAGAAATTGCAGTAAAATATTTTCACGTAATTTGGACAGAGAATAAAAGTAAAAGGAGACAGACAGACAGACAGACAGACAGACAGACAGACAGACAGACAGACAGACAGACAGACAGACAGACAGACAGACAGACAGACAGACAGACAGACAGACAGACAGACAGACAGACAGACAGACAGACAGACAGACAGACAGACAGACAGACAGACAGACAGACAGACAGACAGACAGACAGACAGACAGACAGACAGACAGACAGACAGACAGACAGACAGACAGACAGACAGACAGACAGACAGACAGACAGACAGACAGACAGACAGACAGACAGACAGACAGACAGACAGACAGACAGACAGACAGGCAGGCAGGCAGGCAGGCAGGCAGGCAGGCAGGCAGGCAGGCAGGCAGGCAGGCAGGCAGGCAGGCAGGCAGGCAGGCAGGCAGGCAGGCAGGCAGGCAGGCAGGCAGGCAGACAGACAGACAGACAGACAGGCAGGCAGGCAGGCAGGCAGGCAGGCAGGCAGGCAGGCAGGCAGGCAGGCAGGCAGGCAGACAGACAGACAGACAGACAGACAGACAGACAGACAGAGATGATAAATCAAGATAATATATTGCTAACATAGACATATACGAGCGAAAGACAGAGAGAGGAGGGACAGACAGAAGCATGTTGAGAGAAATAAAAAGATACACGGGAGTATGGACAATAAATGCATATAAATTAATGGCATGATTATAGAGTGCTGTTAAACATTCACAATTGTAATCCCTCACATCTATAATTACCGGTAAGTGTTTGCCCTGGGCACACCTAGGCATTAGAGTCTCGGGGGGTGGGGTGGGGGTGGGGGATTTCCTCGGCTGTGTAATCGCAACTAATTACAAACAGAAGCTTATATCTGAGTCTATCACCCAACAGGATGTACCACTAATGTGTCTCTAGAGCGCTATCCGTGTATTGTAAGAGAATAAGTGTCATTCCATCTTTATCGCTGGTTCAGAAAACACAAATTAATTAACCATATTGATTTGTATCAATCATTGAGTAGGATAATTATGCATTGCAGTGATGATTTTAAACAAATATGGGGGTCAGTTTCGTGCGACGCAAGAAAAGCTATTGCGGGAAGAATGCATGCAATTCAGAGGTTTATAAGCGTGGTCGCAACTTTATTTGCATTTGAGAAAACTATAATCAGTAATATATATATATATATATATATATATATATATATATATATATATATATATATATATATATATATATATATATATATATATATACATATATATATATATATTTTTTTTTTCCATTGGCACCTTGCCGTCTTGACAGACGATAGTTTGTGCTTTAAAAAGGCATAATAACTTTTAACTATGGCGGTAGCGAGTGTGACTGATAAGGCCAATTTGCGCTGTAAATGTCCGTAAAGTAAAGTAAAGTAAAGTAAAGTAAAGTAAAGTATAGTAAAGTAAAGTAAAGTAAAGTAAAGTAATCTTTCACATGCCCTAAGGCGCATTGGCATACATTTGATGACAACCATGCTCGCTGCCTTTGCCTCTCGAAACACTTCATGGAACTCATTCTAGGTTTAGTCGACAAGGTCAACTAAGAAAATATCTCCTCCACGTTAAAGTTTCGAACACATAACCACTTGGTCGGCAAACCAGTGTGTTAGCCACTGGTTTCTCGCGGCTCCCAACAAATCTAATGTCTTGTGAATTTTATAAAACAAAAAAAAGCATTGAATTCAACAATTCAGTAGTATTTGTTACCTATTAATGATAGTCTACCGTCCTCCGTGGCTAAGGTCTTGCGGACGCGATACATGAGGCAGCATACATGCGTTCGAAACACAGCTGCGACCGATTTTGCAGCAGACCGTGTCGTGCTGGGTTTTAACGTATTGGTCTGGGAGCCTTCGATCAGAAAGCAATGGCAAACTACTGAACGTAAACTTGCCAAGACATCAAGAACAGCAGTAGAATAATAGTAAAATGCTGGCGTTGTCAGCGAAGTCGCCTGTAAATAGAATAAGCAACCAAAAATTAAAAAAATAAAAACGATAGACTATGTAAGGTTTGAGGCAGAAATAAGAAAGAGAATATGAATGCCTTAAATTGACGACCCGAAGTATGAAACAGTCAACTGCTAATTGAAATTAAAGGTGACGATGTGTTACATGTATGCTCCAGTATTGTATGAAATAATGTAAAGTAGCATAAAGATTGTACGTTGACCTCTAACACGTAGAGGTCCGGTTCATTTCCTGGTATGGACTACCACTTTCTTGTAATATAAGAAAATGGCAGTTCATCTATCCACCTACACCCCTCCACCCTCTCAGACGCCATCGTAGTGTATCGGACATCTAGTCTTCTCATTAACTTTGAAAGAGTGATGCTATTTTAAGCACGCTATGCACGTTAAAGATTTCATGGCAGTTAGAAGTGGAAAATTAGAGGCTGAATAGGCTGCTGGCACGGCTAAATTTCAAACTTAGAAATCTATCCGCAATATAATAATTATAAAATGTCTTATTGTATTATACCAGAATTTAGATCCTCTCCAGTGCCACGGAATTCGTGCACCGTGAAAGATGCTCCGTGTATGATATATGGAGAGGGGTGCGACTGGGGAAGTTATACAGATGTCTCCGTGTATTGAAAATTACCGTTACAACAATTAAAATAAATAAACAGTTGTAACGTACAGAAAACAGAAACGTGGGCACTCGACGTGTATCTTCACCTAACGTTTCGAGGGGACCATGTAATTAAACGAATACATGCTCGACTTAACACTGCAGTAAACAAAACATTCTTTGCTGCTGAAACTATGAAACAACCGCCCCGATACCTCCATCTGTGAAAGAACTATTGTCTCCGTACAACAAATAAAATTTTATTTATCAACTCCGGTGTGGGTGCCAAACAGCTTACATATGTGGAACGGACCCGACAGTGAGCAAAGCGAGAAACAGAACATATACCAATGTTGGTGGAAACGAAAGTTCATCAGTTTTCAGAAATTCCCTGTGCCGTCAACAGGCTGTAAAACTCCAATCTCGGATATCTCTAAACAAGTACTAAATAGCGGCCATAAAATTAACAAAGAAAAGGCGTTTCGCATGTTGTATTCGACGATTAATAAACAGTTGCTCTTATATAATTTTGTTTCTTATTGCTCTGGTTACAATTTTTAAATGTTCTTATCAGAACCACTTATGCAATAAAAGTCTATAATTTTTTTTCCATATCTTATTTACAGGACATCGCTGTCACCACAAGCACTGATGTTGCCGATGTCTTTGCAAGTTTACGTTCAGTAGTTTGTCATTCTTTATAATACAGAAGAATAAAAAAAAATAACGTTTACTTAAAAATAGTTTTATTATAATAGTTCAATAACCATATCAGATAACAATAATAGCAGAGACATTTTTTTCGGGCTCGCTCGCTTTGAACTCAAGCGTAGTCCATACACACTATTTTTAGTAATGAAAGACTACATTTTGCATGTAGGTTAGCTTTCCCTATTAACAGTGTCCCTCGCCATCAGGTGAACCCACTCCGACTTCAGAAGTACTGGTAATTAAAGTCCCCAAGTCAAGACGCCAGGTCAACATTTTAGTACAGCTGTCCAGTGTAGTGGTTGAACCGCTTACCTCGGCATCAGCAGCACGGGAAGTGATTTAAATGTGCTTATATTGTTGACGTCCTAAGTTGTACCAAGAAGAATAACCGCACTCATATATTCTTTGTTTGGTAAGTAGTTCTTTTTTATATTTTGAAATTTTTTCTAGGGAGAGGTTTATGAAATCATTAAAACATATTAGAGAGTACAAGTATCGGGGTATTTGTGAATAAAAGATGGAACACTAGACAGACAAGCAGAAACGAGAAAACAGAAAGCAAAATACATCAACTATCAAACAACACAAATCCTAAATTATTCAAATATTCAAAATGCATACAAACAAGAAGCTAGTAGATGCTTTCTTTGTCCCAACACTGTGTTATCAATGCAAGGCATGGGCAGTCGTAGAAATGCACAGTGTAAAATCACATGAACGAACGAACGAACGAACTTTATTTTCAAAGGGTTACAAATTGGGCACGTAGGCTCGTCTTACATTCAGCCCTTCCAATCACTAGTCTTTCGTTCGTCAATAGTGCATGATATATTCACATAGGAAAACAAAATATTATCAAATGAATGTTGACATGATGTGACATGAGATGCATAGGAAACTCAGCTGGAAAACAAAAACAAAAACAAAAACAAGAAGAGATCAAGACGCAAATGACAAACTAAGACCAAGAGTTGGGATAACATTTGTTACTGTCTTTATACGAAAGAATTAAATAGCTCGGACATTTAGGTATAGTACGTTCACAATTGTTTTCCCCGTATAACAATCCATAACTCAGTAACCAACTGGGTGAAAATTATGAGATTTAGTATATAATCTTATCAGTATATTCACGCAACAAACACATTTTTGTTCTGGAGATCGTATAGCAGATCTCAATAAGTGGTATATAATTTACGTGTCAGCGTTGAAGAACATATTATCAAATGTAATACATCTTCATAAGGAAACATCAGTGTTCAGTCATGAATACTATCCGTGACGCCCGAGAATTTCCTAATGAGATGCACGCCAAATAGTGGAACGAAAGTCTTAAGGCTAACTTCCAAACGAATGTGTATATATTTTGCGTCATTAAGCGAATGACAGGCATTACTATAAAACATGATTTTTAGCGTGGATTCAATACATTTTTACCAAAACATCAAAGAAATGTCAATGTTTTCCATGATTTCAGTTGCCTTTGGACCTATCAAAGATATATTTCTTGGGTGGGAATAAATATAAGACGGCAGGAGAAATTTTATAAGGATGCAACAGAAACCTTTCAACAAAATTGAACATGAATGAGGATATACATTTGTGAACGCGCTATAGAATGGAACAAGATCAACCAGCGGTTAGTGCAGTCTACTTGACAACATCGAAATTCAGAAGGAGAGGACGACCCAGGAAGAGACGGCCACATGGAGTAGAAGAGGCATTGAAGAAATTACGTATAACATTAGCACAACCAATAAAGTTAGTTGCATATCGTTTACATGACGTCACAGTCAATCCCAGCATTTTTGTTTTATCTGTTTGAGATCTCTTGGCACGATTACGTTCAGTAGTTTGACATTGCTTTCTATGCGATCGGCACCTATACCATTTCGTAAAAAACCAAAAGCAAGGCGGTCTGCTGCCAAATCGCCCGCAGCATTATTTCGAACTTGGTAATGCAGAATTAGAAACTTCGTCCGTAACCTCTTCGCTACGGAGTCGGCACAAGCAATAAGTGAAAACCAGAAAATTACATCTAACTTCCCTCAGCGATGCTTCACGGCAAAAGCAATATACTAAAGAAGATAGAAGCAGATGCTGATTATACCTGCTCTTACTGTTTCCAAATGCACAGAGAATTTTTAAGTCTGCACACGAACATCACCGTGCTCCTTATTTTAAATAAATCCATACCGTGAAGCAAACCAGATCATCTACAGATGGAAGTCGATGCCTTGCTTCTAAACCACACGGTCAATATCATGGAAGTGTCTTCGGTACCAAGCTGTGTTCTTCACTACCATTTCCTCAATGTCTACCCCTGTTCTCCCTCCGTGTCTGGATTGTAGTCAAGAATATGTTTGTTTTGTTGTATCCATCATTACGCTTCGGCAAAACGTGTCGTGTTTACACAGTTTTATTTGTCGTTGCTCAGCTCAGTATCTGTGATGATTTCTGACTAGCACAGCGTCTATGGACAACTATTCACAACACCGATGCGATATTTTTCCATGCATACTCGCCAGCCAAATACTGAAACCAGACCGATTTCTTGTGTGTTGACATTGGATTGTCCGTGGAAACATGCATGTAGATTAGCCGGAAAGTTTAATGTAACAATTTGCCTTTGTCTTTTAAGGTACTTACGTTCTCATGTACCTCCTTTCCCCAGTATGTATTTGTTCTCAGATGTGTGAAGATTGGTTCCTTACCGTCAATGTCGTGTTTGCTGTGAATCTCAGTATCAATCAATCAATGGCGTGCCGTCTCCACGGTGAAAGTTGGCTGCAAAGAATCTCGAACACTGTCTGTCTCTCGCTCTGACTGTGCATTCTGTCAGATTGATATTCGTCCATCTCTTTATGTTATCTTTCCACTTGTATCGTTGTCTACCTCTTGTTCGATTGCCTTTAACCCAGGCATCCATTATGATGTTTATAAGAGATCTCATTATATGTTCAATGTACAATGCAAAACCGGTGGTGGGGCCTAGCAGATTCTTGGGAAAGCAGATTCATAAGCCCTCGTCACCTGAGCCCAGGGACCGAAATTATCTGCCGGTGATTTGGAAGCCGAACTTTGTGTGATGATTTCGGTGGTATGAGGCCATGGCCGTTCAGAATGCAATGGCAAACTACTGAACTAATATTGCCTAGTAAATAGAAAACAGTAGATAAATGCTTGGGTGGACTGCAACGTCATGTAAAGGATATGCAACTAACTTTGTAAAATGTAATCAAGGATACAAGCAGCATACATATTATGTCTGACATGTTCCTAAATAGTTGCCAGTTTGTAACAGCAGCTGTTTATTGTCAATCATCACGAAGTAATAGGCCCTGCTCTCATCCCTGCCAGCCGGAAAGACTCTCTGTCTTATGCTAGTACCCCTGCCTCGTGTATTTCCAAGTCTTGAGTATTTTGATAGCTCTGAGTCTACCGCTGCGCTGCTCGGCTTTTGCTTGTTCCAGAAGCAATGACATTCATTACTGTTCTTTCTAACACACTGTGGCGCTTAGAATGACCAACATACAAGAATATTTTAATTTCCAGAGACATGCTAATGTCTGCAAGCTTGTACCGCTGCCATTTATATCTTCTATATTATTCTCAGATCGTCATCGCAACATGTAATCTTTCAAACATTGTGATTTATTTCTCATTTTTTGTTACGCGAAATCCTCGTATTTAGCCGAGTCTATTAAAAATCTATACGTATGTGTCATTTAGTTCGTCAGTTAGTCGCATGATTATCCTCACTTTACATCACACCACTCGGTCCATAAATGATCGGATCCCATCATCGGTATCTCCCTATCGACGACACCAGCTCTTTGTGGTTAATTAGTGTTATTTGCCACATTGGATAATGCTCTTGTCTGGCTTAACCTCTTTTGAGTTGATTTTCTTTTAGTCTG
The DNA here is from genome assembly GCA_963921405.1 of Cepaea hortensis. NCBI lineage: Eukaryota > Metazoa > Mollusca > Gastropoda > Stylommatophora > Helicidae > Cepaea > Cepaea hortensis. The sequence goes on along the minus strand of OY992878.1, from coordinate 136,216,111 downwards.
GTCAATTTTGCAGATTTACAACCATCACTTGATTTGTTTAACAGCCCGGCCTCTCTGGAAGCATTCATTATATTAGCCCGGTCCATTTCTCGTCCGCGTTCCACAATAGTCTGACTCGGAAACCCATCGACTTAATTTCCTCTTATACCCGTTGAGCCTGAAACACCAACTGTTTCCGAACCCAGCCCATTGCGATCTTTCTGAGGATACTCATTAAGTCACCATGAAAGCATGCCTTGGTGAAAGTATGTGTCTCCAAACAGGTTATTGCTTTAGATAATGCTTTTAGTATTACATCCATAGTCATGATAGTTGTCTGGGCGAAGGCACCGCAGTCTTCCTAAAACCTGAGTCATAAAAGTCCAAGAGATGTGTAGATCACCACCTCACCAGAAGACAAGTATGCTAGCCACTGCACTGTCTCGGCTTCTAGGGGACACAAGGACAAATACGAAATTAAAATATATATATGTATACCGGCATTCGTAGCAATAAGGTCTCAGAAATTGTGAAGTACTGATTGGCTTGTTTCAAGAATCCTATTAATCCTTTTTGGGTTTATGTAAAATGGCATACATCTGTGAATTTTAGTTTGTCACAAACGTTTGAATAATTTGTAAACTATAAATATAGACCGTCTTTTTTGTAGTCTATAAAGCATACGTATAGAACGTTTGTTTGAATAGTTTATAAAGCCTGAGAATAAATCGTTTTTTTTGTAAAGTTTATGAAGCTCGTTGTAGACCGTTTGTTGTCTCAATACATGTTTCTAAAAATTACTGACTAATAATTTTATTAGGAAAGGATCTTAATTAAGAAACAGAATTGTCTCGTTATTGTTGGAGACTTCTCATTGGCGTCTTCTTATTTCTATTACACCAAGAACGCAAATTGCGGGGTACATAACTAATTATACCCTACTGTTCTCTGCCATAATCTCACTGTCATTCAGAGTTTTAAATATATTAGACATCAGAAAGAAGACAAAATGTTAAGTGTTATGAAAACAAGCCCTTAACGTAGACCAAAGGATAGATTGGTAAACGTTTCGGTTGTATTTCTACATCTTGGTGTGCTTGCTCAGGGCAAACAGCAACTACGAATCCCCTAAACTGTCTGATTGATTGATTGATTGATTTAGAAACCGACATCACAGCATTCGGGGCATTCCCTAAAATGTCTACCATTTGTTAAATAATGTATTTGACTTTGGTTATATTTTGTTTCCCACGAGTTTAAAGCTTCACCATAAACTTATTTATCTCAACTAATATTTACCTACTGACATTAACTTCTATGCTATATATGCATATGTTTTCTTTAATGTAGACTACTGTGGAATGTTGTGTTTGTAAATTTATTGTTTCAACTATTACACCTTCTCTTGAGATGACATAAGCCATTGCTTGGGAAGTTATCTTACTAACCGGCTTTCCGTTCCAGATAATTTCAGCAACATTCAGAAAATTATTCATTACTCATAAAGCTTATTTGACTCCAGAATCTATTTATCATCATCATGTGACATGCCGATAGCAACTCACAATAATTTTTTCCCCGCATATCTTTTTACAGGACATCGCTATCAACACCAGCATGTTACCGCTGTTGTTGATTTCATGGCAATTACGCTCAATAGTTTGCCATCGCTTTCTGAGCGACCGGCTAACTTATCTCGTAAGTCACCAACTTGGCGAGAACCGCTACCAATTCTCGCGCGCTGCGTTATTCTACGGGGATAAACGGGATTACGGAGAACGTCGCTCACATTAATACCAGTCTCAAATCAGGTTCAAGTTCATTTTCGATTATACCATATGGCCAAGCCATCCTTGTATTTATTTTCTTTCTTCCTATTGCACTTTCTCCATGAAGTTTGCTAACTGTCATCAAGTTTTCGAGTTGTTTTGTCGCTAAAAGTTATTGACTGCCGACGTCTGATATCTCTAATCAGTTTACGGTTTTTATTCATGTCTTGAAAGATTGCCTCACTGAGTTTTTTTTTTTTTTTTTTTTTTTTTTTTCATCAGCCTACATTACGACTGGTGAGGGAGAACAATTCTGTCGTTATTGGTGAGTAAACCCGAGCTACAGTTTTGGTAAAGCAAGGGGGCTAATAAATATGCTTTAGGCTATCATAAAATGACCATGTGCATATTGCATCTTTAGACTTTTGCAAGCTGCTCTCGTGCGGATAATGATTGTCGATGCTACTATAAAATATTCTTCCACTATGTTAATTTATTTATACTTTGTTAAGGTGTCCCGAGTCAGAATAAACACTGTTCTCCACTGCAAACTTCGCTCAGCTATGGCTTCTCCAGTTAGAAACCATAAAACATTTTCAGAACTTTCTGGTTGACTTTATTTCTCCATTTCTTTCTTTTTTTGAGCTTGAAATGATATTTGCTTCATAAAGCAACCGATTCACACTTTCTTTACACCAAGGGATCTAATTTCAGTCATGAATTTCGACTTTTCAAGATATAATGCTCTGCAATTAATGCATCTTAATTTTAGTTGCTGAGTCTGTTCAATATTGCCTTTTGTTACACAATTGTCATTATTAAATAGTAAACCTATGGGACGTATGTTATGTTTTACCCGACTCCAGTAGATCTGGTACAAAACACTGCTATGGCGCTGTGGATTTTGACACAATAAGAAACCCCTGGAGGTTATTCTTCTCAGCAACCGACCATCTGGTAGTAGATAGTCAGAGAAGCATTTTTGGTAGAGTTATGAGCTAAGAACCGACATAACTGTACTCAACACATTCCTACACGAGCTCCGTCTCTTCGTTCAACAGTCAGTGAAGAGTCATGCTACTAAACATTCCAACCGCCATCTGAATGAAAGTTCTCCTGCTCTTCCCTCTCAGTTTTGTGATTCGTCCAGAACCCCTGCCGATACCCCGTCGTATCATCCTCTCGACATAGCGTTCTCAGTCTGTTCCAACGCTTTCTCCACCTGGATAAAGGGAAATAATAACCGACAGCATGTGCACGCAATACATTGTCCCATCAGGTAAAGACGGCCGGCATCATATTGATCACATGACACACCGAGTGCCGGCTGGACTACATAAATATAGATCTAGCACCATATACAAGGAAGCCGTAGCAGTGCAGTGGTCAGCATATTTTCCCGCCTGCCTGGTAGTATTGGGTTCTAATTCTCATACTAACGATTAAAAAATATGACATGAACTTCCTGGTCGTCCAAGCCTAAAATGGGTTCCAGGAAATGTCTTAGGCAGTAAAGGCGGCCGGCATGATAGTGACCTTATCACCCCTCGAGTGCTAATGTTTATAAAAAATATGAGGCTTGCACCATATATACAATACCCCTCACGGTGTATTCAAGGGCCCATTACTTTTTGTTTGTTTGTGGAGACATATGGTGTTATATTTAAGATATACGAATCATATAATCACCAGTAGGTTAGGATGGCCGAATGGATAAGAACGTGTGTTCTTAAACATCCGGTGTGTTGATGCCGATGTAAGAGGTTCAATCCCTACACCGGTGAGTTGAACTAAAATGTTGACTATTCGTCCTTGACTTGGGGATGTAAATTACAAGTACCTCTGAAGTAGGAGTGGGTTCGTGTACCAAATCCCCTGGGGCTTTTCTGGGTAGGGGTACACCTTGACCTTCCCACCCTGTACTGACCACAATACACGTATGATTCGTATACCGAACCCCCACAGGCCCGGGACTCCACCTGTCGTTCACTCTCTAACCTATGGACTAGTACACTTAGGGAGCTCAGCCCAGGAGGCACACATTATCTCAAGCAAAGGCATATTAACAAATTAGAAATGTATTATACAAGATCCTCCAGATAAGAAGAATGGAGATTGGGATACCGAGTAGGTCTATGTACAGCTAGAAAACAGAATGTAGAAGATTCAGTAATAATCCAAGTATCATCAAAAGGCAAGAGACGTTCTGTAGTGTGCGTACGTCCGGTCCTTTCCGTTATCTCACCGGGATCCCTCCATGCGAGTGCTAACTTGAGAGTTGAGGAAGCACCCGGTCTCACCAAGGTTCCACCGTGATTACCAACAGTGAATAGCCATCCTGAGTTCCGATGAAAGGATGTCGGTATTAACACAGTTCAGTGAAGATGTGTCACCCTGTGACGTAGCGGACACGAGGTGGATTCTCACGGGAAAGTCTGATTGGGGAGACCCTATAGCATTAGGTGTCCCCTGTGAAGCTCTATAAGATGACCAAATACGCTGGAGCTGGGTAGCTCACCCTAGCGTAACAATGTTCTGACTGACCCGTTCAGGGTATGAGAAGCAAGGATAATATAACAATATAACATATTCAGATAACAATATTCTGGTAAATGTCAATGGTATGGGCAACTAATCATATGACAGTTCGAATCTCAACTTGGTCGGATTAAGTAGCGTGTATGTCATAATGACGATCAAAATAACAAAGTCACATAAGAATGGATCTTTCTCTTCGAGCCCATCTGGGTCTGGCAATCCAATAGGATTGTCATGATGACATTCATAATCGTCGTAACTCTCTCACCAGAGATTTGAGATGCACTTTAGATTGCACCTTTCAGGTACATACTAGTTCATAACCTTCGGTTGTGCTCTCACTAAGGGGGACTGATTCGGCTTGCTCCCAGTGCGTTGACCTCACCTAGATTATGGGCGGTCTCACTGGAGTGAGCATATAGCCAGGTTCCTCCTTCTTAGAATATGCATCTTGATTACAACCTTGGAAGGCAGACCCTTCAAGGATAGGATCTGATGAAAACATTTGGCAACAACTCTGACATACATAACACACATCAGAATTACATGCCATCATACAAAATGGTAACCTCTCATTGTGGGTTACGGGATCAAATTCATCAGGGAAAATGTTCAGGCATGAGTGCACTTCCGTTGTCAGGCAGCGCCTGGAATTGCTCGTCTGGCGGGCACGGTTCCAGTAAGTACCAGTCTGGTCGTCGCAGTACCCCTGGCACCTGATCCTTGTACCTCTCACTCCCTCGCTCTCTTCCCCCTCTTCAATCACCATAGTAAAACCCCGATATATTGCATAAGTGTATGGGTCATCTCTCATTGAGAATTGTCCGTCCTGACCAAAGAAAACCTTCCTTGTTACCCCCTCTCCCATCGAAGGCAAAGCGTATTACAACTATACATGATAACACACATCACCATGTAAATGGTCTAAGTCCCAGCCTGTTCCCTGACCCCGTTAATTGGCAGTGATCAGAGTATGAACAGTTTCTTTGGTCTGACAGGACCAGTCATCTCATATTTAGAATGCGGCACGCATCCCATCCCATCGTTCCTTTCGTCTCTCAAGGTATAGGAGAACCCTCCGCCTCAACGCCATACCCCAAGTATATTTGTCCCAAGACAATGTGGGTATAGTTGAGTAGAGTATAGAGTACAAGACCTATCGTCCCCTCATAAATCGTGATACAAATACACACGCTATTCCTCCCAGAATCGCGCAAAAACAAACATACGCTGTTCCTTTAAGAATCGCGATGAAGATAAACACCACAACCCCACACTGAATAAATCAACACCACAATTACCTTGAATAAATAAGCACCACAATCACATGGAATAAATCAGCACCACAATCACATTGAATAATTCAGCCCACAGTAATATTAGTGTTCCAGTCTTAATCGCGAGGAGCAATCCGACTTCAGTATACGGTTCTGTAACTCGCACACTAACCTAACCAGTGCTCTTGTATGCCCTGTAACCGGCAGATTAATCAACAATCATCCTAACACATTATTCGCATTACTTCATCCCGCCCTGTCTGCTTGAATAGCACTGGGGACTAGATTCCCCCTGTTACGCACAGCCTACCAACTTCAGTAACCGACATCACAGCGCTTATCCTGCTCTCTCACAAATAAATGCAAGAATCTAAATCAACCAGATATTTTATCTATCGAGCAAACACAGGCCTGTACTAAAGGACTTCAACAATAACTATCTCTAATCAGTATTCAAATAATTAACTGTTAGAAAGCGAAATAAACAAACACTCCGTCGTCCCTGCTCTAAGCATAGAATCGATCGATAGCACTTCATTATTATTCATGGGTCAGCGCAGCTAACAACATACATAGCGCGGCACTGATAATCGCGTAATACGATTAAACAAGACAAGTAAAGAAGTAATGGCTGAGTTACCTCAGATATTGAAGAATTACTGCAATCAGCCATAATGTTATCAGGTGCTGGGACGCTCCATTTAGACAACAATGGTCCGAAACAAACGTCTTGTCGTGAGAGAGAAGTGACTGCTAATGGCTGTCTTCTGTTTCCCCGAGCATAATCTCGGAGTTCGCAGAAGTCAATGTTTCTGTGGAAAATCACTTTTCACGAGATTCATAGGTTCTCCCCACGAGAAACCCATCTAGGTTCAGGTCAGGGGTCTTCGGGTGCATAACACCAGCCCGAAATAACAACAACTAGAAAGAGAAAGAACATTCAAGGACAAAAGATCTACTCCGTTTCCCCGAGGCTAAATTAGCTCGGGTACCCGATAGCTCCGCGAAGCCCCGTCTATTGGGAGTTTCTCCTCCGCGAAGTCACGCCTATTGGGAATTTTGCGACAGTTCGCCTGATGGCGAGGGACACTGGTAATAGGTAAAACTAATCCACAAACTTCACGATCCACAAAACCCGCAAACTTCATTCCAACACCATAAATAGTGTGTGTGGGCTACGCTTGAGTTCAAAGCGGGTGAGAGCAAAACAAAATCATCACCGTAATCAAGGACAGTGTCCTTAGAAATGGGATTTTGATGCTGTACGTACACACCTTTGTAGAGGTGCAACGTTGACGCGGCTAGAAGGCTGCCAGTAGACTAGATGGTCTAGTGTTCGAATCCCCTTAGAAGTGAAGCATTTTTTCCACTGACCTGGTGTCCAATGTAGACCCAGCTTAAAATTGATGTAAGTAAATTTGCTGGAAAATGAAGGCGACGGGCTTTCTGTCTACTATAAGACCCTTCAAGTACAAATTGATCTAAAATAGGTAACTGGCATCAAATATCCAAAACGTTTGAAGTCTTGAAAAGGGCTTCTTTACTTACTAGTTGGTAGGGCGTCGAAGTACGTCTGTCCCTGTAACGAGATGCTGCAGTTAATTAAAGGTGACCGGTTAGAATTCCGCTGTTGCTATCATAGTTTCCATTTCATATATAGCCTCTGTCCCTTAATCTCAATTTCTCTTCTCTGCTTCTGCTAGTCCCAGATAAGACCTGCGAATTTATCTCTCATGTTCCAGGATACTAAATATGCACGTACATTCGTTTAGATGTGAAACTCACGCTTGGAATCAATACTGTAATCCTAATTTTATTTAATGCCGCGTGCCGAATCTAATTCAGAGAAAATGGACAACGCCACTTTAACTGTCCTTATTCTGGTGACTTCCCAACTAACATTGCTTTCAAAAATCGCCTTTCTGGGTCAAGAGAGACTCGTTTTTATGAAAGCCCCGCACGTATTACACGCTGGTTTTATTTCCGGTTTGTTTGCTGTCTCTATTATAGGGAAATATGGTTTCCCCAAACACACAATTTACGACATGAAGTGCGCGATCCAAGTATTCTTCAATCAGATCTGCGGACAGCATTAAAGGGAACGGTTAGGAAACTCCATGGGTTGAAAGAAACGAATAAACAGTAAAGAAACAAATATAAAGACTTGGTAAGATAGTTGTCTTATTGATCATGAAATCAAGAAGGGCAGTGCCATGAAGTTCCAAATGAGAGCTTGCGCATTTAAATATGTCAAGACGCATTTACTTCCAGAAACATGCCATAATGCTTATGATATTAATATGAAAGGATATAAATGTCTCATGGATATCGTATTCCATATTCCTCCTTCTCTTCTTTTTCTTCTTCGTCTTCTTTCTGTTCTTCTTCCTGTTCTTTCTTTTCTTCTTAATGTTCTTTCTTTTCTTCTTCCCGTTTTTTCTCATCTTATTTCTCTTCTTCTGTCTCTTCCTCTTACTGTCCTTTTTCTCTTCTTCTTCTTGATCTTTCGCTTCTTCCTCGTGTTCGTTCTCTTCTTCTTCCTGTTCTTCTTTCTCTTCGTCTTCCTGTTTTCCTTCATCTTCTTCTTCCGGTTCTTCGTTTTATTCTTCTTCCTGCTCATCTTTCTCTTCTTCCTTCTCTTCTTCTTCATCTTCTCCTTTCTCTTCTTCTTCATCTTCTTCTGTCTTGTCTTCTTCCTCTAATTCTCTCTCGCCTTCTTCATCTTCCTTCTTCCTCTTCCTCCTCTTCTTCCTTCTTCTTCCTCTTTGTTCTTCCCCCTTCTTATTCCTCCTTATTCTTCATTCTTATTCTTCCTCCTTCTTCCTCCTCCTTCTTCCTCCTCCTTCTTCCTCCTTTGGCCCTCTATTATTTGCCATTTATATAAATGATCTTCCATTAAATCTGTCGTCGTTCTGCGATCTATTTGCTGATGACTGCACAGTATATACAAACGCTGTTGATCGTAATGTGCTAGAATTATCCTTGCAACAGGAAATAAATAGTGTAGTTAACTGGAGTCATGCAAACCGCATGCAAATTAACATTACTAAAACAAAGTCTATGTTAATAGGAACCAGGCAAAGACTTCACACTCTAAACTCGCAGAGAACTCTTCAGCTGCACATTGGCAGCACGCCTGTAGAAAGTGTCACCGAGCACAAGACACTGGGTGTTATCATAGATCAAAATCTAACTTTTAACTCACATGTTCATGCTCTAGTTAAACAAATAGCCAAAAAAGTATACCAACTTGCCAAAATTAAAAATTTCCTTGACGAAAACACAAGAAAGATATTCTATACTTCTTATATACAAACACATATTGATTACTGCTCCACAGTCTGGGATGGATGCTCCAAATCAATAACAAAACGCCTATATTCACTCCAGAAAAGGGCAGTGCGTTTAATTAATGGTGAAAAGCTTACCGACAATTCTAACCTATATAAACGTCTCCGGTTACTGCCACTCCACAAGCGCCTGCTTTTTAATAAAACCAAACTAATTCACAAAATCCTATTTCAAAATGCTCCAAGCTACCTTTGGCCATTGTTTAAATATAACGCTAGACATAGCGAACGACTAAATATACTTCATGTCCCTAATCCTAGGATAGACTTATATAAAACAAGCTTAGCATACTCTGCCGCTCAGTTGTGGAACAATCTTCCACAAGAAATCAAAGACACCACCAATCATGATACATACATTCGCAACCTGTTTGAACACTACCTTAGTACAGACTACATGCCCCCATAACAAACAACACAAAAAAGACAATAATGGTAACTTATCTCAAACGACAACTAGCCAAACAACATTCCCTTATGTATGGCACGTTACACCCTCCTTAGGTATTTATAATGCCCATGTTAAACACTGCTTCAGTGAGTCATTTGTTATTGATTATTTTTCATGCGTTTTAATGTTCTTTTGTTGTCAAAAGTTGCTTCATAAGTGATGTTGAATGAAAGAATGTATGAGAGGAAATAGAGAAGAAGGGCAGAATGTCAGACGGGCCTGCGTGCCCAATTCTTAACCCTTTAAAAATAAAGACTTATTATTATTATTATTATTATTCCTCGTTACTCCTTCCTTTTTCCTTTTCCCTGTTTCTTCTTCTTCTTCTTCTTCTTCTTCTTCTTCTTCTTCTTCTTCTTCTTCTTCTTCTTCTTCTTCTTCTTCTTCTTCTTCTTCTTCTTCTTCTTCTTCTGCTTTTCTTCTTCCTCTTCTTCTTTTTCATTACCTTATTCTTATCCTTCTTAGTCGTGGTGGTCTTCGTTGACGTCTCTCTTCTTCCCTGTCTGTCTGTCTGTCTGTCTCTCTTCTTCCCTGTCTGTCTGTCTGTCTGTCTGTCTGTCTGTCTGTCTGTCTGTCTCTCTCTTCTTCCCTGTCTGTCTGTCTGTCTGTCTGTCTGTCTGTCTGTCTGTCTGTCTGTCTGTCTGTCTTTATATCTTTCATTCTCTGCCAATTTCAACTGAAGTAGCCGAAAGGTTACATCCATACATACTCTGCTATCTTTTTTTCTTTCAATTATGTTAATAACATTCTTATCTGCGAGCTCCTCCACTAGTTATACACGTGACCTCACACTACAATTAGGATACTTAGAGGATTACTAAACAATGCAACATAGGGCATCCTCTTATCAGATCACGCCGGGATGAATTTATTAAGTCTCATCACAGTTCCTTTCTTTGTTTATGCTGCAATTGTGGTGTCTTCTAGTATGTTTTTTTTCTCTTTTTGAAACCAAGCTAAAGGGGGTGTATGTGTTTATCGATTGATACAACGACACATAGACAGACAGAAAGATAGACAGGTTGAAGAGAAACAGGCAGGAAACAAAAGAAGAAGCAGAACAACGACAAGAAGAAGAACAAGAAGAATTGTGGTAGTTGAGGATGCGGAGGTATGGTTAAATTATTGTTCATATACCCCCTGAACATTATGTAAAATATGTGAAACTAGACTTATTAGGACATACTGATCACGATGTTATTGCATTGAACACGACGGAAAACATAATAAATTAATCTGGTTTAGAAACATGGACAGATTTTATGAGGGTATGATAAAATAAAATGATGTGACGTTATAAAGTCATTTGTTGCGGAAAGAGAAACAAAAGCCACCTGCTTGTCATAGCAGCACTTTATTGATAAACTTATTGATTTACATAGTTCCTGGAATGTATTTATTATGTGCGTGGGTATATATATATATATATATATATATATATATATATATATATATATATATATATATATATATATATATATATGGTGCCGTCTCCACAATGAAGGTTGGCTGCAATGGATCTCCAACACTGTCTGTCTCTCGCCTTGACTGTACACTCTAATGTTCATTGATGACCTTTCCTTTTCACTGCCAATTATCATAGTTTTTGTTTTCTGGATGTTAATATCTAAGCCACATTCTATACTGTGCCTGTTTACTTGTTCTACGAGGTCTTGTAACTCTTGCTCACTTTCTGCTAGTAACACGGTATCGTCAGCATAGCTAAGATTATTTATGATTCTTCCATAGATGTTAAGTCCAGGCATTTCAACTTGTTTAAAAATTATTTCTGTGTATATGTTGAAGAGGCTTGGGGACAGTACACATCCCTGTCGTACTCCTCTTTTTATCTCTATAGGCGACGAATAGTTATTTTCGCATCTTATAGACGCCATTTGTTCTCAGTTAGTTAGTTAGTTAGTTATCAGTTGGGGTATCTTCGTTGCACTCCGGACATGTCCATAGGTGCTCAGATCCTCCCCCCAGCATATGCATCAGCGTCCGGTGGCTAATAGTGCCAGTTCTGTGTTGGTTGACGAGGCGCTTTGTTTTCCCGATGTACCTCTCGCGTCTGGCTGTGCCGATTCTTACTCCCAGGTCTTTCATCCTGGAAAGCGATGTGGAATCACTGGCGTCAAAATCCTCTGTTCTCGCCATATCTTTAAGGGCGTTAATAACATCGGCACGATCCATGGGCTGGCCATCTACAGGGGGTGCAGAGCCAGCCAATTTATCAGCTCGTTCATTTCCCTCGACTCCCGCATGTCCCGGGACGAAGATGAAGGTGACTTTGCGGACAACAGACTTCCGCAGCGACTCAGTCCACTGTCTACGTACAGATCCAGCTTCGACCTTCTGAATCATGCTCATTGAATCACTTAGTACACACACGTTGGTATAATGCTGTGATTCCAGCCATATGAAAGCCTGTGTAACTGCCATCACCTCCATCGTCATGCTGCTCGTGGTCATGGAGTGGGCACCACTGGATTCTTGAACGGTTCGGCCCGCTGAGCGGGCTGTAAATGCCCACGCACTTCTCTGCTGCTTTACAATAGATCCATCTGTATAGATGAGTACTTCGGGACTATCTGAGTGATCATAGATGAGCGCGTTAACCTCTGCATTGACAGCGGCAGGGTTCTGCTCTCTGCACCGTCTGTCGAGTGTGATAATGCAGGAGAAGGTACACTTAAAAGCTGGAGGCACCGGCACCCATTCCTTGTCGGGGTTGATACTGGTAAGACTGCAGACCTGTCCGACGACATCTTCCGCCCGACCCATCCATGATTTGCCCCTCTTTAGTCTGTCACCCTTTTCTCTGAATACAGCGTCATGCAGAGGGTGCTGCTCATCTGCACTTATTTTTAAGTATGCACGAGCTCTCCAGATCTTGATCCTGTGTTCCATTGTCGGGAAGTCAAGGAGGTATCTCATTGCTACACAGCTGGTGTAGCAGTTCTCAGCTGTTCTCAGTACAAGTTACTAATGCCGGCTCCCTGGCCGAAGAGTTAGCAGCTTTCTCCATTAATCCCGAATGCTCTCGTGGGTGACGTGAGCGCACGAGAATTAGAAGTGGTTCGAGTTGCACCAGTGACTTATGAGAGTATGGAGCCGGTCGCTCAGAAAGGCGTGGCGTGCTGATGAGCGTTATCTAGCCTAGGAATCAACTTACAGCTGAAAGATGCTGGTGTTGACCGCAATATCCTGAAACAGGATGGAAACGCGGAAATAAAAGTTACTAATAAGTCTGATGTTCTTTCCGTCTACTCCCATATCTTGAAGGCACGTAATTAGTCGTTCATGTTGTACTCTATACAAACATATATACTTTTTTTTAAAATTTTTATATATTGTTCAATTAATATCCTCAAACAGATAATTCCTTCTCTGGTGCCGCTATTTTTGCGGAAACCAAATTGTTCTTCTACTACTTCCTCATCTATTTTGTGTTGAATTCTTTCTTGTATGACCTTCAGTAGTATCTTACCTATGTGGCTCATTAAGCTAATAGTTCTGTAATCCTTGTAAACAGCTCTTGGCTTCTTCGGGAGAGTGATGAAAATGGATGTTTTCAAGTCCCTGGGGATGTACTGTAACCAGTATTATATATATCATTACATAATTCTGTGATAGTTTCAATGCCAAAGCTGGATAAGGATTTTATCATCTCTGTTATCTTGTCAGGACCTGCAGCCTTTCCTTCTTTCATCTGTTTAATAGCCTTATCTACTTCAGCCTTTTATATTTTTGGTATATATATATATATATATATATATATATATATATATATATATATATATATATATATATATATCAAGGTGTCATGGAGGCACCCCAGATCAAAGAACTGGCACCAACTCGACCTGGTGCTAACTAAACGCAGCAACCTCCGCAATGTACGGATGACTCGCAGCTATCATGGTGCTGACTGCGACACCGACCATTCACTCGTCTCCAGCAAGGTGAAGATAAAGCCCAAGAGAATCTACAGAAGCCGAACAGAAGGAAGACCACGCATTGACACCAGTGGCACCCAAAATAAAGAGAAGGTCAACAAATTCATGCAGGCTCTAGCGGATACTCTGCCCGGCCCCACAGACGGAGATTCCACCGAGAGATGGAGTCATTTTCGCGACACCATCTACAATACAGCACTATCAACATTTGGCAAGAAGCAAACTAAGTCAACCGACTGGTTTGAAGCACACTCTGAAGAGATGCTCCCAGTCCTGGAGATAAAGAGACATGCATTCTCGATGTATAAAACATCACCTTCAGAGAAAACACTGCAGGCATTGCGAACGGCCAGAAATAGAGTACAACAGATGGCAAGAAGATGTGCGAACAGGTACTGGCTACAGCTCTCTGCTCAAATTCAAACTTGTGCAGACACTGGCAATATAAGAGGAATGTATGAGGGCATCAAGCAAGCTGTCGGTCCATCAAAAAATAAGATGGCCCCTTTACGATCAACTGAGGGGGTAATCATAAAAGATCGAGCGAAACAAATGGATCGCTGGGTAGAACACTACTCAGAGCTATACTCAGTGGATAACACTGTCAGCGAAGAAGCTCTGGAAGCCATCGATCAACAGTCCGCCATGCATGCCTTGGATAACGAACCTTACCTCACAGAAATCAGCGAAGCACTAGACTCTCTCAAATCCGGCAAGGCACCTGGAAAAGATAGTATTCCACCTGAAATTTTAAAATGTAGCAAAGAAACAATCATCCCAGAACTGTATGCAATATTACAGCTCTGCTGGAGAGAAAAATCAATACCACAAGATATGAAAGACGCAAACATCGTTACCCTTTATAAAAACAAAGGCGACAGAAGCGACTGCAACAACTATCGCGGCATTTCCCTTCTCAGCATTACAGGCAAGATTTTTGCCAGAGTAATCCTTAAAAGATTACACATTCTTGCTGAAAGAATCTACCCCGAATCGCAGTGCGGATTTAGACCCAACAGGTCCACCATCGATATGATTTTCTCACTCCGGCAGCTCCAAGAGAAGTGCAGAGAACAGAGGAAGCCATTATATATAGCCTTCATCGACCTCACAAAGGCATTTGACCTCGTGAGCAGAAGCGGCCTTTTTAAGGTCCTTGAAAAGGTTGGATGTCCACCCACCCTTCTTAGTCTCGTGAAATCATTCCACGAAAACATGCAGGGGACCATTTTATTTGACGGCTCAACATCCCAGTCATTCAGCATCAGCAGCGGAGTAAAGCAGGGATGCGTGCTTGCTCCTACACTCTTTGGTATCTTCTTTGCTGTTCTCTTAAGGCAAGCATTTGGGACTGCCACTGAAGGCATATACCTCCACACAAGATCTGATGGCAAACTTTTTAACCCATCAAGACTCAAGGCAAAGACCAAAATAAGACCAAGATGCGTAAGAGAACTACTTTTTGCAGATGATGCAGCACTGACTACTCATACAGCAGAAGATCTCCAAAGGCTCATAGATCGTTTTACAGCCGCCTGCAAAGACTTTGGGCTCACCATTAGCCTAAATAAAACACAGGTGATGGAACAAGATGCTGATGCGCCTCCGTCAATCAAAATCTCTAATTATGAATTGAAAGTCGTCCACGATTTTGTGTATCTGGGATCGACAATATCAGATAATCTTTCATTAGAGACAGAAATCGACAGACGCATTGGAAAGGCAGCCACAACATTTTCCAGGCTAGCTAAAAGAGTTTGGGAGAATAATAGACTAACAGAGCGTACAAAAGCTCAAGTATATAAAGCTTGTGTTGTTAGCACACTACTCTATGGGTCTGAATCCTGGACCCTGTACTCAAGACAGGAACAGAAGTTGAATTCCTTCCACATAAGATGTCTGAGACGTATCCTGGGCATAACATGGAAAGACCACATAACAAACAAACAGGTGCTTGAAAGTGCAGATATTACCACAGTGCACACCCTCCTCAAGCAGAGACGCCTCCGGTGGTTGGGCCACGTATCTCGAATGGAGGACGAACGTATTCCCAAAGATCTCCTTTACGGAGAACTAGCCACAGGAAAGAGGCCAACCGGAAGACCCCAAATGCGATATAGGGATGTGTGTAAACAAGATATGAAAACCATTGTAATAGATCCAGACACGTGGGAGAGAGTTGCAACAGACAGATGCTCCTGGAGAAGAGATGTACGAAACGGACTGGTGCTCTTTGAGCGCAATCAGATCCAAAAAACTGAGGAGAGACGGCACAGGCTCAAAGAGCAGTCACTTACTGCGGGACTTGCCTCGTCTCACAGATGCGGAAACTGTGACAGAGATTGTCATTCTCGAATTGGACTATACAGTCACCAGCGGTGCTGCCAGGCACCTCCCAAGCGGCACAACTCTATAGTCCTTCAGGACTGAAAGAGGCCTACTACTACTATATATATATATATCTCCATTCATTGGCACCTTGCCGTCTTGACAGTCGATAGTTTGCGCTTTAAAAAGGCATAATAACTTTTACCTATGACGGTAGCGAATGTGACTGATAAGGACAATTTGCGCTGTAAATGTCCGTTCACAGTGGGTGCATGTGAACACGTGGTCATTTCCACTATCATGCACCATCTTACGTCTCACACGCTCTGTGTGTGACTTATCTGCAATAATTTTCTCCTTTGTCTTTATTCCATTTCTGATGTTTGCCCTCCATGCAACACGTTCAGCGGCGACTTGCTCCCAATGTGCATTATCAATACCTGTATCAATCTTACACACATCTTTGTATCGTAGTAGAGGCGGACCCTGAGATCTCTTCAATCAATCAATCATGTGCCGTGCCGGAAAGCGTGGGCGGTCATGACTCGCCATTTCACTCGATCACGAGTGTAATTCACCAAAAAAGATGTCCTTTGGTATTCTATCATCATCCATCCTCCTAAGATGTCCTATCCATCTAAGTCTACGAAGACTGAGCATGGCATAAACCGTCACACAACCTGATCTTTCCAATACTTCAGTATTTGTGATTTTGTCTTGCCACTTAATACCAAGAATTCTTCGCAGACACCGCATATGAAAGCTGTTTAAACGTTTCTCTTGGTGAGAGTAAGTTGTCCAGGTTTCACTGCCATAAAAAAGAGTACTAAGGACACAGGCTTGATAGACAAGGACTTTTGTTTTGGCAGTAAGCTTCCTGTTCTCCCAGACTCTTTTTCGTAACCTGTTCATTGTTGTTGCTGCCTTACCAATCCGGATGTTGATTTCCTGATCTAGGGATAATTTGCTATTTACCACTGAACCTAGATATGTAAAATGGTCTACCATCTCTAGTTCGGCGTCGTCAATAAAGATTGATGGCAACCCATGTGCACCCTGTGACATAATCTGCGTCTTCTTTTTGCTAAATTATTAAACCTAATTCAGAACAAGCATTGGAGATTGCAGATAGTAGACATTGCAATTCTTCCTCAGAGTGGGTCGTAACTGCAGCATCATCTGCAAAAAGCAACTCTCTGATCAGTACCCTCCTAATTTTGGTCTTGGCCTTCAATCTCTGAGCATTGTAGAGGCCGCCATCTGAGCGTGAGTATATGTATATACCACCATCCTGATCACGAAAGGCATATTTCAGTAGAAGTGAAAAGTATATTCCAAAGAGGTTGGGAGCTAGTACACAACATTGCTTAACTCCACTCTTGATTTCAAACTCTTCAGAAGTTGCACCATCAAACTTGATTATACCCTTCATGCCTGTGTGGAATGATTCCACAATGGACAGAAGAGTTGGTGGGCAGCCAATCTTCTTTAGTGCCTTGAACAGACCCTCACGACTGACCAAATCAAATAGCTTTGTGGGGTCGATGAAGGCAATAAACAGTGGTTGATTCTGTTCACGGCATTTTTATTGCATTTGTCGCAATGAGAATATCATATCAATGGTAGACCGGTTCTGTCGAAAACCACACTGTGATTCGGGGTAGACTTGATCTCCTAGGACTTGAAGTCTGCGCAGAGCAATTCTGGCAAATACTTTTCCAACAATATACAGAAGTGATATATATATATATATATATATATATATATATTTTTAGCATATCCTTTACAGGACTTAGCTGTCAACACCAGCATCTTTCAGCTGTATGTTGATCTCTTGGCAAGATTACGCTCAGTAGTTTGCCATTGCTTTCTGAGCGGCCGGCTCAGTATCCCGCAAGTCACGAGCGGGGGTCGAACCGCCTCAGCTCTCGCTCCGCTACGAGACTCTGCGTGATAAACGGGATTACAGAGAGAAAGTGTTGTAACCCCACAGCCAGAGAGACCGGCATATATATCTTATATATAAATTAGGATGTGCGTATGTATCTCTGTATGTATTTATGTATCTCTGTCCGTATGTCCTTTATGCGCTCGCGAACGGCCCATCCGATTGAGATGAAATTTTCTACACGCCTTCCTTTCATTCCAGAGATGCCAACTGTCGTAGTTTTTTTTTCTTCTTCCTCCTCCTCCCTCCTCCCTCCTCCCCCTCCCAAAATACGTACGTCCAGGAAATGGTCTTCTACATAGACACTTCTCTCTGAGGTCCGCGATAACATATTAACCTGGTGGGATGGCAATCAATCATCCTACTACCTCCTCCCTCCTCCTCCCTTCTCCCTCTTCCTCCCTCCGCCTCCTCCCTCCTCCCACTCTCTACTCCTCCTTCCTCCTCCCTCCTCCTCCCTCTTCCTCCCTCTTCCTGCTCCCTCCGCCTCCTCCCTCCGCCTACTCTCTCCTCCTCCTCCCTCCTCCTCCCTCTCCCTCCTCCTACTCCCTTCTCCTCCTCCTCCCCCCTTTACCTCCTCCTCCTCCCTCCTCCCTTCTCCTCCTCTTCCTCCTCCCTTTCCTTCCTCCCCTCCTCATTCTCCCTCCTTCCTCTCCCTCCTTCCTCCTCCTCCTCCTCTCCCCTCCTCCTCCTCCCTCCTCCTCTCCCTCCTCCATCCTCCTCCTCCCTCTCCCTCCTCTTCCTCCTCCCTCTACCTCCTCCCTCCTCCTCCCTCTACCTCCTCCCTCCACCCTCCTCCTCTTCCTCCTCCCTCTCCCTCCTCCCTCTTCCTTCCTCCTCCTCCTCCCTCTACCTCCTCCCTCCTCATCCTCCCTCCTTCCTCTCCCTCCTTCCTCCTCCTCCTTCTCCCTCTGCCTCCTCCCTCCTCCTCTCCCCTCCTCCTCCTTCCTCCTCCCTCCTACTCCTCCCTCTTCCTCCTCCTCCCTCTTCCTCCCTCTCCCTCCTCCATCCTCCTCCTCCCTCTTCCTCCTCCCTCTTCCTCCTCCCTCCTCATCCTCCCTCTACCTCCTCCCTCCTCCTCCTTCCTCCACATCCTCCTCCTCCTCTCCCCTCCTCCTCCTACCCTCTTCCTCTTCCCCTCCCCCTCCTCCCTCTACCTCCTCCTTCTTCCATCCTCCTCCTCCCTCTACCTCCTCCTCCCTCTTCCTCTTCCTCCTCCTCCTACCTCCTCACTTCTCCTCCTCTCTCCTCCTCCCATTTCCTTTCTCCTACTCCTCCCTCTACCTCCTCCCTCCTCCTCCGTCCTCCACATCCCTCCTCTTCCTCCTCCCTCTACCTCCTCCCTCCTCATCATTCCTCCTCCTACTCCTCCCCCTCCTTCTCCTCCCTCCTCCTTCTCCCTCCTCCTTCTACCTCTTCCTCTCTCCACCTCCTCTCTCCTCCTCATCCTCCTCCCTCTCCCTCCTCCTGCGTTCTCATCCTCCCTCCTCCTCCTCCTTCTTCCTCCTCCCTCCTCCTCACCCTCCCTCCTCCTCTCTCCTCCTCTTCCCTCCCCTCCTCCTTCCTCTTCCTCCCTCCTCCTCCTCCTCCTGCGTTCTCATCCTCCCTCCTCCTCCTTCTTCCTCCTCCCTCCTCCTCCCTCTCCCTCCTCCTCTCTCCTCCTCTTCCCTCCCCCTCCTCCTTCCTCCTCCTCCCTCTTCCTCTTCCTCCCTCCTCCTCCCTCCTTCTCCATTCTTCTCCTCCTCTCCCCTCCTCCTCCTACCCTCTTCCCCTTCTCCCTCTCCCTCCTCCTTCCTCCTCCTCCTTCCTCCTTCTCCCTCTGCCTCCTTCCTCCTCCTCCTCCCTCCTCCTCCCTCCTCCTCCCTTCTCCTCTCTCCCTCCTTCTCCCTTTCCTCCTCCCTCCTCCTCCTCCCTCCTCCTCCTCCCTCCTCTTCTTCTCTCCTCCTCCCTCCTTCTCCCTCCTCCTCCTCCCTCTACCTCCTCTTCCCTCCTCCTCCTCCCCCTCCTCCTCCCTCCTCCTCCTCCCTCCTCCTCCCTCTTCCTCCCTCTTTCTCCTCCTCCCTCTTCCCTCCTCCTCCTGCTCCCTCCTCCTGCTCCCTCTTCCTCCTCCTTCTTCCCTCCCCCTCCTCCTTCCTCCTCCTCCCTCTTCCTCTTCCTCCCTCCTCCTCCCTCCTTCTCCATTCTTCTCCTCCTCCTCCTACCCTCTTCCTCTTCCCCTCCTCCCTCTCCCTCCTCCATCCTCCTCCTCCCTCTTCCTCCTCCTCCTCCCTCTTCCTCCTCCCTCTCCCTCCTCCCTCTTCCTGCTCCCTCTTCCTCCCTCCTCCTCCTTCCTCCTTCTCCCTCTGCCTCCTCCCTCCTCCTCCTCCCTCCTCCTCCCTTCTCCTCTCTCCCTCCTTCTCCCTCTCCTCCTCCCTCCTCCTCCTCCTCCTCCCTCCTCTTCTTCTCTCCTCCTCCCTCCTCCTCCCTCCTTCTCCCTCCTCCTCCTCCCTCTACCTCCTCCTCCCTCCTCCTCCCTCTACCTCCTCCTCCCTTCACATTCCTCCTCCTCCCTCTTTCTCCTCCTCCCTCTCCTCCTCCTGCTCTCTCCTCCTCCCTCATCCTCCCTCCTCCTCCTCCCTCCTCCTCCTAATCCCTCCTCCTCCCTCCTATTCCTCCCTACTCCTCCTGTCTCCGCCCTCCTCCTCCCTCCTCCACCTCCCTCTTCCTCCTCCCTCCTCCATTTACTCAAGACAGACAGAAAGTCAGACAGATAGTCGGGAACGGGATCTTATATGACTACTTATATGATTTAAATGAGATGCTCTCCACCATGGGCTGGACTGGGTCAGACAGACAGACAGATAGATAGATAGACAGACAGACAGACAGTCGGGAACGGGAACTTATATGACTACTTATATGAATTAAATGACATGCTCCCCATCAGGGTCTGGGCGAAGACGGGCTGGGTCAGACAGACAGACAGACAGACAGTCAGACAGACAGATAGTCGGTAACGGGAACGAGAACTTATATGACTACTTATATGAATTAAATGAGATGCTCCCCACCAGGGTCTGGGCGAAGCCGGGCAGGGTCAGCTAGTATATATATATCAGTAACAAAACATTAGGAAGAAAGAAGATACGATGAAAAAGAACTGAATTACGTTAATTACAACAACAAAAAACAAAACAAAAAAAAAAAAAGGTAAACACACCACACAAAAAAAGTAAATAAATAAATAAACGAACATACACTCCCAAAACAGCAGAAAGATGTATGATTTTCGCATGTCATTTAAGACTTTACTAACAGTGGCGTGTGTGCGCGCGCGCGTGAGTGTGTGTGTGTATGTGTTCGCATGTGTGTGTGTGTGTGTGTGCACGCGCATATTTATGGCAACGTTTTTAAAACTTTTGAAATATTTCTGGGGGACATTCTTTCATATTGTTCGTATCTGCATGGTCGCTTCGGTGATAACATTCACAACATTCTAGATCCACTGATCATTCACTTCGATGTGAGAAAATAGGTCAAGCCAATACTCAGACATCACCAGACCGACAGGATATGAACGGATGCTCCAGGGAAGTCACATTGCACGCAGTGATATAATACATTAATAGGATTTATGAATATTTTTACGCATATATTTTTTCTTAACTTAAGCGTAGCACATACACTCCTACTTCTAGTAGCATGGACTGAATTGTGTGCTTTGATTAACTTTACCTTTTACCAGTGCCCCTCGCTTTCATGCGAACCCACTCCGACTTCAGAGTTACTTGTAATTTACGTCTCCACGTCAAGGACGAGAAGTCAACATTTTAGTTCAATTTAGCGGTGTAGGGGTTGAACCCGTTAACTCAAATTCAGCACACCGGATGTTTAAGAACGAGAGCTGTTAACCATTCGGCCATGTTGATCTCCTGTCTTGAAGCATGATAACTGTAGGTAGCCACAGCTTGTCATCTCACAAGGTCACCTTTTGGGTCAGGTCGATGGTTTTGTTCTGGTTATCCCAGGTGGCTAAGCCATTCAGGTATGTATCTCTTTGTCTTCCCCGTGCTTTTGTACATCAAATTCGCAATTGTCATTACGTTTTCAAGTTTAATCCTAATTTCTATAATCAACTTTGGGTTAACTCGAAGACTGCCGCATTCGTTTTTCTTTTCAGAAACCATGTTTTCACTGGCATTATGTGTTTTACAGTTTATCCGCTTATTGCCCGTGCTTCAGATGGATCATCCTATCATCCTCGTTATCATAATCAAGTGACTTGCAGACATAGGCGATCATAATTCTCCACATCCTGTAATCTTCTCAAAAGTATATTTTATATAATTTTAATATATATTTTCTCATTGCAACTGAAAGCTTTTCTTGGGTGATCATGTTTAGCAACACGAAAAAGGCAACCTTTCTCATTATGAATCTTGTTCTAATCTTTAGAAAGCATCTTTCATCAGATATTATGTCTTTTCCTACACAGTTGTGGAATAATTTCAACATCATACTTTTAGGAGTAAGCAGCAAACAACTTGAAGGCAACTGGATCTAGCAGGTTCTCCTAAGGACCAGTCCTCATCAGGATCAAATCAACGCAATAATGAAAATGCTAATCAGCGTGAGCCCCATAAGATCCAACCTAACCCGCTGAGCAGAGAGAAGAAAAAGAACCAGTCCTGTTAAAGACTATCTCGAAAGTGACCAAACAAAAATGAGAATATCAAAACTCAAATACACACAAACAACAGACCTCAATTATAACCGACGCTGCAGAAGCAAGATGAACGATGCCACAACACCCCTCCCCTGTAAATCTTGGATTGGATTGAAACCCACGCAAGTAAAATACTTTGCACACAAATATATTCAAACAGTAAATAATGACGCAATTAGCTAAGTGATAATCTTATAGAGGCATACATCTGAAGTGAGTTCAATATCGTTCTAAACGGAAAAAATACATTAGAACATCGTGTGGAGCAGTGAACATACGCAGTTTGCCATGTGGGTGGTTATCATGTATAACTTATTGTCCAGTGCTGTTATTTTTTTCAGTATATTCAATCAATCAATCATGTGCCATGCCGGAAAGCGTGGGCGGTCATGACTCGCCATTTCACTCGATCACCAGTGTCGTGGATCAGCTCAGTGTTCCTGTCTCGTCCATGCCATGTGGCCAAGCGATCCAGGTATTTTCCTCTCGGTCTTCCTCTTGGTCTGTTCCCTTCGATCTTGCCAGTTGTCACTAAGTTCCCCAATCTTCTTCTCATAACATGTCAAAAAAATGTTGACTGTCTACGTCTAATTTCTCTAATCAGTTTACGATGTTCATTTGTCTCCTGTAGTACTTGGTCATTGGTTTTTCTGTCTGTCCATGGTATTCTTTGCATTTTCCTCAGAAACCACATTTCTGCAGCCATCAGATGCTTTTCAGCTTGACTGCTCATTGTCCAAGTTTCACATCCATACAAAAGAACAGGCTCTATGTATCCCCTCAATACTCTTTTTCTCGTTTCAATTGACATCTTTTTATTGGTCAGAATGTTTTTCATCTTTCTAAAGGCTACTTTCGCCATGGCGATTCTTGTTCTAATCTCTTCAAGGCCTCTCCCATCAGATGTTATGACTGTTCCAAAATAATTGTACCGATTCACTTGTTGAAGAATATTTCCATTTACTTGTATATTACATTGTGGCACTTCTTCCTTCCTAGTGGCGACCATAACCTGAGTATTTTTACAATTTAATTCTAACCCCAGTTGCTCACTGTGTACAACAACCGCATCTACTAATTGTTGCAGGTCCTGCTCATTGTCTGCAATTAATACTGTATCATCTGCATATCTAATGTTATTGATGTTTCGTCCTCCAATGCTGATTTCATTTATATCCTCTACATTTCTGAAAATATTTTCACTGTATAGGGAAAAAAGATCTGGAGACATCACACATCCCTGCCTAACACCTCTCTTAATTGTCTGATACTGTCCCACTTCATTATCAATCCTTATTGCAGCTTGTTGTTTCCAATATATGTTTTTTATAAGTCTAATGTCTTTCCCATCAATTTGTAGATCTGCAAGCATATCCACCATGCTGACATGTCTAACTCTATCAAAAGCCTTTGTATAGTCAATAAAGCAAAGATGTATATCCCTGTTTACTTCTTTAGCACGTTCAATAACTGTTCGCAGCATATACACAGCATTTACTGTATCCTTTCCTTCTACAAACCCGCATTGTTCTTCCCCTATTTCAGGTTGTATCTTCTTCCTCACTCTTTGCATGATAATTCTTAGCAAAATCTTTGTGATGTGACTCATTATACTAATTGTTCTATGTTGATCAGATTCCAAGGTTCCTGATTTCTTTGGGATTGCAATAAATACAGAGTTACATAATTCAGGAGGTATATCTCCAGTATCATATAATGTGTTCAGCAGTCTGGTGACTTGCTCTAGTCCATTTCTTCTCAAGCTTTAATCATTTCTGTTGTGATGTTATCTGCACCGGGGGCCTTGCCAGCTTTCATATGCTTAAGAACATTTCGAACCTCCATCTCCAAAATTGGTGTTCCTTCATTATTAAATCTAATATCATACTGTTCGTCTCTGTTATCATCATAAAGGTGTTTCACATAATCTGTCCATACATGTAGAATCTGGTCTTTTTCTATTATGATTTTGCCATCTTCAGTTTTTAGACACCCTGTTGATGTACTTGTTCTTTTATTATTAAGTTCCTGAATTCTTTTGTGCACTAATTTGGTATTTTGACTGTTGTATTGGTTTTCAATTTCTAAGCACTTTTCCTCAAGCCATGCTTCTTTTGCCTCCTTACATAATATTCTGACTTGTCTGTGAATTTCTTCATGTTTGACAGAATTATTTTTGTTGAGTCTTCTTGTTTCCATGAGGTGTAAAATTTCTTCAGTCATCCATTTCTTACGACCCACCTTCTTTGATTTTGGAATAGTTGTTTCTGCAGCCACATTGATTCAATTCTTCAACGTTTCCCATTGATCATCCACATCCTGGAATAGGATCTCTAGATCAGACAAAATTTCAAATCTGTTCTGTACTTCTATGTTGAATTTGTTTTGTATTTCCTTGTCATTACTCAATGTACACAAATCATATTTAGTGTTTCCTGTTATATACTTGACTTTCTTTAACTTTATCCTCAATGTTCCTGTGAGTAATCTGTGGTCACTATAACAATCAGCACTGGGAACTGTTTTTGCTAGTGTTAATGCGTTTCTAAATCTTCTGCTAATCAGAATGTAGTCAATCTGGTTTCTAATCCTGCTATCAGGACTCCTCCATGTCCATAATCTTCTAGGGTGTTGCTTGAACTAGGTGTTTCCTACAATCATTTCCTGTTCTTTTGCCCACTCTACGAGTCTGTATCCTCTTTCATTTCTCTCTCCTAAACCATAGTTTTCTACTGTGTATCTATCCCCTTGATTTCCTACTTTTGCATTGAAGTCCCCTATTATGATGTTTATTTCTGAATTTTTACATTTCTTTAAGGCAGACTCTATGTCATTATAAAATTCTTCTACACTATCTTCACTGGATTCTCCTGTTGGGGCATA
The DNA here is from genome assembly GCA_963921405.1 of Cepaea hortensis. Classification (NCBI taxonomy): domain Eukaryota; kingdom Metazoa; phylum Mollusca; class Gastropoda; order Stylommatophora; family Helicidae; genus Cepaea; species Cepaea hortensis. The sequence continues at coordinate 136,190,924 of OY992878.1, read as the reverse complement.
TACTTGAATAATATTTATGCTAAAAGGCCTGCCACTTAATTTAACTAGTAGAACTCTGTCCGACAGGGACCAATATCATTGAACAGATTTTGCTGTTTTCCGGTCCAAAATAATTAACACTCCTCTATGACGATCTTCACCTCCAGAATAAATAATCTTGAAATCTTCTTCTATCTTGATGCCTGCTCCTGTCCATCTCGTTTCGCACATACCTAAAATATTAATTTTTTCCCTTTCAATTTCTTGTTTTATGTTCTCTAATTTTCCGTCGTTGTTTAACGTCCTAACGTTCCAAGTTGCTAATTTTAACGTCTCTGTCCTTGTCTTGCGATGATCAGTCTTTAAGCGAATCATGATATACTAGGCACTTTTAAAGAGGTAGTTTGCCGTTGCTTTCCTCTATGGCAGTGACCTTACTGGTCGGAGACCGCAGCCATTGACTCAAGAAGAGTTCCTCTGCCTGCCGTCGTGAAGCTCGAGGCCATGACCCACAAATATATGTCGGTTGCCCTCAAAATGTCATCCACCACCTGCCTTCCGTGGCTTCTTTTGAAAACTTCCAATAAAAGGAACAAAAATAACATCAGATAATCCACAGGAAAACACTATTCTCAGGAAATCCATAGGAAATCACACGAAATCCAAAGGATAACACTAAATAGCGTCCCACCGAAAAGTAACATTTGAAATGTAAACATTGAGCACAGCCAACTACTGGCAACACTGAACGTATTCCGGTACCAACCTAAGGCTTTGTCTACGAAAATTTGGAAGCACTAGACTCGAGTGTCACTCTCGTTTGAACTCGTCAGTAGTGCATATCCTTGACTGGACCCGGAATCAAACCCGGATCACTGGCGTGTGAGGCGGGTGTGTAATCACTAGACCAGACCCCGCGGCAGACGCTATACGTGACCAAATTATCACACTAGAATATCACAACGTCACCCATCGTAGGCTATATGATATATATATATATATATATATATATATATATATATATATATATATATATATATATATATATATATATATATATATATAGACACCTTGCAGTCTTGACAGACCAAAGTATGTGAGTGGAATGTGGCCAATATTCCATCACAATGTCTGGGCAGAGCTTCAGAGAATCATGTGATGCCCAAACGACATGACCTCTCTCTCGGCCTAGTCTTGTGTATTCCAGAGGAATGGGTAACCAATACGTCTGGCACAAGGTAGGCTGCAGACGCTGGCGGCTCAGCGTCAATCCACCGAGACCTCACCACCACGAGCCGGTGGCGAGTTATGGCCAGACCCTGACACCCAAGGGACCCGGCTTAGAGGCGTTCAGCCATGTCCCACAGGTGAGGGCCTTGTACGAGCCCGGACCATGAGGGCACGCACATCTGTCGATCACAAGTGTCCGGACCTGTGTAAAGCGTGCACTATCGTCAGACTCCCCACCTGACTTATAGCGGTCCCCGCGACCAGCGGGAATAGGCCCGCCATAGCTACCGCAGGAGATATTGCCTGTCTATTTGCAAGCAAATCTCCCATACTTCCACTGTGCGGATCTCGCGACCAGCGAGAATAGGCCCGCCGGAGATTATGCTCGTCTGCTGCGAACAAATCTCTACCGAGAGACTGAATAAGTAAAGAAACATATATATATATATATATATATATTTGAAGCAATTTGCTGTTTTGGGTCTGTGATGTGATAGCGCGATCACATTTTGTAAGCCTGAGAGCAGAGAGTAATAGATGGCCAAACTTCACTCAATTTGGCAAGCGACCAGCCGAGGCGTCACACTCGTGTCCAACCGTACCATTTCATTTACTTCCATGAGCGAGACACACTACATGCCTGTTTATTTATCAACTGTCTAAGTGGCCACACAGGTTTCCCAACTGATATTTATGTGTAAGTGTACAACATTGGAACCGACCAATCATGTCTCTTAAGGGGGGGGGGGGGGGTGAGTGGTCTCGAACGTATGGTGTCCGCCTCGAGTGCTGGAGGTCCCGGGTTCAGGCACCGGTGAGAACCGGGATTGATGTAAAAAATCCACCTGGACTTCCAGTAATAAAATTTCCCCTGGTCTCTGTGTAGTGAGATCGGACGCCCGTGTGTATTGTTGCGCACGTAAAAAATCCCTTGGCAGTTGGAAATCGAAAAAGAGTAGCCTAACGGCGCTGTCCGGGCAAAATTTCGAGTTAAAAATTTACCCAAAGTATTTCAGGATCCTCGCCGATGCAACGGTGTTCGTGCATTGAGCTGAGTTTCTCCAGACTCAGGTTTGAGTTAGGAGGAAAACGGAGCACTTATGGGTTAAACCGTGTGCCGTGATGTTGATCCAACGACTAGAAAAAAAATCATGTCTCTTGTTTATATGTTTGTTAATATACCGGACGCAGCATTGCGTCCTGGTGCGTTTTTGTGTTTATTATTTGGCCTATGCTGCTTTACTATAATATTCTGAGACCTGTGGTGCTATTTCAATGGTTCAATACGAATTATCGTCATATCCCATAGTTGTAGGTTTATGTGGATGATAGTCCTGGCTAATAAAGACACTTTTGTAGGCTGTCTAGTTGGTCATGCGTCGAAGTACACTTGTTCATAGAACGAGGATCTGTCGTCTTCTAGAGGTGACAAGTTCGAACCCTGGTCGGTAACTATAGCTGTCAATGTTTATGTTGTCTAGTGCGTCCTCTAATCCCTGCTTCTTTCCCCTCTTCTATGAGTGCCAAAGAATACATTTGTGTTTATTTATAAACTGTCTTAATGGCCTCAGAGAGTTCCCCAATTGATATTATCAGCACAGTTCGCTAACCACAACTATCACTAGTATGTATCACTACAGTCCGGGTAAATTTACGGCTGTGATGTCTAAATTCAAATACAAATGGTGAAGAATGAACATAATTTTAAAAAGCAAAGGACCGTTCATACACCTTTAGGCGCATTATATATTTCGTGGTTAGACCAATCGAACTTAGAAGATACAGTGGTCAGTATCGCACCGGCAGCCCTTACTTTACTTTTCCCCAAGATATTTCCGGGTACCAAATTTAGGTAGAGTCGATCTGAGAACCCAAGTAAATTTTAAAATTCGAATCCGCCCCGATACGAAATCTATGGACCCCCCCCCCCCCCACCCCCAGGCCAGCAGACGAGCGTCTAGCCACTAGCTACCGCTGCCCCAGGATAATCTCTATTTGCTCGTTGTTTACTACCGAACAAGTCGGGCTCCTGTAGTGTAAAATTAAACAGGGTCCGTCCACTTAATGAAATACTCAATTAAACACAGCACTAAAGGAAGCATTCTTTAGAAGATTAGAATTTCCTTAGGGATGTCCGATACAGACATGTGACATTTCTAACTCTGGCTGCCCATGTCCCTACAAGACACCTCTAATCCTTCACACTAAGCGAAGCTTTGTTTAGAAGATTGAAATTTCCTCGGGGCTTTATCTACAGACTTGCAAAGCTTCCGATTAAGATCTTATTGATTTATCTAGTCAGCTCTATACACTCGCTAATTCGTTTACAAGGAAACTTGTTTAAAGATCTGCAGTTCGGATTATCATCATCCCACGCCGAGGCTCTTCGCATGTGCTCTGATTCCTGCATAATATCCCATCCCCATCAATGTACAGATACCAACTGCTATATCAGCTGAGTGTTCGTTGAAGAACGTTCTTGTGCGTATAGTGCATTACCTTGTATTTTAGTCACTTCGATTTTCAAGTCGAACTTTTGCATTCTTAGACTTTAAATCGTTGACGCAGGAAATGAGTAAAAATAAGGGCCCCTTTTCGACGTCATCAGATATAATGTGTATATGGTGTTAACACATATTTGTAGAGACCAATCGACACTCGATGGGAACTGTGGTCAATATAACACCCATCGCTTTTCTTTTCTCCCCAGAACATTTACTACTGATCATTTCGGGCTGGAAGGGAGGGGGGGGGGGGGAGGGGGAATCCCTATTGTATAAAATTGTCAGTCCGACAGACAGTTTTTCAAGATAAGCAAAACGCAGTATCTACAACAGAAGGATGTAATACACCATATGTGTAGGTCAGCATAGCCGAATGGATAAAAACGCATGTTCTTAAACATCCGGCGTGCTGATGCCGAGGTAAGGGGTTCAACACCTACACGGACAGCCGGACTAAAATGTTGACCTATCGTTCTTGATTCCATCCATCCATCATGTGCCATGCTAATAAGCGTGGGTGGTCATGTTCTGCTATCTCACTCGATCACCAGAGACGTGGTTCAGCTCCGTGTTCCTGTGTCGACCATGCCATGTGGCCAAGTCATCTAGGTATTTACTTCTCGGTCTTCCCCTTGGTCTCTTCCCTTCGGTCTTGCCAGTCGTCATCAAGTTCTCCAAATAACTTCTTCTCATAACATGCCTAAAAATTTGTCTCTCTACGTCTAATGACTCTAATCAGTTTACGATCTTCATTTGTTTCTTGAAGGACTTGTTCATTGGTTTTTCTGTCAGTCCATGGTATTCTTTGCATTTTCCTCAGAAACCACATTTCCACAGCCATCAGATGTTTTTCAGCTTGACTGCTCATTGTCCACGCTTCACATCACTGTTTATACTCCACCTCTATACCGCAAGGTACAAGAGGAACATGATGAGATAAGATGTGAGCTGATAAAGAAGAAGAAGAAGAAGAAGAAGAAGAAGAAGAAGAAGAAGAAGAAGAAGAAGAAGAAGAAGAAGAAGAAGAAGAAGAAGAAGAAGAAGAAGAAGAAGAAGAAGAAGAAGAAGAAGAAGAAGAAGGAGGAGGAGGAGGAGAAGGAGGAGGAGGAGGAGAAGGAGGAGGAGGAGGAGGAGGAGGAGGAGGAGAGGAGGAGGAGGAGGAGGAGGAGGAGGAGGAGGAGGAGGAGAAAGCAGCAGCAGCAGCAATTGGATACTTTAACTTTTGAAGTGTTATATTAACAGACTTGACACACTAACTTCACAGACATTGTTCTATTCAGAAAACGTTAATCATGAGATAATAACTAACTCATAACGCTAGGTAATTTATTGAAGACAAAAGAAATTAAATCTGGCATCAAAACCTAGAACCCACACCTCTGAGGTCAACTAAGAACTGTTATTTAGACCAGAAAGGTGAAAACAGACCAAAACAGTTCGTAATAAACTACAGACACGAATTAATTAGTGCCTGAAATGAATAAAGTAATTAAAGGATTCTTTCTCCCGGCATGATGCGAATGGTATATATGGTGCTACATTCTCTCGATGGGTGATCTGAGCAATTTCACGTCGGCCGAATTTACTCTCCAGGGAATTTTCTGGTACATATTCCAGGTTTGGTCGACTTGGCAGCCCAGATCGATTTCTTTTGTTTACAAAATCTCAGCTTCAATGGAATCTCGAACACATGAAATCCCGTGGGGGGGGGGGGCAGTCAAATATACTAACCACTGGGCTATTGAGGCTGCCCGCGTTCAGTAAGACTTAACTGCTATGACAGGATAATCAATGTAGTAGAAATCCATTGAGGAAACTACACAAATCCCTGTGAATCAAAAGATGAGGAAAAGACGATGACGCTAAGAAAGACGCACATTGAAAAAAACCTATTCACATTATAAGTAGAAAGACCTCGCCAGGGAGCTCACAAGGCCACTTACAAAACACAAATTGTGTACTTTTTAACCGCAAATAATTATTTTCATTTTCACAATAATGAAATGTGCATAAGACGCGGATTAGACTGTTAGAAATTTTTTTTTTCATTGGCAGAGACCTTAAGAAGCTCAAATTGTCAGTCTTAATTTTGAATCGTTGACATAAACGTGTGTAAGAATCGCTTGATGAGACAGTATGATAATGATATCTCAGACATGCTGAGAATATCCACAAATAACTTTGGCCCTGAACTGATTCGTCAGAAACTCTTCTCATGCGCCACTAAATTTTTGATTTCACATGCTCTGCTTCCTGGTTTCCTGATGCAGAAAAAGAATAATTATTTGTGGGCAAGAAACTGCTATAAAAACCAGAAGATTCCATGGTTGCAAGAGAATGAAAGATGTCTTGTTTATTTGTGTCTTTACAACGAGTAGATTGTTTTCAAGAAGTCATTGTGATTCATAATTAATTTATCGTTGACACCTGTGTCTTGTTCCTCGGTATAAAAAAAAATGTGAAGGCAACGGTTAGGACGTTACGCTGACACTGGAGAAAGCGCTGTGGGACCAGTGGTTGAATCCAGCTCTAGTGGCTCGTATGAAAGAGAAAGTGTGGCCTCCGTGCACTCAGGCCGACACAAATATGAGGGTCCTCACAATAAAGCCATGGCACATTAATGAATCGTCCAAAGAGATCACACATAGCATAACAATGCTGGGGTTGACTGCGACGTCCTGTAAAAAATGGTACTAACTAATGAGTTACATACCCACTGAAGGTTCATGCTATAGAACTTGTATTTTTGTGTTAAAGACGATTCCGTGACAAAGTACAGTTCGCAGGAGAATGAAATACAAATCATTGGATGGGAAGCAGATGTGTTTCCAAGGCACCAGGGCCGGGTTATATACTGGCCAAGACCTATTGACGCGTCCTCGCCGAGCGTCCTGGGCAACAGGTCCCTTCGGGGTCCTGGCTGAAGTCAATAGGATCGCCGATTCCTCCGAAGTCGGAGAGTGTCTGCCTGTATGGCGAGGAACCACCAGTCTGCACACCAATAAGCCAGACATGGGACAACGGATACTCACGCAAACCTCAGTTCCTGTATGACATCACACTGATGTTGGACAACAGGATGCCTTCATCCGACATACAGGATTTTGCGTTGGAGCTCAAGCCAATGAACACAAGCAAGCAAGCAAGCAAATCATTGGATATACATCTTCAGGATAGTTATTTGACTATTCAGCATGCTTATTGGTTGTTATGTCCAGCCGTCCATTCTCACCGTGGTTGACCATCTTTAATTTTGTAGGTAGAAATGTTTCATCATGCAACCCCTTCAGATGATTCATCGTCTGTTAAATGTGCAAGCTCTTGACATCTGTCATTGAAGTGTGTCGTCTGTCAGTACCTTCTCCTCATTGCCGATTAATGTCATTTGCTCTTTGGACACATGTTCTTCCTCTACACGATGCACTAAGAGAAGATTCTTGTATACGTCAAAATGTAAAGAATCGCATGAGGCGTATTTGGTGAATGGTGCTAGCTTCATATATTAAACCGATCGGCACTAGATGGGTGCTGCGGTTAATATCATGCCGCCCTCCATAAATCTCTTGGCACCCAGTTTAAACGGGGTAGAATTTGAAGCGCTGGTTAGTGAAAGAAAACAATTCATCGCCGCAACAGAGATTCGAATACATGATCACCGCGATGACAGACACGCGAGCTAGCTGGTGATCTATCTCATCACCCTTTCTTCTATATAATCAAAAGGGCAAAGGGCCCTTGTACACACCTTGAGTGGCATTTAACACATGGTGCGACACCATATCTCTATAGACTAGCCGATACTCGTCACACCGGCCGACTTTACTTTCCATGATATGGCTTACTACCCATCTAATACCTGGTTGACCTGGATGTACAAAATCTCCCACTATGGAGATTCGAACACGTGACTGCCGGGCCGTCGGGCAAGCTTTCGTCTTATATAAAACTTGAAATTGTCCAACGACACGTAACTTTGCACGCTTGCCTTCCGCTACTTGAAATTAGTCGTATTTCTTTCAGCTTACTTTCTAATTACGTGAACCTGGTCTCCTACATCTGCCATCGCGTGCGACATTCTGTCCAGCCCTGGGTATCCGTTGCCAGACCTGATCCTGGCAAATGCTGGTAATTATTTACAGAGGTTTATGTCCTCAACTGCTCGCGAGACTTTACAGCTTTATACTCTTACATTACAACTTGCGATGTGTTCAGTTTTTCGATGTTTCATTCTTAATGTGATTATCTCAAGTATGGCTGTCTAAGTT
>OY992878.1:136107946-136177946 GCA_963921405.1 Cepaea hortensis | reverse complement strand
TATTTCCCGTAAAGCGATGCATAGTTGGGTAAGAAAGGTTACGAGGGCGAGTCAATAAGTTAGTCACACAGTTCTGTGGGATGGCAAGTAAATGAAAACAAAGCACGCGGTTTTATGCCGCCAGTTTGGGAAGACTGATAAAACGGTTGGTTGGATAAAAGCATCAATGTTAGTGGAACTTATGTTGAGAAATAAAAGAACAATGTATGTATAAAAATAAACTCGTTTCAAGTTGTTATCATGATTAGTTATTTTTCTACAGCCATTTGTGACTTACTTATTAACTTATCTTCGTAAAATTCCCGAAACCACCCTACTCTGATGCATTTGTTTGTGCATAGATTTATATAATTGTGATGTTCCCTTTCATTGCATAAAGTATGCTGTTGAGAAGATGATTACTGACTATATTGTATCCGAGAAGTACTTTTTTTTTTGCATTCGCTCGCTTTAAACTCAAGCGTTGTCCAATGAAAAGCTACTACTTCTGGTAGCACTGGACTGACGTTTGCGTGTTGATTAGCTTTCTTTATTGCCAGTATCTTTCAGACGAACTCACTCCGACTTGTGAGGTACTTGTCACTTACGTTCCCAAGTCAAGGGCGAGAAATCAATAGTTTAATCCACTTGACCGGTGTAGGGGTTGAATCCTCTAACCTGGCATTAGTGCACCGGAATATTAAAAGTGAGCCCTCTATCCATTCGGTTATGTTGACCTCAAAGACATACTGAAGAATGTTCCTTGTCGAAAGGAAACCAGGTCCGCTCTGTCCCCATTTTATTTTTCTGAATGTATAAATGTGTCTCCTGTTTGGATCACGGAGTGATCTTACTCCATCTTTCTATATTATAAAATGTCTGCTATATGTTTTATTTCTTACTAATTCGTTACTAATTATGTTACGTTTTCCCTAGCTATTAGCATTCCACCGTACAAATGTACCTACTAAGTTGATATGCTACATCGCACTGACAAAAGCGAAGTTCTTAACCAAAAATATCATACATCTCCCACGATGTGAGACGAGTATCATACACCCTCAACCACGCTCTCGTCTGTTGTGCAAACACTTCTAAAGAAGTCATTTGTGATTCAGTCAGGTTTTATTAAAACCACCAGACGTCTGCTCGCGTGCTAGTTTCAATTATATTTCTATTTCCATGCACTGCCTGTGTTCCGCCGAATGTTTATATTGTACTATGAAAATCCAGGTTTTCGTGTTTTGTAAGGAAGTATTGCAAACTTGCTATCTTGATATTCAATGCCTGTCAATTCCCCGTTCTGTGTTTGTTTATGTTATCGCCATTTCCGCGGGTTTTTCTCAGCGTTTATGGTTTTAATATTTGCAGGACTGAATCTATTCGCGGCCATTTTGTGCAGTCGCTTCATACATGAATATTGGTTGGTTGAGTCTCCATGATGAATTAGCTACGCCTTCTGCATCGCGCTCCAAGGGTCGTGGGTTCGATTCCGGCGTTCGACGTTCAGTTTAGGAGTGTAATTTTTCGGAGATTCCTGGGGGTCGGCGCTGGGGATATGGAGTTCGTGCTTTATGCGACGCTTTTTACAGGCCACCCTGCGGAAAGAGACCGAGTCATATGGGATAAAACCGGGTGCAATGAAGTAGACCCTGCTGCCTTTCTAACCCCTTTTGGTTAATGATTGGCTGTGATTCATCTAAACCAATTTTTGTTTGTTTTATTTTTGGTGTTTGCGCTGGCTCGATGTTTGAACTCAAGCGTAGTCAATGGACAATACTTCTAGTAGTGCTGGACTGGATTTTGCGTGTGGATTAGCTTTCCCTATTACCAGGCTCCCTAACCATTAGTTCTGTTCGGTGATGTAGGACAGAAGCGGGATGGCTTTTAGGTCTTCGGAGCTCTAAATGGAACTTGCATCTATGGGAGTAAGATTCGTGTACAGATTCTTCTATAATCCCGGTACCGTAGCATCATCCCAATGAAGGCTGTTGCAGAGTCAATCTTCTCCTGTGGAAGCTCAAAAACCAAAAGGACATGTAAGACTGCTTCTAGAACATCACATCTGCTGACAGGTTTGTTAGGATGTAACAAGGTCATCATTAAATTTAACACGTACGTAATGATTATGAATAGACTTGGGTTGGGCACAGCACCCCTACAACATTGTTTAAGACAAACCTCACACATGGTAACTCAACAACAAAACTAACATTTGAAGTTAGTTAGTTAGTTAGTCGCGGTTCCAACTTCACGGCAACGGGTTGTCACAGTATTGCTCCGTTCCTGTGCCAGTGAATATCACACAAAATGCTCCTCACTGCCCTATGTGAACAAAGGAATAGACAGGAGTGTCGGCAAGCCAACAGGCCGCACAGGTACACTGTGCATAATTCCGCCGCCAGAATTCCAACACAAAAGTCCTTCACGAAAAATACAGTTCATCGTCGATGGAAACGGCAGTCACCAGAAAGACTTCATTGACCGGAGTTTTATCCCATATGGCTCGGTCTCTTTCCGCAGGGCGACCCATCGAAAGTGCCGCACAAAGCACTACCTCCGTAGCTACAGCGACGGCTCCCAGGAATCTCCTGAAAAAAACACTCGTGAACCGAAAAGGCAAACCAGTCAATCCAGTAACAGACGACCGCCATCGTTCCGAACATGTAGTTCACGCTAAAACAACCGCGGACAGACGCAAAAGCATTCCACGCAAAATTCACAGCTCACAGTGTTGCGCCACGCACTCACTCAGTAGCAGGGCGACGGAACCATAGCCTCATTAGTCGCCTCTTATGACGTGCATGGTAGGCAACAGTGTTACTATTCTTTGCTCCCCCGTATGGACCCCGGCAACACACGGGCAAACTGACATTTGAAATCCATTTATACTGGTATTGATGTTAGGACTCACACTAAATACTCACATGATAAGACTTCAAACTTAACACTTATTACATTAGTATATAGCAGGCCTCCCATGTGATATCGATGTCATGATGGAAGCATAAGAAGTCATCGTCCTCTGTCTCTATCTGTCCTAAGAATCGCGCACACATGTGGAAATGTTGCGTACTCATCTTCTCCATCATCATCATGTGTGGTGCGGGCGTCGTAGTTCGACATCCCACACGATCACCAAATTCCTGGATAAGCGATGTCCTTATTAAGCAATGTGACCAAGCCATCCAGATCCCACCTCTCTGCCACGTCCCTGCTCCCTTCAGGTCAAATCCACTAGTTGTGATTAAGCTTCCCAGTTCACCTCTCCTCACAACGTGTACAATGAGTCTTGACTGTATACGTCTAATTTATTGAATCTATTTACCGTATCAGTTTTATTTTCCTGCATGTTAAGTACTGTTCACTATTTAATGTTATAATTTCACGATTTTCACTGTCTTCCTCTTCTCCGCTTGCACTCAAATCTTCCCTGGATGATTACCTCTGAGAGGTTGTCATCACGTTGTCACATGTCCAAACCAGGTAAGCTTCCGGCGTGTAACCACTGACACAGGTATATATTTAAAGATATTAAAAAATGTTCACTTCTTCTAGATTTTGTGTCCATATACAGTAAAATCTTGGTTTTCGTTGCCTTCGGTTGTCGTCGGTTTCAGTTTTCGTCGATATTTTTTCGGCGGAATTTTGTCTCGTCGGTCGCCTCGAATTTCGTCGGCGTGCCCACGTGACCTCAATGATAATTTTGCGAAAACAGGGACTCAAGAGTTGTTCTGCTCAGTTTGGAATTATTTTTCATTGAGTGAGAATCAGTTGCTAATAGTAAAATACAACGGCGGCATTAAGATAGCTGAAATCGGCTGCATGTACAAGAGGTTGCCATCGACGGTAAGTTTCACTGTGGCGAAAAAGAAAGCAATAAAGGAGTCTAATGTAGCGAAAGACATGAATGTGCAAACGAAATATAGGTCGAAAACAATTGAAACTGTCCAACAGTTATTATTAATTTGGATCAATCAAAACTAGTTAGATGGCGATTCTGTTTCGGGGGCAATCATATGTGAAAACAGCCAGACTGGTGTATGCAGATCTGATTAAGAAAATGCCTTGGACGAGTGTTAGTGTACTTAGAGATTTCAAGGCCATCAGAGGATGGTTTGAAAAATTCAAGAGGCGCAATGGGATACACGGTGTTACTAGGCATGGCGAAGGTGCGAGTTCAGACAAGCCTGGGGCCGAAAAAATAGTATTAAACACTATATTTATTCACTATAAAATGTTTTTGGTATGTATTTTGGAGTGTCCAGAACGAATTAATTGGATTTACATTGATTTATATTAAAAAAGTTGCCTCTGTTTTCGCCGGTTTTGGATTTCGCAGATTGTTTTGGGACGGATTATCGACGAAAACCGAGGTTTTACTGTAGGTTGTTATTAGTTGGTTTGCGATTCTTGTTGCCATTCAACAGTATTTTGCTGTTTTAATTTTTCATTTCTTCTTCTTCTTCTTCAGCGTTCCGAGCCATTGAGGTTCTTTGCTGCAAATACAATCCGTCTCCATTCGTCTCTCTGGTGGACCTTCTCTTGCCAGTCGTTGATTCCAAGTGCTTGCAGGTCTGTACATGTATTATCTCTCCACCGCCTTCTTGGTCTACCTCGGGGTCTACGGTAATTTATTTCCTGAGTGTAAGCGAGTTTTGTTTCCCTATTATCTTCCATTCTTTCTATATGCCCCAGCCATTGTAGTCTATTAGCCTTCATGATACCAGTGATTAGCGGGGACTTAAACAGATCATAAATGTCTTTGTTACTTCTTCTTTTCCACTCTCCACTTTGTGTATCCCTAATGGGTCCAAAGATGCGTCTTAAAATTTTGTTCTCAAAGGTTTGTAACAAGGCTTCGTCTCCTTTCGTTGTACTCCAGGTTTCAGAGCCATACAGCACAACTGGTCTGATCAGTGTTTTGTATATTGTGATTTTGGTGTTACGAGATAGCGCCTTTGATTTTAGTAGATGTTGTAGTGCATAGTATATCTTATTTCCAGAGTTGATTCTAGTTTGTATTTCTTCCCTTATGATGTTGGAGCAGTTGAAGATCGTACCCAGGTATTTGTATGTTTCCGTTCTTTTAATGGTCATATTATCTATTTGTATGTGGCCAGAGTTTCTAGCCATTCCGTCTCTTGAAATTACCATATATTCTGTCTTATCTTGGTTGATAACCAGCCCCATCTGTTGGGCTTTTCCCTTTAAGTGAGTCAATATTTCCAATGTCTTTTGTTCACTTTGCCCTATAATATCTATATCATCTGCATAACCAAGCAGCTTGGATGTTCCTCCAATATCACATTCCTCCTTTACCTTCCTTACAACTTTCTCTAGAGCCAGATTGAAGAGTAGCGGCGATAGTGCATCACCCTGTTTCAAGCCAGATGTTATTTGGAAGGGGTCTGATTTCCTGCCTTTATATGTTACTATATTATAAGTATCTTCCATGCATAGTCTGGTCATGTTGATTAACTTCCTTGGTATTCCAAATTCCTGCATAGCATTCCATAGACTATTCCTATGGACACTATCATAAGCCTTTTTAAAATCCACAAAAATGTTATGGAGATCTCTTTTATATTCCCAATGTTTCTCGGCTATTTGTCGTAAGATAAATATCTGATCTATTGTTGATCTGTTTTGTCTAAACCCCGCCTGGTAGTCACCTAATATGTCTTCTGAATATGGTTTTAGTCTATTTAGTAATACTGCAGATAGTATCTTATAGCTTGTGGACAGTAGTGATATTCCTCTATAATTTCCACATTGGAACTTGTCTCCTTTCTTAAAGATAGGTATCAATAATGACTCTTTCCAGTCATGGGGTAATTCTTCTGTCCTCCAGATTTTTATTATTAGTTCATATAGCTTTTGATGTAATGCATGGCCACCTGCCTTTATAAATTCAGCAGCAATTCCATCAGTCCCAGTTGCCTTATTGTTTTTAAGTCGTGTGATTACATATAGGATTTCTTCAAATGTAGGTTCTTCAATTTGTGGTTCGCATGTTAGAACCTCTTCCTGTGAGAAAATGTTACTTGGAGCTTCACAATTTAGTAATTCAATAAAATATTCTTTCCATGTGTTGCACATTTCCTCATTGGTATTTATCATATTCCCATTTTTGTCTTTTAAACCATATGTGTTTTGTTGGTGCCCTCGTTTCATTGACTTCAGTTCTTTAAAAAATTTTCTGGATTCATTTTTCTGGTGATTAGTTTCCATATCTTTGATTATATTATTCATATATTCTCGCTTCTGCTGTCTGACTATTTTTGTAGTCTCTTTACATTCATTTCTATAATGCTCTTCCTTTTGGATGTTATTGATGTCATTTAACCATACATGTCTGGCATTCTTCTTCCTAATGACTGCTTCTTCACATTTTTGATTGAACCATCTGTTCTTTCTATGCGTGGTTAACACACCGAGACATTCTTCTGCGGTAGACTGAATTGTATTCTTGATGTTCAACCAAGTTTGGTCAATGCTTTCCTCCAAAGGGTTTTGCAGAGTTTCAAGTTTACATTTTATTTCATCTGTAAATTTCTCTTTGACTGTAATGTCTTGCAGTTTTTCTCTGTTATATGTTGGGTTTAATCTTTGTAATTTAGTATAGAAAGCTCTCTTAAGTTTTATTTTAAATTTTGCTCCAACGAGGAAGTGGTCACTGTGGCACTCAGCTCCTCTATAACTTCTGACTTGCTGTATGTTTGATGCATTTCTGTTGTTAATTAAAATGTGATCTATTTGATTAAAGGTTCTCTTGTCACATGATTTCCAAGTTTGTTTGTGTATATCCTTTCTTTGTAGTCTGGTACTGCTAATCTGCAGTCCTTTGGCTTCTGCCAGGTTGATGACTCTCCATCCATTATCATTTGAAGTTGTATGTAGGCTTTCCATACCGGCCACTTTTTTATTAGTTTGCTCTCTACCTATTTTTGCATTGAAGTCTCCTAGCACAATCAGGATGTCCTGTTTGGGGGTTTCTTCTATGACATCTTCCAGATCATTATAAAAGTCTTCTTTAATATCATCTTCTTTTTCTTCAGTAGGCGCATGTACATTAATCATCGTTGTATTTTTCCATTTACCTTTTATTCGTAATTTACTAATCCTGTCATTAAAAGCTTTAAAGTTTAAAACGTTCCCCCATAACTCTTTTTTGATGACAAATCCTGTTCCTAATTCATGTTTATTTTGGGTGTTTCCTCCATATATTATAATCATTCCATTTTGCTCTAAAGTACCCTCTCCTGGCCACCTTATTTCTTGAATTGCTGTTATATCCATTTGATATTCAATCAGCTCCCGGGTTAGTTCTTCGGCCGCTCCAGCTCGATATAGTGTCCGTACATTCCATGTTCCAAATCTCAAAAGTCCTTTAACGTTCCAAGGTCGTTGTCCAGATAAGTCAGTCCGATATCGAGGCTCATGTATTTGTTTCGTAACAAAGAAAGGTTTTTACAAAGGTGGGGATGTTAACCCCACGCTTCAACCCCCAACCTGGAGGACCAGGGTGTTTCTCTTTGTCTGTTCTCTACCCTTTGACCTGTCCGGCTTGGGAGGCCCTGCTGGTAGCTACGCTACCGCCGGCATAGCTCTCAGGGTCATTGAGAAACTCAAGCTCCCCCACCACGACAAGGTGGAAACAATTTTTCATTTATACTACAAAATATTAAATTTTTCTCTAATCTTGTGGAAAGAGCCTGGAGCTCTTGTTCTTTTCCAACAATAAATGTCATCAATAAATTACAGAGTGCACAGAGGTAATCCACCAATCGATACGTCTGCTTTATACCCATTAATAGCCTCCAGTATATGTTCTAGGTATATGTTAGCAAGTACGGGAGACAGCAAACATCAATTTCGAACTCCTTCTTTTGTTTTGAAAATTCTCCTTTGTCCTTGTTTGTAAGGACAGTATAGCTTCCATCTGTGTGATAAGATACTGATAACAAAGTCAGATGTTCTAATTTTTTGCTACACGTCTTCATGTCAGATTCTGTCAGAGGCCTTTGTGAAATATATGGAGTTATGCTACATGTAGCATTGACGTTGCAGATGTCTTTCGATCAATACTAGTATTGATAATATACTGAAAGTGTGTTTGATGCTACTTTTCGTGCTCAAAAACCAGATTGTTTTCCGGATCGGATTGCGTCTGAGTTTATGCTTGAATCAGTTTAAAGGTAATAATAATGTTACTTTGCTTTTATGACTGATACGGCTAAAGGTTATGCGGTTCTTTTTTCAGAATTCCTTTCTTTGGAAGAAGTATTATCAAAGACTGTCCAATCTGTAGGTCACTGTTTGCAATCCTTATATTCTGGCACTTTGTTGTTATGATTGCGTTGTGTTTCAAATACTCCGTGATAAAAGGTCTGCTGAGAATCAATAACAGTAGATACTGTAGAAAGGAAGTCAGCAGGGCCACATGGCCGAATGGATAAGAACGCGAGTTCTTAAACAGCCGGTGTGCACATGCCGAGGTAAGTGGTATAACATCTACACCGGACAGTTGGACTAAAATGTTGACCTATCGTACTTGACTTGTGGACGTTAATTACAAGCACCTCTGAAGTCGGAGTGGGTTCGCCTGGTGGCGAGGGACACTGTTAATAAGGAAAACTAATCCACTCGAAAAATTCTGTCCATCACTACTATAAATAGTGTGTATGGACTACGCTTGAGTTCAAAGCGAGCGAGTGCAAAATAAAAAGGAAGTCAAAAGACTTATCTCCTATTGTTTAGTATACAAATGGGGAGCCATTGATAGTTGTGATACAACGTGTCGTCAGATCCAACACACAAATACAGGAAAGACGAGGGCGTTACGGTGGCATTCAAGGTGTTCGTGAGATAAATGTCCCTAACTCACACAATACCAAATGCCACAATACGGATACTTGTAATGCAGTATTACACAGACATATCACCGGCGTCTGAAGCTTAGGGGATAGTGACACTGGAAGTTCCATCAATCCATGACATACGGAGTCGAGCGTTAGAAATCAACAGCAGGTGGTTTAGAAGCAGACTGCTTTCGTGTTTATTTGGATAGGATGAAGCGTGGGCCATTCAGAAAACAATGACAACCTACTGAACTAAACGTGCCTAGTAAATCACAATTAATCAATTAATCATGGGGTTGATTGTCGTTGTGATTTCCAGCTAAATATTAATGCTATCGAAGTCAATAACGTCGGTGTCTCCCTGTGAGCGATGAACACAAATAAGATAACGCCTAATTAGGAACTCCACTACACTCTGTGTTCGTCACTTTTCATTTCTTAACGGTCATGCGTGAGTGGAATAGTTACTTCTTAAACGTACTCTAACTACTCCTTAGCTTTCCCCGTAGACTTCTCTGGCCAGGATGTAATGTTTCTTGGCTCACTTGTTTTCATCTTTTAGCTGGGCATTTCTCTTGCCTCAGGTATGTTCATGTCCAAGGTGTCTGCAAAATTTTGTATCCATCTTCGTGCTGATCGAACCCTATTTCTTCTTCCTGAAACCATTTCGTCCATCACTGTTCTTTCCAAATTACTGCGACCTTTGAAGTGGTGAAAGTACGTACTGCACAGGCGTATTTCAGTTTCTGAAACACATTGTTGTTTATGGGCCAGTTTTCTTCTGTGTTCAGATTTTGTAGAATGTCTGTACTTTTATTCTTCTTTGTTCAGGATATCCTAAGAACTTTTCTGTAACATTGAAGTTAAAAAACCTCGATTTTCATGTTTAGTAATTGCGAAATAGACCATGACTCACATTTGTATGTTGCCGGAATAAAGATGTATGTTTAAATACAACCCCCCCCCCCCCCCACCATTTTGTTTCCTGTTATTATTAATATTGTAACATCAAAATTGCCCTGTAATTTTAACAATTCACTCACCGCATCTATTTTATACTAAGTTTACAATTATATCTTCCAGCATCAAACCTTTAAAGCTTCCAATTTCTTTTCATCCGTTTTGGTTGGCGTAAAAGTTTCAGGGAAATATAGGACAACATACCAAACATGAGCTTTTTTTTTTTTTTTGAGCGTTCCATCGCTTTGGACTTAAGCGTAGTCCATACAATTGCTACGACTTCTAGTGCTTGGGCTGATTTTTGAGTGTGGATTAGTTGTCTCTATAACCAGTGTCTCTCATCGCCATCCGGCGTACCCACTCTGACGTCTGAGGTAATTGTAATTTATGTACCCAAAACAAGGAGGTGACCTCAACATTTTAGTCCAGTTGACCATTTAGAGGTTGAACCCGCTACCTCATCATCAGCGCACGGGGGTTTAAAAGCAAGCTATTTTATCCATTCTGCCATGCTGACACTTTCCTTGTGATTATTCTTTGCCCACATCGGTTCAGCTACCTACTAACACAGATTTTTGAGGAAGGGTCTCCTGCAGGACATAGACAACGCATTATCACCCCTTGTCTTTATCTAACCAGATACCAGTAACTGATTTGTGTGTGACATAAATTATCAAATAATTAAAAGGCAATAAATTTAAAACATACATCTTTGTAACTTCATTTCAATGTACCCGTGACATATAAGAAATAATAATATCAATGAATTTTAATTCAAGAACACAACTCAGCACAAAACATTAATACAACTTGGTCTTTTTAAGTGTTTCTTGTAAGACAAAATGATAAAAGGAAACATTTAGGTAACACATCTTCGAAAAACAAACACTCTTTTCTGTATTGATACATTGGCTTAACATATGCAGTGTCATTTCAATGTTGTAATAATTTTGATGGGGAAAAAAACAGCCAAATCAATTGATGGATACTGGCGTATTTAAGATAGAGTTATAAAGGTCAAAATCACAGACAAACTAATAGATATAAATATTATACAAGTATATGCTCCAACAACAAGCAGTAGTGATGAAGTAATAAAACACTTTTACGATAAAGTAGAAAGGACGATAGCTCAAAAAGAATCATTCTTCTTCTTCTTCGTAGCATTCCGAGCCATTGAGGTTCTTTGCTGCAGATACAATCCGTCTCCATTCGTCTCTCTGGTTGACCTTCTCTTGCCAGTCGTTGATTCCAAGTGCTTGTAGGTCTGTATATGTATATTATCTCTCCACCGTCTTCTTGGTCTACCTCGGGGTCTACGGTCATTTATTTCCTGAGTGTAAGCGAGTTTTGTTTCCCTATTATCTTCCATTCTTTCTATATGCCCCAGCCATTGTAGTCTATTAGCCTTCATGATACCAGTGATTAGCGGGGACATAAACAGATCATACATGTCTTTGTGACTTTTTCTTTTCCACTCTCCATTTTGTGTATCCCTAATGGGTCCAACGATGCGTCTTAAGACTTTGTTCTCAAAGGTTTGTAACAAGGCTTCGTCTCCTTTAGTTGTACTCCAGTTTTCAGAGCCATACAGCACAACAGGTCTGATCAGTGTTTTGTATATTGTGATCTTGGTGTTACGAGATAGCGTCTTTCATTTTAGTAGATGTTGTAGTGCATAGTATATCTTATTTCCAGAATTGATTCTAGTTTGTATTTCTTCCCTTGTGATGTTGGAGCAGTTGAAGATTGTACCCAGGTATTTGTATGTTTCCGTTCTTTTAATGGTCATATTATCTATTTGTATGTGACGAGAGTGTTTAGCCATTCCTTCTCTTGAAATTACCATATATTCTGTCTTATCTTGGTTGATAACCAGCCCTATCTGTTGGGCTTTTTCCTTTAAGTGAGTCAGTATTTCCAGTCTTTTGTTCATTTTCCCCTATAATATCTATATCATCTGCATAACCAAGCAGCTTGGATGTTCCTCCAATCAGTTATCAGTTATCAGTTATCAGTTGGGGTATCTTCATTGCACTCCGGACATGTCCATAGGTGCTCAGAACCTCCCCCCATCATGTGCATCAGCGTCCGGTGGCTAATAGTGCCAGTTCTGTGTTGGTTGACGAGGCGCTTTGTTTTCCCGATGTACCTCTCGCGTCTGGCTGTGCCGATTCTTACTCCCAGGTCTTTCATCCTGGACAGCGATGTGGGTTCACTGAAGTCAAAGTCCTCTGTTCTCGCCATATCTTTAAGGACGTTAAAAAGGCTTATGATAGTGTCCATAGGATTAGTCTATATCACATTCTTCTTTTACCCTACTTACAACTTTCTCTAGAGCCAGATTGAAAAGTAGCGGCGATAGTGCATCACCCTGTTTAAGCCAGATGTTATTTGGAAGGGGTCTGATTTCCTGCCTTTATATGTTACTATATTATAAGTATCTTCCACGCATAGTCTGGACAAGTTGATTAACTTCCTTGGTATTCCAAATTCCCGCATAGCATTCCATAGACTAATCCAATAGACACTATCATACGCCTTTTTATTTTTTTTTCATTCATGATGGTTTATGGTAAGTTGGAAACTATAGTAAACTCAAGACTAGTGCATCTGAATTTAAAGTAGAGTTTTTGTGTGTGAAGATCTAAAGAAATTCCTCGAAGAATTAAGTGCATTATTTTTTACTTGGAGAGATAGTGAAGGGATGTCTTTCTGGTCAGTTCATGCCCTTTATAAGGAATGATATTCCTGTTTTCTGGTTATTCAGTCTTCCTGTGTAGATAGAGATTGGGAAAAGATCTACCTTGCTATTTTCTAGAATATCACTCGTATTCATTTATGGGATACTTTTCTGGAAACTCTAGTATAATGTCTTTGTTTTTATGTTCAGAGGAGACAATGTTTCTTTGTATGTGTATTCATGCATAAAGAATGAATTATGAGTTTATTTATAAATGTATAAATATGATGATGTGTTACCTTATAAATGTAATGTGAGGTTACCTAAACATTTATACAGGTGAAGAGAGTAAATGCCACGACGAAGAAATGGCATGAGCCTTGCTGATGGTCACCAGATATTTTCAGCGACAGAGTCTGGAGAGCATGAGAATGATCCACCTCCATAAGGCAGCAATGAGAGAGATATATGTCAATATCGGGAGTGAAAGACTGCAACATATGTTGAGGTGATAGCGCCTAATGGGGCCAGGTCTAAGTGAGCCACCATTGTGTCATAATCACTTCACCTTCCTCTCTCTCTCTCATTTTCTCCCTCTCTTTTACGCTTTCTCTCTCTCTCTCTCTGTCTTTCTCTCTCTCGCTCTCTCTCCTTTTCTTTCCCTCTTCCTCCTTTTACCTTTTCTTTTTCACTTGTTTCTGTGTAAGGCTATTTTATTTGGCACATATTTTCTACAGGGAAAGGAGGTCTTTGCCTAAAAAGGTCTTTGTTTGGCTAAAAATGGGGTATTTTCATAAATGAAGAAGAATGGTAACGGGAAGATCCTAGTTCTCAAGGCAGGAGGAGGCGTTTGCCTGTCCAATGGGGGAAGAGTGATTCTCTCTTAATCATCACAGCCCATCCATTGTCCGAACAACACCTCCAGCATGGTAAACGCCGCTAGGCATCTTTTATAACTTCTTTATGGTTTTCCCGTGCCCGCAGGATTTTGAACCACACAGTAATTCTCTTTCTGACTCTTATATAGATAATGGACATTCTTCGTGTATTTTAAGGATGGACTTTTATCCGCGTATTTTAGACAATGGACATTCATCTTTGTATTTTAGAAGTGAACACTTACTCGTGTATTTTATGAATGCACTTTAACCACTATGGTTTAGGAATGAATATTCACCCCTTATGTTGTACAACATGGACATTTACCCGTAGGCATTAGATATGGCCACATCCAAAGTTTGAAGATTTAGAAGGACTTTTGAACCTGAAGACACCATCTTATGTTATCTAGAAAACCTTTAGCATCTCAATGCATCTAGGAAGGTGTTAATTTAATTCCTTCGTCAAGACAACATCTGGACAGTTAATTAACTAATTAGATATAATTAGTATGTCTTATTTTAAGATGTTATTGTTCATTTTATTGTGGTTGTGTATTACTATTCAATGTCTCATTAGCAAACACACGCTCCCCTCCCCCAAGTTATCCTAATATAATGTTGTATATGGTACTTAAGAGGCGTTTATTAAATTATTACTTGGTGTTTCAGACTTTTTATGTGTGTTATCTCTGATACTACTTGTCAAGGGACAACATAACTATGGAGCTGATTGTGGGCTGGATAACCACACGGGCCTTCGGTTTACAAAGAGTTAGTGCTATCCTCTCGGAAGTTCGGTAATTTTACAGTGCTCTATGGGCCTCTGTTAGGAAACATCACTATATAATTAGTCTATACCCTACGCTATGAAACATATGAAGAAAGGTAAACCAGCTGGGCCAGATGTAATCACAGTAGAAGAATTAGAAATATTAAGAGAATTTGGAGTAGATATATTAACCAAACTGTTGAAAGATATTTACAGCAGTTGATATATACCGGGCGGTGTGCTGAAATATGTATTTATAGCTACAAAAAGACCAAGAGCGATTGAATGAGAAAATTTTCATACAATTAACCTCATAAACCATGTCACTAAGCTTCTACTCAGAATTATAATAAGAAGAACTAGGAAGAAAATAAAAATGGAAATTAGGGAAGTACAGTATGGAGTTGTGGAAGGAAAGGATACAAACAATATATATATATATATATATATATATATATATATATATATATATATATATATATATATATATATATATATAACAGAGATACAGAAAGACATATATTTGTGCTTCATAGATTATATTAAGGCATTTGATAAAGTAAAACATGATGAACTGATTAAAATGTTGATATGAACATTGTTGGGAAAGATTTAAGAATAATAAATAATATTTACTAGAACCAAGTTGCAGCTATTAAAATGAGAAATAAAGAGGGTAGTTACGAACAGATAAAGCTATGATTACGACAGGGGTGGGTCTTGTCACCGGATCTCTTCTCCCTCTATAGCGAAGTAAAATGAGAGAGATCAAAGAGAAGCCAGGAATACTAATCGGGGGTTATAATATAAACAATATACACTATGCAGATGACACTGTATTAGCTGATGATAATGCTACAATCTACAACAATTGTTGGACACTGTAGTAACAGAGAGTGCAATGAAAGGACTCTCCTTGAATATCAAGAAAACAGTAACAATGGTGATATCAAAGAAATGGTGACACCAAAATGTGACATAGAAATAGAAGGGAAAATTCTTAACGAAGTGAATACTTTTTAATACCTATGTGCATTTATAACATCAGATGGAAGATATACAACAGAGATTAAGAGCAGAATAGGGCCGGCAAAGGCGCCAAATTTCAGAAAATAAAGAGTATCTTGTTGTTTGTCCATCAAGAATGATGATGACCATTCATTTCATCCAGTGGGGTTGAAGGTGTGGAGCCGTGGGTTCTAAGATGGCTGATAAGGCCTATTTTGGCTCGAAATGTTCTTTGACAATGTGGGCAAAGAATGCTTGACGTCTCTGGAGGAGGACTTCCTGCAGTGGTTTTTCTGTCCTGCCTTTTCTTCACAGCTCTTGCAGTCCTGGTTGCCTCACATATGACTGCACCTTTGCGCAATGATGCACGCCACGAATTTCGGTCTTTGGCTGCAGCCTCCCAGGTGTCATGATGAATTCCAAAAGCCTTCAGTGAAATTTTCAGTGTCTTTAAAACGTTTCCTCTGGCCACCTTGGGATCGTTTACCACAACGCAGTTCGCTGTAAAAAATTCGTTTAGGGAGCCTGTGATCTGGCATGCGAGTCAAGTGACCAGTCCAGCGAATCTGATTCTTCATCAGTAGAGTGTGGATACTGGGCATGGATGCTCTTTCTAGGACTTCAGTGTCTGGAATCTTGTCTTGCCATTTAATCTTCAGTAGCTTCCTTAGGCAGACTGTGTGGAAGTGGTTTAATTTCCTAGCGTGTCGCTGATAAACAGTCCAGGTTTCACAAGCATATAGCAGTGTGGATAATACAACTGCTTTGTAGACTTTTAGCTTTGTTTGCAGGCTTATTCCAGTTCTGTCCCATACATTCTTGTACAGTCTGCCAAAGGCTGCACTGGCCTTGGAGATTCTTGCATTCACTTCGTCATCGATTGTGGCAGCTTGTGACACGGTGCTGCCAAGATAGGTGAATTTGTCCACAACACTTAGTCTATGATCATTCACTTTGATATTCGGCACAGTGTGATTATTCCCTGGAGCTGGCTGGTACATAACTACAGTCTTCTCCAAGTTGATATTGAGCCCAAAGTTGGCACAGGCATGTGAGAAAGCTGAAACATTATGTTGCATGTCCGCCTCTGAGTTGGCGTATAGAGCGCAATCATCAGCAAACAGGAGCTCTCTGACGGTGCCGCTGTTAATTTTGGTTTTAGCTTTCAGCCTTCTGAGATTGAATAACTTTCCATCCATACGGTAGTTGATGTCTATTCCAGTGTCGTCGTTCTCGAAGGCATTCATCAACATGGCTGAAAACATGAGGCTGAACAGTGTTGGTGCCAGGACACATCCTTGCTTCACTCCATTGGTGACAGGAAAGGGTTCAGACAGTTCACCATTTTCCTGTACCCTTGCCTGCATGCCGTCATGAAATAGCCGCACTATTTGGACAAACTTTCGTGGACAGCCATATTTTGCCATAATCTTCCACAGTCCTTCTCTGCTGACTGTATCAAAAGCCTTGGTAAGGTCAATGAAAGTGGAGAACATTTCGCAGTTCTGTTCCTGACATTTTTCTTGCAGCTGCCTTGCAGCGAAAATCATGTCAACAGTTCCACGTTCTTTCCTGAAGCCACATTGACTCTCAGGAAGAAGACCTTGATCGAGATGGGCTGTGAGGCGATTGAGAAGAATTCTGGCGAGTATCTTCCCTGCAATTGAAAGCAAGGAGATTCCTCGGTGGTTGTCACATGATTGGCGGTTTCCTATACGTTTGTAAAGGTGGACTATTGACGCGTCCTTAAAATCTTGTGGCATGGTCTCGTTCATCCATATGTTTGTGAAGACTTGGTGAAGCTGCTCTGTTAGGACCGGCCCACCTACCTTGTATATCTCTGCTGGGATGGAGTCAGGACCAGGTGCCTTGCCGCTGGAGAGTTGCTGGATGGCTTTGTTTACTTCAACTATGGTTGGCAGGTCATCAAGTGTCTCATTGGTGGGAACTTGAGGAAGGCAGTTGATGGTTCCATCATCGAAGAAAGAAGTTGCATTTAAGATTTTGCTGAAATGCTCTGCCCAGCGTTGAAGGATTTCTTTCTTATCGGTGACCAATGTTCCCCCATCTGCACTGAGGAGGGGAACTATGCCTGGTGATGAAGGACCATAGACCGCTTTCAGTGAGTCGTAGAAGTTTTTCATATCATGTCTGTCAGCAAAACCCTGAATTTCATCAGCTTTGCTGCTCAGCCAGGAGTCCCGCATGTGCCGAAGTTTCTGCTGCACTACTCTCTGAATGTTCTTGAAAGCATCTTTTTTTGATGTTGACTTTGGGTCATTCAAATGTGCCTTGAGGAGAAGATGTTTCTCTGCCAGCAATTGGTTGATGTCTTCGGAATTTTCATCAAACCAGTCTTTATGCTTTCGGGGGGCTGGACCCAGGATTTCCATAGCAGTGTTGTAAATTATGTCCTTTAGGACTCTCCATTCTGTTTCTGTATCCTGTTTAGCTTCAGCATTGGGCTTGAGGCGGTCTTCCAGCATATTTTCAAACGACTGCTGCATTTTCTTGCTGTTTAGGCGGGTGACATTTAGCTTTGTTTGTATTTTCGCCCCTTGAGGACGCCATGGTGGCCTGATGTGGATGTTCATTTTCGAGACAATGAGACGATGGTCTGTCCAACATTCGACACCACACATGGATTTTGTCACTCGAACGTCTTGTCTGTCACTCCTCCTGACGATGACATAGTCAATGAGGTGCCAGTGTTTCGAGCGAGGGTGCATCCACGATGTCCTATTTCTCAAGGGGAGACGGAAAATTGTGTTCGTAATCAGGAGATCATGTTCGGCACATGTCTGAAGGAGGCGGAGTCCATTGCTTTTACAATTTCCGACTCCATGCTTTCCAATAATGCCACTCCAAGAGGTGGTGTCCGTGCCTACTCTGGCTTTGAAATCCCCAAGGAGTATAAGTTTGTCTCCTTTGGGAACAGATGTTAATACATTGTGCAGGTCCTCATAGAACTTGTTCTTGACATCATCTTCGTTGGTCATAGTTGGTGCGTAGACACTCACAATGGTTGCGTGCTTCCTTCCATTCAGTAGAGGCAACTTCATGGTCACGAGCCTGTCGTTTATAGCCTTTGGAAATCCAGCTAATTTGCCGACCAGGGCCGACTTAATGGCAAATCCCACACCGGATTGGCGTCTTTCCTCGCTTTTCCTTCCACTCCAGAAAAATGTGTAGCCGGCACCTATTTCACAGATTTGGCCTTCTTCTGCAAGTCGTGTCTCGCTCAAGGCTGCAATGTCGATGTTGTACCTGCCCAGCTCTCTCCCAATCAGTGCTGTTCGTCTCTCTGTACCCGACGCGCCCTCTCTGTCAAGTAGGGTGCGTACATTCCAAGTTCCAATTGTTAAGGGAATATGGTTTACTCTTTTATCTTTGCTTGTTTTATATTTCTTTGTATGTCGACCGCAGTTAGGGTACCCCAACCGCGGCTAGCTGGTTAGGTAGTGATAAAGCAGACAATGTTTAGGGCACCTTTTCTAGCCCCTTCCTCATGCTATGGAGGTGAGCAGTGTGTTCCTATAGAGGGCTGCTCAGTCGCTCAAGGGGCTGCCTAATCCAACTGCTGCTCCGGTCAGTAGAAGACGACCATATGGTCTGAGCCGCCTGTGTGCAGGTCTGCGACTACGGCTGCCAGCGTACCCACGCCTGCCGCTTTGCCGCTCGCCCATCGCCACAGGGCTTGAAGGTGATATGTGACGTTGGATGAAGAATGACTTGCGCGATGACTTGGATTATAGTGAGGAAGAGTTGCACAATTCGTCGACCTCACTCTCTCGCCTGAGTCCATCTGTGTCCAGTGGCAAGACAAGTCGAGACGACTGGAGACGAATACAGGTGCAGTGGATGACCAGGGCGCTCTACGTGCCTTGCCGTGCTCATTACGTTCCACAACGCTTTGCAGGTAAACGCCGTCTTGCCCGTTGAATCAGGAATGATTTCTTCCGCACAGTCTGCCGAATCCTGTCTTCACATGCTGGGTAGGCATACCCTAGTTTACCTCTTGGTTTGACACCAAATCGGATACCCATGCCTGGTTTAGCCAGCCTCTCACAGCTGTTGCCCGGGGGGTGGCCGCTGTCGCATGCTGACAGCTACTAGGAGCCACAAGCACGAGCTGGGTGTCAGGCTTGGACCAGTGGGGGATGGGTCCTGAAAGGACATGAGAGTCATCCTTACCAAAGGTAAAGAGTATCTTATGCAATAAGTCACTATCAATGAATGTAAGAAAGAGAGTGCTGAAATACTATATAGAACAGTTTTGCTGTATGGCAGTGAATCTTAGAATGTAAATGATCAAATTAGGAAGAACTTAGAAGCAACAGAGATGTGGTTTTTTAGACGAATGTTGCGAATTCCATGGACTGCCAGAGTAACTAACAACGATTGCCTGCAAGAGTCTAATGAAAGTAAAACACTATATGCAACACTAAGAAAGCGACAAACAGCTTTCTTTGGTCGTGTAATGAGAAGAGAGACATTGGATAACATCGTGACAACTGAAAAGATCGAGGGGAAGAGAGGCAGAGGCAGACCAAGAGAAATGATACTGGATGGATTGATATGGTGGCATGGATGAATATCATCAGCAGAGTTGATCCAGAACACCAAAGACCTAGATCTGTGGAGAGCCGTGAACGCCTACGCCGGCTTGCAGGGCACTTGATGATAGTGATGATGATGATAATGATGATGATGATGATGATGATGATGATGATGATGATGATGATGATGATGATGATGATGATGATGATGATGATGATGATGATGATGATGATGAATAATTAATATAGATCCTAACCAACGCTTTGTTGATTGCAATAACCAGTTTTAGCGCACTTGGAAAGAATCTTAAGTTTTATTTCTGCGATACCTCTAAAGTCAGAGTGGATTCGCCTGATGGCGAAGGAGGTTGGTATTATGTAAAGCTAATCAACACGAAAACAAATGAATGTCAAAACACACGAATGTCCAGTGGACTAGAAGTAGTAGCACGTGTAGGTATTGTGCTTGAGTTCAGTACGAGTGATAGCACAAAGAAAACAGTTCTGCCATTCCCTCATCTCCTGGTATACTTACGAGATGTAGTTTGTGCTAGAACAGTGTTTCCCAACGTGGGGCCCACGCCCCACAGGGGGGCAATTTGACTGTTAAGGGGGGCAATTCGAAAATGGAAGAAATCGGCTGAATATAACAAAACGGGGAGACTTGAGACTGAAGTTAACTAAATTGGAACCTGACATAAGATCTCTTTGCAGCAAGCATCAAGCGCAAGGATCTCTTCTTCTTCTTCTTCTTCTTCTTCAGCGTTCCGAGCCATTGAGGTTCTTTGCTGCAAATACAATCCGTCTCCATTCGTCTCTCTGGTGGACCTTCTCTTGCCAGTCGTTGATTCCAAGTGCTTGTAGGTCTGTACATGTATTATCTCTCCACCGTCTTCTTGGTCTACCTCGGGGTCTACGGCCATTTATTTCCTGAGTGTAAGCGAGTTTTGTTTCCCTATTATCTTCCATTCTTTCTATATGCCCCAGCCATTGTAGTCTATTAGCCTTCATGATACCAGTGATTAGCGGGGACTTAAACAGATCATAAATGTCTTTGTTACTTCTTCTTTTCCACTCTCCACTTTGTGTATCCCTAATGGGTCCAAAGATGCGTCTTAAAATTTTGTTCTCAAAGGTTTGTAACAAGGCTTCGTCTCCTTTCGTTGTACTCCAGGTTTCAGAGCCATACAGCACAACTGGTCTGATCAGTGTTTTGTATATTGTGATTTTGGTGTTACGAGATAGCGCCTTTGATTTTAGTAGATGTTGTAGTGCATAGTATATCTTATTTCCAGAGTTGATTCTAGTTTGTATTTCTTCCCTTATGATGTTGGAGCAGTTGAAGATCGTACCCAGGTATTTGTATGTTTCCGTTCTTTTAATGGTCATATTAGGATCTCACTAAATTTAAATAATAAATAATTGCTAATAATTAAAATAATATAGAAAAATCTTTCATTAAAATTATTTTGTACTTGAATTTCAGTTCTCCATTATATGTT
The DNA here is from genome assembly GCA_963921405.1 of Cepaea hortensis. Classification (NCBI taxonomy): domain Eukaryota; kingdom Metazoa; phylum Mollusca; class Gastropoda; order Stylommatophora; family Helicidae; genus Cepaea; species Cepaea hortensis. The sequence goes on along the minus strand of OY992878.1, from coordinate 136,156,741 downwards.
TTGAAAATTTACTTACTGTGTTTGCTCAATAATTACCTAGTGATTTCTTCCTAAAACCTATCATTCAAGTTTCTTTAGTGAACATTTCAATTTTTGAATATTAAAAATAATGTATTTGTTGAGGGAGGGGGGGGGGGGCATGGAGCGGGGGAGGGGGGCAATATGAATTTTAGAAAGGCTTAAGTGGGGCATGGTACAAAAAAGGTTGGGAAACACTGTGCTAGAGCATCCTGTTTTCCTTTTACCCTGCGATTAGAAGGACATGCGCCATTCAAACACACCATAATTTCTAACATAACAAATATCCCATGCTTGACGTTTTTATGAAATCCCCGACGCTCAGCATGCAAATTAATTAAGCAAAAATGAGACCGATACATCTGAGAATGTGTGACCAACCATGCCTAGAGATGATAAACCGATTTCAGCTCTTGTTGACTCGATATATTAATCCTGTTTAACGAGTGCTATAGGCTTATCGAATGCTCATGTCTATTTAACATACATTTGATGTTATGAAAATCATTTCCTTAAATATGATCAAGAGTTAAAGACGAAACGTAAATACCAATGTAAACATCTGTAGATTATCGATAAAAATAGTAATATAAATCGAGTCAATAAGTACTGTCATATATTTTTATAACAGGAAGGCATGATTTGTGCAAATAAAAAGCAAGGAAAAGTGGGAAATATACTGGAGACATATCTGTGTCTTTGTGTGTGTGTGTTTGTATGTGTGTGTGCGTGCGTGCGTGCGTGTGTGCGTCCTTGCGTGTGTGTGTGTGTTTTTTTCTCTTTCCGGTCGCGTTTCTTGTGCGTCTCATCTAACAAGATGTGATTGTAAGCCTGTGGATTTCTAGGACGAAGAAATGACAGAGCTTCCATATGACAGTGGATGGTAATATTTTCTTTCTGTTAGCAAGAATGCTGGCCAGCGATCACTACACCCGACATCCCACATTATGCCAACGGCTTTGAGAGAAGGCGTGATATTTTGAGGAAACACGTCTTATTCTGGTGCGAGGAAATGCAACCTAAAGACTAAATGTTATGGCAGGGCAGCCCAGGCCCTACGCTTGGTCGGCAACTGTTCTAAGATCGAAACTTCGATAGGCGGATAGCTAGACCATTTCTTCGCTGATCCGACAGCTTCTACGGCTTGTATTGTTCTAGATGTATTGGTGTTACCTTTCTTTGGAGTAAACTATTCAGGAGAGAGAAGAATCATGCTGCATTGGCAACACATGGTATCTACAATTCACCCCAGACTTTGTGCTATTGAGACGTTAATATTCCTTTTCTGAAGCACAATACAACGGTGAAGGCATAGTGGAAGCAAATGGAGGACATCCAGAACCCTTCAACATAAGATCTGAAGTACTACAAGGTTGTGTCCTGTCCCCCTATCGTTCATAACAAATATATATTAAGCATATGTAAAGAAACCAGTCAAACAGAGACCGCACAAACACTGCATGACGAACATAACACAGAAGAAGAATCAACAGCAAATTACACCATTAAAGAACTTGTATGTGCGGACGATAGCAAAATCAGAAGCAAAATGACAAAACCACATCAATAGTCTAAATGAAGTGTGTAGGGAACATAACATATAACTTAGCGCCAGTAAAACGGAAGTAATGACTATAACCAAAGAAGAAAAAAATTACACAATAAAGATGCATCTTAAAGAACACCCCCTAAAACTAGTAAAGAGCTTTAAGTGCTTAGGAAGTATAATATCATCTAATGGCAAATCAGAAGACGAGATCGAAAATAGATGCAATAAGACAAACCAACTCACTGGACAAATGGCACCAATACTAAAGAACAAACACGTATCAATAGTTACTAAGAAAGCCCTTTACAACACAATCTTCCTACCATCTCTATGCTACCAATGCCAAACCTGGACAATTACTGAAAAAGAGAAACGAAAAGTCATAACAATATAAATGAGATACCCGAGAAGAATACTCAATGTATCAAGAAGAGAGAAAATCAGAAATGAAGAAATTAGGACTAAAGTGGGGCTTATAGCAGCGGTAAATTTTATTAGAAGGCAGAAAGTCAAATGGTTTGGCCATGTAACTAGGTTACCAGTTATTAATATACAACAACAAGCAATGATGTACAGACCAAATGGAAGCAGAAGAAGAGGCCGACCACGTAAACGATGGATAGACGGAAAACCACGTAAACGATGGATAGACAGAATAGCAGAGTCCATGGGAATCTCAATACATGATGCCCGTAAACGGTCACTCTCGCGCAGTTTGTAATTCACCTCGACAAGAGGAACAAGATTAGATGAGATAAGAATGTAACAAACTATCGTCTGTCTAGACCAGTGTTTCCCAACCTTTTTTGTGCTATGCCCCACCTAAGCCTTTCTAAAATTCTTATGCCCCCCCCCTCCCCCCCCCCCCGCCCCCCACCTATCATATACATTATTTTTAATATTCAAAAATTGAAATGTTCACTAAAGAAACTTGAATGATAAGTTTTAGGAAGAAATCAATAGGAAATTATTGACCAAATACAGTAAGTAAATTTTCAAAACATATAATGGAGAACTGAAATTCGAGTACAAAATAATTTTAATGAAAGATTTTTCTATTAGTAATTATTTATTATTTAAATTTAGTGAGATCCTTGCGCTTGATGCTTGCTGCAAAGAGATTTTATGTCAGGTTCCAATTTACTTAACTTCAGTCTCAAGTCTGCCTGTTTTGTTATATCCAGCCGATTTCATCCATTTTCGAATTGCCCCCCTTAACAATCGAATTTCCCCCCTGTGGGGCGTGGGCCCCACGTTGGGAAACACTGGTCTAGACGTAAGGTGCCAATATACAGTTTCCAGGACTGTCCATGTCTAGCATGGAGAAAAAAAAATTTGGTATTAATAATAATCTACTAGCTCCTCTTTTGTGTGCACGTTGAGATTTTTATATGTCAAGGTAGGTGTAATTTGATAGTTGACGTTGTTTGCTTTCTATATTCTGGTTTCTATTCCTCTCTGTAATCTTCCGTCTTTTGTGAACGCAGAGCCCAGATACTTGTACTCTCTAGCTAGTTTTAATGATTTTCCATTTCAATTTATATCACATTGCACTGATGTTCGTCGAAGTGTGATAAATGCTGACTTTTTGATGGTATTCTTATATTAAAATTATGATAGTAGTTCTCGCGGCATTGATCTTCAGCATTGCATGTTTTAATGCGAGGTGTTGCTTGAACTCATATTGCTTTGGATGTCAATACTAAACTCCCTATTTCTCTGTATGTCATTACTTGACCTTTACCTTTTCCTTGTTCTAATTACATGAATTCCTTCTTTCTCTGAGCATCATCACTTGAACTGCTTCTTCTCCCGAGTTTCATTACTTTAATATCTTTTTTCCGTGCGTGTCATAACTTGAATCTCTGCTTTCTCTGAGCATCAATACTTGAATTTCTTCTTTACTGCACATCATTAGTTGCACATATTCTTTATATTAGTAGCATGACTTGAACCCCTTCTCTCTGTAAGTGTCATTACTTGCACCATTTCTTCTATACGTTTCATTACATCAACCACTTCTTTCTGTAAATGCCATTAAAAGAATACCTTCTTTCTGTAAGTGTCATTACTTGAATCCCTTCTTTATGTAAGTGTCATTACCTGAACCACTTCTTTCTGTAAGTGTCTTTAATTGAACACCTTCTTTTGTAAGTGCCCATACCTGAATATCGTCTTTCTGTAAGTGTCATTACCTTAACTCCTTCTGTCTGTAAGTGTTTTTAATTGAATCCTTTCTATATGTAAGTGTCTTTACCTGAATATCTTTTTTCTGTAAGTATCATTACATAAACCCTTTCTTTCCGTAAGTGTCATTACTTACACTCTTCTTTATGTAAGTGTCATTATTTGGATATCTTCTTTCTGTAAGTGTCATTACCTGAACCTTTCTTTCCGTAAGTGCCAATACATGAACCCATTCTTTTTGTAAGTGTCATAACATGAATCCCATCTTTTTATAAATGGCATTACCTTAACCCCTTCTTTCTGTAAGTGTCATTATCTGAACCCCTTCTTTCTGTAAGTGTCATTATCTAAACCCCTTCTTTATGTAAGTGTCGTTACTTTAATCCATTCTTTCTGCAAGTGTCATCACTTGAATCCCTTCTTTCTAAAACTATCAATTACTTGTACCGCTTTATTTCGTAGGTGTCATTACTTGACCCCATTCTTTCATTAGTATCATTTCTTGAACCCCATTTTTCTCTGAGTATCACTACATGAACCCCTTCTTCACCTGAGTGTTATTACTTTAACCTATTCTTTCCTGAGCATCATTACTCGAATCACTTCTTTTATAAATATAATTACTTGAACCCCTTCTTACTGCAAGTGTGATTACTTGAATTCGTTCTTTTCTCGTGTCATTACTTGAATCCCTTCTTTCCTGAGTGTCATTATTAGGGCCCTTTTTTTTCTCTGAGTATCATTACTTAATTGCTTTCTGCCTCAGGGTATTATAATCTGACATAAAAGATATGCCTATGAGAGAGAGAGAGAGAGAGAGAGAGAGAGAGAGAGAGAGAGAGAGAGAGAGAGAGAGAGAGAGTTAACTGACAACTGACATGATAAGTCGTACAAAGAACACACCTCAGACCTTAACAGTGTAAAAGCAATAATTTCGTTTCGTGTTGAAAAAACATAAGTTGAAAACAAATGTTATTTACAGATATGTGGCCTTTATTTGTTGCACTGAAATCCAAGCAAAATTTTTACTGTGGTGTATATTTTAGAATAGCACTCGAGTATTCTGATTCCTGGGGTAGGTTAGATCAAAGGGATTTGGTCACACATTGCTCGGGGATGCAGAGCACTTTCATTAAGAGCAAGATTCCAGCCGCCGTTTTATATATAATCTGAACATCAAAATGTAGCATGAGTGTATACAAGTGCGCGTGTGAGTCTATGTGTGTATGTGTGCGCTGAGTGATTGTATGTGTGCTTGGATGCGTCTGAGCGTGTGTAAGTGTATGTGTGTGTGTGTGTGTGTGTGTGCACGCGCGTGTGTGTGTGTATGTGTGTTTGAGGTTGGGTTTGTTTGTGTGAATATATGTGTGACCGTTTGATATGAGTATTTTTATATTTGCCGTTGTTAACATCAACACACAAATATTAATTCAATCACGAATACATTGTAATTTTAACAAAATATTGCTTGAATAGATGTAAACCGAAATTTTCACACACAAAACCTAGAAAGTACAAACTAAACCGTACAAAAGAATGTCGTGATACCAAATTTCAACGCAAACCAAACACAGGTTAAAAGAAACAAGGAAAGCATGAAAGAAGATTACAGAACAATACTTTAATACATCAAATGTAAGCATGCTGGAAGCCTTTACTTTTCCAAGACATTTCGTGGTACGCATGTTAAGCTGAATAGACGTGGGAACAGAACAATTTTAAAAAGTCAAATCTACACCGCTGCGGATTGAACCCACGACCTACATGGCCGGCAAGTTAGCGTCTAGCCACAACATTAACACGACTCCAGGTTTTTTTTTTCCCTATCTCTTACAGGACGTTGCAGTCAACATCAGCATTTTTCAGCTGCTGTTGATGTGCTACTCCAGATTACGCTCAGTAGTTTGCCATTGCTTTCTGAGCGACCGGCTCAGTTACAAACGCGGTAAGAACCGCTACCGACTCTCGCGCAGGTTACGTCACTCACGAGAATATACGGGATTACGGAGAAAGACGTTAACTTCTAGGCCAAGGAGACGGCTCTAAAGGTGTTACTGTCACCTAAATTATAAACGGAACGTTCAACAGTGACGTATAAGAAGTTGATCCCTACCAATATAAATGCTTGTCATTCGTGCAATCAAAGCTGTAGCACATCTAGTATATTTCTCTAAACAACACTGTCTGCATTTCTTTGAACTCCATGAAACCCATTTTTTCATGAGTTGACCACGATCTAATAGCGTTGTCGAGGGAAGTTACGTCAGCTGCTGTGAAGATTCTTATGTATGAACGAATGATTGAACAAACTTTATTTTCAAAGGGTTGAGAATTGGGCACGTAGGTCCGTCTGACATTATGTCCTTCTTATATCTTTCCTTTCATACGTTATTTCAGTCATACATTACTTATGAAAATAATTTTTGACAACAACAGAACAAAATGCATTAAAACACATGGAAAACAATCAATTATACATGGCTCACTAAAGAAATTTGTAACATAGTCATTATGAATACCAAATGAAGGTGTAACGTACCATACATATGGGAATATTGATTATACCAGTCAACGTTTGACATAATTTTATAATTATTTGAGGGGAGTATGTAGTATGAACTGAGATAGTGTTCAGACAGGAAAGAGACTGCATGTATAGTGATTTGTGATGTATTTGATATCTTGTGGAAGATTGTTCCACAACTGAGCGGCAGAGTACGATAAGCTTGTTTTTGTATAAGACTATCCTAGGTTTAGGGACATGAAGTATGTGTAGTTATTCGTTATGCCTGTGTCGCTATGTAGCCATGTGTCGCTGTGTAGCTATGTTGACTAACTGTCTTAAGAGCGGTGAACGCGTTTCACAATTCCTCGAAATACCGTGTCGAGTGTTCGAAATCAGCTGGAGAAGATTTGGAAGCAAGCTGCCTTGACTTGATTTCGATGGTGTATGCGTCAGTTGTTCAGAAAGCAATGGCAAACTACTGAATGTAACAATCGCATAGTAAAGCGTAAACAGCCAAACACCAGGTTGATTGTGGCGTCCTGTAAAGACATATAACTAATTAATGTTAGTAATGCTTTTCAGGAATATTGATGCATCACCGCACTTTGATTTCTACACAGAACAAATATTTGACCAATATGTGCATTATGGGGCATGACTTTGAGCATATCCTTTCAGTTAGACATTCTAACCTCTGTGTAAAGCCCTCTAAATATCAGTCAGCATTACGTGTCTTGCCGACTGGCGTGAGTGATCATGCTTCTCCAAATCTTGCGATCTCCAAAAAGCATGTATCAGTTCGTACGCTGACAAGTTTCTAACCCATAACATAAGACTCCCGAATTTCCCCGAAATTTCTTTCTGTCACCAAGTCTATCTAATTATCACAATGTTCTAATTTTTGTCTTATCACAGTTTGGCCAAAACATTACCTCTGCCTCTTTCTGGTGTTATAAGTTGTCTTGACAGTCAAAGGAATTATCAGCTGTTTACTGTAAACTCACATTTCTGAAGTTTCTGTTATGTGTTTGTTGTTGCTTGTTTACTAATTGGTTAAGATTTTCAGTCACATATTAAAGTGGCGAAGTGGTCAAACCGTCAGACTCGGGCTCCGAAGGTTGTGTGTTCGATTCCGGGCCGCGTCCTTCGGATCACGAGTGCAGTTTTTCGGAGACTCCTGAGGGTCATCGCTGGAACTAAGGAGTTTGTGCTTTGTGCAACTCTTACCACACTGCGAAAAGAGACTGAGCCATATGGGATAAAAGCTGGTGCAATGAAGTCAACCCTGTCGACTAGTGAACGACTGTCTAAACATGCAAGGTTTATTTTTATTTTTACCCTAAAAGGCAAGCGTGTGTGTGTGTGTTTGGGGGGGGGGGCATAAAATGGTTTCCGTTGATTAAATGCAGTATTGGCGTGTTCTATTCTGTTCTTTATCTCCGTGATACATCTTTAATTTGATGTCATCCATGTCCCTAAGTATTAGAATGCTAGCTCTTGCCCTAATTAACACATTTTTACTGTAATTTTACATTGAACCGTGATTATTTATTTAATATTACCATTACTCTCTATTATTCAAGCTGAGGCTCATTTTTTTTTCAACTTTATGCAGCCACTGTTTCTACCATTTTGTGTCATTATCTGACTTGTTGCTGTTTAGACGGTGACATAACCATAAAGTTATTTGTGTGTAGCATAACTATCGGCCGCAATTCCATATATGTCATTACATACGTTTCACAATTCTGACACACAGGTATCGAAGTCAGCCACGGGCGATTTGGCATCTGATCGTTGTGCGTTGATTTCACAATGGTATAAGAGCCGGCGTTTCAGACAACAATGGCAAACTACTCAGCGTAAAAGTAACATGCTTTATTTTAACCTGGGTTAACCTTGAAGCCCAGGTCAGTGTTAAAATGTCGCCTCATCGCGGATTCGAACACACGATCATCGGGTCGACAGGCAAGCGTCTAGCCATTACGTTTAGCTCCCTTTTATTATCTCAGTATTATTCTAAATTATTTACACATCTATCTCGTTATGCGGCCGAGAAACGAATATATTCTACTCTTTTGCGATTTCCATCTAAAGGGAATGAGTCTGAACACGCAACATGTAAATTCACGGGACGTTTGTATTCATATAGTCTACGCCTTTGTTCATACGTGTCTGTACCTGTTGACCTAAGTATTACTACTTGGAACCGTTAATCGTCTTAATTTAAATTATTACGATAAACTTGACACTAGCCTGCCTGCCCGGCATCCAGGGTTCGAATATCTATTGCATTGGATGTTTACACACCTTTGTGCATTGGGCATATGGTGCTTGCACCACATTTCTATAGACCAATTGGCGCACAAAGTGTAATGTGATTAATATAATGTTTCGCGCTGTTATTTCCCCAAGACATTTCCAGGTACCATTTTAGGTTGGCCAGCCTTGTTGCCGAGGTCAATTTTAAAGATCCGACGCAATAGTGCGGATTAGAACTCATTAATACCGGGTTGGGTGGTGAACCTCTAGTCACTACGCCACAGGCACTCCTGGTGTTGTATATATGCCTAATAATATATATTTGCAACGCGTGTGATTAGTGTTAACATTTACATAAATCATACATATTCAGCTCTAAATATAAATGTTTGCATATTCTTTACAGAACATTGCTGTCAACATCAGCATCTTTCAGCTGATTGTTGATTTCTTGACAAGATTACGCTCAGTAGTTTACCATTGCTTTCTGAGCGGCCGACTCACAAACCCCGTAAGTTACCGACGCGATTCGAACCACTGCTGATTCTCACCGTCGTCACGTTACTTACGAGAGTATACGAGATTACGGAGAAAAGTCGCTAACCTCTAGGCCAGGAAGCCGGCTATTCAGCTCTACAAACCGAAAGTATACGAGAATGGTTCCGTCTTGACGCACGTAAAAAAACTGACACAAGCAAATAAGAATTATCCGTCTATTATATCTAGGTTTGTGGAGAAGTCTCCCAAATGTTAGAAAACAAATGAACGTAATGTATGACAAGTGAATGCGCCAAACGAAAGATACACAATTAACATCGAACTTTCAGACTAACGTTGTTTTCAACGAATGAAAATCATCAAACAAGTAATTCAAACAGCAACTCAAATTAAAAACTGAGATGACTTCAGAGAGGCGGAATAGCAAGGGGTTGTGGCTGAGATGTTGCGCGTCCGCCTCAGACTCAATAGGTACAGGATTCCTTCCAAGTATAGGGCTGAAAATATTTCCAAGGACCGTTGCTATCTAAAGATATCCCATGTCCCCCTGATCTCTCGTGAGCCGGGTGCTCCTATACCTAGCCTTCTCGAAGAAGGGCGAAAAACATTAGGTCACGTGTGCGCGTTTTCTGCGGTAAATATCTCATGGCAGTTGAACATGGCAGAGTAGACCGTATCCGCTGCCGTGGCACAATTGTTTGGAAACAAAAACCTACCCAGAAGTAGATACAGTCCTTTATCTTGGATGTAACCTTACTAGAGCTAATCCTAAACAAATACATGTCGAAATATGACCTTCAAAGTGTGTAGCTAGGTTGGAATGTCTTCCTTCGAAAGAAATGGGGACAATGAAAAGAAACGTTTTCATCTTTCCAGTTGTCTCGTTCAATTCGTATGCCTTAATGTATTCACTGTAGTGTCGTTCTCGTGTTGTTATGCTGTGCTTTGTGTTTTTATGTGCTGATGAAGGCTAGCCACCGCAACGTCCTATGTTTTCCTTAATTATGTCCTATAAGGCTGCATTACATTGTGTTATTTTATAATGTTTACATTTCCACAGCTTTACCGCAGTTCAAAACATTATATCCATTCCTTCGAAAGAAGAACGTGAAAGAGAAAGATGACTTCAGAGAAAACTTAACAGCTTGGGGCATTCTCGTAGCTACACTTTCAGATGACGGAACTCTTGAAACAATCACACAGTAACTCTTCTAAGAGAGTAGTAATGTCATCTGTTAGTGCCACAAAAGAAAGAAGACCTTAATCTAAAAAATACAGATCGATGATCTTCAGAAGAATTCTTGAAAATGTGGTGTTTGTCACTTTACAGCACACAGACATTGATCATTTCGCTGATACATCTGGGAAGCAGTTATAAAGTGTTACACATTAACATCGAATGTATGCCTTGAGAGGGGGACACATTAGCGTAGTGGCCAGGCTTTTGCGTCCGGCCCGGTGGTCATGGATTCAAATCCGCATCGGGCGGATTATTAAAATACCAGGTCTATCTAGACTACAATGAGTACAAGGAAATATCTTAGTTAGTTAGTTAGTTAGCTAGTTAGTTAGTTAGTTAGTTAGTTAGCTAGCTAGTTAGTTAGTTAGCTAGCTAGCTAGTTAGTTAGTTAGTTAGTTAGTTAGCTAGCTAGCTAGTTAGTTAGTTAGTTAGTTAGTTAGTTAGCTAGTTAGTTAGTTAGTTAGCTAGCTAGCTAGCTAATTAGTTAGTTAGTTAGTTAGTTACTTAGTTAGTTAGTTAGTTAGCTAGTTAGTTAGTTAGTTAGTTAGTTAGTCGCGGTTCAAGATTCACGGCAACAGATTGTCCCCATTATGCTCACTTTCTGTGCCAGTGAATATCACATGAGTCGCTCCTCACTGCCCAGTGTGAAAAGTGGAACAGACAGAAATCTCGAGAAGCCAACAGCCCGCACAGGTACACTGTGCATAATTAGTTAGTTAGTTAGTCGGAGTTCCAACTTCATGGCAACGGATCGTCCCCATTATACTCTGTTCCTGTGCCAGTGAATATAACACAAAATGCCTTCCACTGTCCAATGTGAAAAATGGAACAGACAGGAATCTCGGCAATCCAACAGCCCGCAAGGTTCACTGTGCATAATGCCGCCGCCAGAATGCCAACAGAAAAATCCTCCACGGAAACCACACTTTATCGTCGATGGAATCGGCAGTCACCAGAAAGACCTCATTGAACCATATTTTCTCACATGGCTCTGTCTCTATCCGCAGGGCGACCAGCCGAAAGCGTCGCAAAAAGCACGAACTCCGCAGCTCTAGCGCCGACTCCCAGGAGTCTCCTGAAAAAAATGCACTCGTGAACTGAAAAGGCAAACCAGTCAATTCAACGACAGCCGGCCGACATTGTTCCGAACATGTAGTTCACGCTACAAATATCTTAGGACGTAAAGGCGACAGGCATGATACTGACCACATTATTCCATAATGGCAGCCGACTGATCTATAACAATATGGGTTAATGCCCTATGCCCCTTAAAGCGTGTAAAAGAGTTCTGTACTTACTCAATGTCTTGGAGTTTTCATTAGAAAACAGAAAGATGCGCATGTTTAACGCGGAATTTTAGTTCAGTTAGTATCATCATGGCACTCCGGGTGCTCCATCTGCTCCTCAGTAAATATATCACGGTTTAACTAGTATAGATGACTGTTCGAAGCTGCTCGATGAGCTTCTTTACACACTTTGTGTAGTACTGCTTTCTGCCCACACCAATCATAAATCTGAGCTCTTACATTCAGATGATTGATGCCTATTAATTCTGCGAAAAGTCATTGTTTCGGATGGCACCTCTAAGGACGTATATAGTGACGGCTTGAATCATGATTTGATCCTCTTATATAGTGACATTCCCGGCTATTTTTTTCCTCCTGAGGTAATCGTGCTGTATGTGGTCTGGCATTGTCATGAAGAAGCAACACTCCTCTAGTCAGCAGTCCTGGACGTTTACTTCGAATTGCATCATGAAGCATGATAGAATTTCACAGTTCGATTCAGAATTCACATTGTCACCTTTCTTCTTGAAATTGGTTAAAAGCATACATTGACAATTCCAGAATATTGTCAGCATAACCTTCCCTGCTGATGGCGTTACCTTGAATTTTTGGAAACAAGGCGAAGAAGGATGTTTCCACTGCATTGAAGCACGCATTGATTCGTACTGGTAGTGATGCACCTATGATTCGTCCCCAGGAACAGTCCTGTTCAGCATGTCTTCTCCTTCATCTTCGTATCGACAGAGATGATGCAAGGACAGGCCAAATCGGTTCATTTTGTGTTCCTCCTTCAATTGTCTGTGTACCCACCTTGAGCACACTTTCTTAAATTTTAATAGCATAAACTAGAAGTATTTCCTTGTGAATTTCCTTTGCAGGCAGTCATTTTGCCCACACAAAAAAAACAAAACAAAAAACAAAAACAAAAAAACGCACAGAAGTACATTACTCTTTGGTTGTGCACTCCGTAAGTTTAGTTTAGTTTAGTCGTTGGATCAACATCACGGCACACGGTTTAACACATAAGTGCTCCGTTTTCCTAACTCAAACCTGAGTCTGGAGAAACTCAGCTCAATGCACGAACACCGTTACATCGGCGGGGATCCTGAAATACTTTGGGTAGATTTTTAACTCGAACTTTTGCCCGGGCAGCGCCGTTAGGCTACTCTTTTTCGATTTCCAAATGCCAAGGGATTTTTTACGTGAGCAACAATACACACGGGCGTCCGATCTCACTACACAGAGACCAGGAGAAATTTTATTACTGGAAGTCAAGGTGGATATTTTAAATAAATCCCGGTCCTCACCGGGGCCTGAACCCGGGACCTCCAGCACTCGAGGCGGACACCATACCTCGAGACTACTCAGCGCCCCCCCCCCCACCCCCCCACTCCGTAAGTACAGTCACCATTTTGTTTATGCGCTGCGCATGCGCATGAGACACTTAGTGCCATCTGACGAACGGGAATATAAAGCTCGATGTCGCTGTCACCTAATGACACCTGTAGAAAACACCATCTACATTTATCTGCCGTCCCACGGAACTATGTGACTTACTTATTGACTCGCCTTCGTAGGTTTTGCTCGTCCTGTTCTGCTCGTTATCTCAGTGATGCATCTTCCATCTGGTGTGATCCATGTGGCTAAATATCTGAATTTCAGCACTTACCCCAAAATAACGTCCTGTAGCGTAATTGCACATTTAGGTACAATATGTTTCTTTGATATCACCATAACGTCTGTCTTTCTATTATTCAAACTAAGGCCCATTCTTTCACTTTCTACAACCACTGTATCTATCATTTCCTTTAGACCAGTGTTTCCCAACGTGGGACCCATGCCCCACACGGGGGCAATTCGATTGTTAAGGGGGGCAATTCGAAAATGGAAGAAATCGGCTGGATATATCAAAACGGGGAGACTTGAGACTGAAGTTAACTAAATTGGAACCTGACATAATAATTAAAATAATATAGAAAAATATTTCATTAAAATTATTTTGTACTTGAATTTCAGTTCTCCATTATATGTTTTGAAAATTAACTTACTGTGTTTGCTCAATAATTTCCTAGTGATTTCTTCCTAAAACCTATCGGTCCTTTGGCTAGGATCGGGTGCATTTGCTGCTCTCCCCCCAGTAGTGCGCCTGGTCTGGTTGGGGGACGGGATGATCAAATAAAAACCCATCACATATCTTCACCTTAGATGTGGGCCTACCACTGTGGGCAATAGCTCACAGTGAGACTAAGGGTCCACACAAAAAAAAGGGGGGAAGGCGGGGGAACCAGCTTGTCTGGGCTAACCGCCAAACCAAAATATATAAAAACACATTCACCCAACACAACGGACACACAGGGACGTGGGGGGGGGGGTATGGCCCCTCTGGGAACCGTTAGCCCTTTTATAAATTTTTTTTTGTAAATAATCAAGTTTCTTTAGTGAACATTTCAATTTTTGAATATTAAAAATGAAGCATATGTTGGTGGGGTGGTGGGGGGGGGGGGGGAAGCATAAGAAATTTAGAAAGGCTTAGGTGAGGCATAGCACAAAAAAGGTTGGGAAACACTGCTTTAGACCGTCCTGACTTGTTTCTATGAATACGGTGTCGTCAGCATAACTAAGTTATGTATATTACGTCCACCAACCAGGATCCCTGACATATTTTCTGTAAATCTCATTATATATTCACTGTGCAATGAGAAAAAAATCAATACATCAGATGGGACAAGAGAGACCAAGTTCCAGAGCACTACATACCCAGAGTGCTGCAGTGCTCTAAGTGCCAGAAGTTTTGGCACACCCGTGCCACCTGCAAGAGTGAGGTTGAGGTTTGCAGATACTGCTCTGGACCTCATCCATACAGCCAGTGCCAGCACGCAAAGATCTACAAGGACTTCAGAAGGCCTAACAATAACAGAAAATGCGCCAACTGCCTCGGCAACCACGGCGCGAGGTACTTCGGCTGGCCCTGCCACCAAGACAGCAAGGAAGCTATGAAGATCGCCATCAAAACTAACCTGCCCTATAAAGAAGCTAGGAGTCAGTACGAGGCCACCAATCAACTCACCAAAAGGGACAAAGCACAACTGGAAGGACAACTGAAGGACCTGCGATCAAAGTTCACCAGCATGGAGGAGGAACAAAACAAAACGTAAGAAACACAGATAACAGCCGCTCAGCGCATCCTGGACGAGGCGAGGCAAGTTCAGCAGAAGATCGAGCAGGATGTCGCCCGGATGGCTGTTATACAGGCTGAGACAGAAGAAAGGCTATCAAGCAGGGAGAAAGAAAACGACAAGAAGCAAGAAACACAGACAACGACCGCTCAGCGCATCCTCGACGAAATGAAGCAAGTTCAGCAGATGATAGCTCAGGATTACGCGCGAATGACTACTATAAAGGATGAGACGGATAAACAGCTACTTAAAATACAAGAAACTTTTAATGAGACGTTCGACCTGCTCCAGACCAAGACCCAGACAGCCACACCCGAACCAGAGGATACAAAAGCACAAACAGACGAAGAAGCAACAGAGGAAGAACGATATCGCTCACCACCAAGACCCGATTGGCGAAAGCCGAGAAGATTCGAAGGCAACTCACGACGGGGAAATAGAAGGAACACCAGGAGAGACGACAACTGGTAAAACTCCCTGAAGGAAGCAGCACCATATGACGGGGTGGGTACCCAATTACTCCAGGCCTCAACAAGTGCGCGACTCTGTCCAGACATGTAAAACCTCATCAAGACAGCAACGAACGCAATCAACCCATCAGAAACCGAGAAGCTGACAACAAGCAGCCCAAAGTACGAAAGAAAAACTTCAAGCTACACCATAAACACCCTACATAGCCAAGTCGGAAAACGAAGGCTGAAAGGGGGTACTCGTACCGGAAACGGAAACGGAGAAAAAAAAATAAATCAGGATACAATACGCAACCTTGTCTGACGCCCTTCTTTATACACTGAAATGTTCCTACAAGGTTGTTGATTCTTGTGGCTGCTGTTTGCTGCCAATATATGTTCTTTATTATTTGCAGATCTTTGCCGTCGAAGTTGCTCTAGTAATTGCATTACTTCTTCATGCTTCACATTGTCAAATGCTTTTGTGTTGTCTTTGAAGCATAAGTACAGATCTGTTTTTTACTTCTATCCATCCATCATGTGCCATGCCGATAAGCGTGGGCGGTCATGTTCTGCCATCTCACCCGATCACCAGAGTCGTGGATCAGTTCCGTGTTCCTGTCTCGACCATGCCACAAGGCCAAGTCATCCAGGTACTTGCTTCTAGGTCTTCATATATATAACGTTGTTTATGCCCTTTCCCTCCACAGATCCACATTGTTCATCATTAATTTCTGATTTAATCTTGTTTCTTATTCTTTTCATAATTATTCTGAGTAACATCTTTGTCACGTGACTCATACGACTTATTGTGTTATGCTCTTCACATTCTAAAGCTCCTGGTTTCTTTGGCAGAGCTATAAAGATGGATTTCAATATTTCACTAGGAATGTACCCACTAGTGTAAATGTCATTTAGAAATTTTGTCAGTATTTATATTCCAAAGTCATGCTTTCAGTGCCAACAAGACTGTTGTGTTCTTATACCAAGATTTTTTTAAAAAATGTTCCGTATCCCTTACGGGACGTTGCAGTCAACACTAGCATTTTTCAGCTGCTGTTGATGTACTATGCAAGTGTTACGTTCAGTAGTTTGCTATTGCTTTCTGAACGACCGGCTCCCATACCAGCACGTTATAACACAACGCGACACGGTCTGCTGCATAAATCGGTCACAGCTGAGCTTCGAACGCCCGGTACCTGGCTCACGAACCGCGTTCGCAAGGCTTTAGCCACGGAGCAGGCTATACCAAGATTAGCACATCTTTCTTTTTTTAGGTAGCAGAAGACTCGCCAACATCAGATCATCAACACGGCAATGTAATGGAAACAAATACAACACTGGAAAGCAAACCGAAATGTACAATTATGTCACTAACATGCTGTCATGTGTGTGGACGTACATGGTTCGCCGTCTCATGGTTCGCGTCATCATCATATACCATGCAGATGAGTGTGGACGTACATGGTTCGTCGTCTCATGGTTCGCGTCATCATCATATACCATGCAGATGAGTGTGGACGTACATGATTCGCCGTCTCATGGTTCGCGTCATCATCATATACCATGCAGATGAGTGTGGACGTACATGGTTCGCCGTCTCATGGTTCGCGTCATCATCATATACCATGCAGATGAGTGTGGACGTACATGGTTCGTCGTCTCATGGTTCGCGTCATCATCATATACCATGCAGATGAGTGTGGACGTACATGGTTCGCCGTCTCATGGTTCGCGTCATCATCATATACCATGCAGATGAGTGTGGACGTACATGGTTCGTCGTCTCATGGTTCGCGTCATCATCATATACCATGCAGATGAGTGTGGACGTACATGGTTCGTCGTCTCATGGTTCGCGTCATCATCATATACCATGCAGATGATTGTGGACGTACATGGTTCGTCGTCTCATGGTTCGCGTCATCATCCTATACCATGCAGATGATTGTGGACGTACATGGTTCGCCGTCTCATATGATCACTAAAGTCTTGTTTTTTAACTCAGTTATGTATGTGGACAAGCCATACAGATATTTATCTCTCGGCCCCCCCCCCACCCTCCCCCCCCACCCCCCACCATGCCCACTGCCATTATATGATTTCAGCTTGACTGCGTATTTTCTGTTTCACATCCTTATAACTGTATAGGTTTTAGGTATCACTTATAAAACTCCTCTCAATGCAGCTTAGAAAACTCATTTATTTGACATGTAAATTGTAACGTTAGTCGATGTTGTGTCAATTAAGAAACATTTTATACACATTTTTTAAAAATACATTTACTATTATAAAAGCACTTACGAAACCACACGATGTAGTTTTGAACATGTACCATAATTTTAAATTTTTTTTTTAAACGGTTGGTAACATTCTACCCAAGTCCTACAAGAAGCAAATGAAAATCGTAAACTGATTAGAGAAATTAGATGTAGACAGTCACACTTTTTGTGGTCACGTTATGAGAAGAAATAAATTGGAGAACTTGGTGACAACTGGCAAGCTCGAGGGGAAGAGAGCAAGGGAAAGGCAGAGAAGTAAATACCTGGATGGCTTGACCACGTGGCATGGTCGATACAGGAACACAGAGCTGAAACACGACTCTGGTAATCGAGTGAGATGGCGAAACATGACCACCCACGCTTATCGGCATGGCACATGATGATGATGAACATTCTAAACTAGAAACCAAAGTCTGTGCATAGATTTGGCTATTTAATAGGTTCAATTTACGCCCATTAGGTTTGCAGTGGTTCCTCTGATAACTTAACGCATATATATATATACACACACACACAGAGACACCACGACCCAACGTCCAACCTCAACCCCAGTCAACACTGCACTAAACTCTTTGGGTGGCCATGCTACCGCGTTAATTAATTCCATGAAAGCATGTGTCAAACTATGGAAGTACTCTTACAACACTTCATTTTCAATAACATGGTTGCTGATAGTTTACCGCCTCACATATAATTACACCGAAATACAGCAGACAGACATCCTCAACACACTGAGGAGGCGAATTCAAAGCTCACTTCAGACATAATTGACATCCTTGTGAGAACGTATTAAAAGGCGTGGGTTTCTGTAGCGGCAAGATTATGAATAATCAATAAGACGAAGGCAGAAAAGTTTATCAACAAAAGATGAATGATCTTATAGAACGGAGCATTGCGTTGATGCATGAACATGTTATAACCAGAACATACATTGTTATCAGGATGTCTAGGAACCGCCGTGGCTTATGGGTTAGTGCGCTTGCCTATACCAACAAAGTAGTTCGTGTTCAATCCCTTTCAAGGGCGTGGTATTTCTTCGACCAGAACCGTTTTATGTTCGACCCTGCCGTAACGAATAAGAAAACTTAGAAAGTATTCAGAATTGTCTAGTAAGGAACTGCGACGAGGAACGCAATTTTCCACCCCAATGAATATGCCTTGGCCTAGAGTATGTGATGGCTATACACTCCACAGCCTGCCTCCCTGGTCGAGACGTTAAACGACTTACTCCGTAATCCCGTTTATCCACGTAGGGACTCACAGCGTGCGAGAATTGGTAGCGGTTCTCGTCGCGTTGGCGACTTACGGGATAAGTGTGCCGGCCGCTCAGAAAGCAATGGCAAACTACTGAACGTAATATTGCCAAGAAATCAGCAAAAACGGTAAAATGCTGGTATTGACAGCGATGTCCTGTAAAGGATATGCGAAAACATTGAAATACACTCCACACTTAAACGGCAGTACCTGATATAGGACTTGATTCACTCATCCGTGCCGTAGTTTATTTTTCAATTGACTGCTCACAAACTGACCCATTGTAACATGAGTTCCATCAAATGTTCTGAGAACTGACGGGTGCTGTCTAGAAAATGACTACATCAAATATCTATTGCCAGGTGGTTAATAAGTATATTGGGCTATAACCATATACTCAATGCTTCCCCCTCCCTCCCCCACCCCCAGGCGAAGTAGAGGGCCATTTGCGTTTAACTCCACCAGACTATATGTAGATGTTTGTCAGTTTTATTTCAAATAAGGCAGTTTTTATGTGCAGTGAAAATAACTGTCATATGAGGTTTTTGGTTCTGCTTAGGGGTTTGCTTCTAGTCGCTGCTGAACGTGTTGCGGGGGGGGGGGGGGGGGCAAACATCAGAAATTCAATGAAGACAAAGGAGAAAATTATTGCAGATAAGTCACACACCGAGCGTGATGGTGCATGATGGTGGAAATGACCACGTGTTCATATGCACCCACTGTGAACGGACATTTACAGCGCGAATTGGCCTTATCAGTCACATTCGCTACCGCCATAGGTAAAAGTTAATAAGCCTTTTTAAAGCACAAACTATCGCCTGTCAAGACAGCAAGGTGCCAATGATGAGTATCCTTCTATCACTGATTCGTACTCCTCTTTCTCTTTTAACTGATCTTCATTTCATTATCTTCCTCTTTCTCTCTCTCATATTCTTCCTCCTTTTCCTTCTCCTCCTCCTCACCATCATCTTCTTCCTCTAATGGTTAAATCGACTGGGAAAAGTCTTCAATATCGTGTTTGATCCTCTGTACTGTTGTTTTTGTCAGAACCAGTAATGTTCTGGGGTCGACTCTTAGTGTGGCTACATAATACTTTTTCATAATTTACTTGATACATGAGAAGGAAGATTCTTTAACAGAGGGAGCTGGTTACCCCACATGTTTCTCAGATGGTTGTTTCTCAGATGGTTGTTTCTCGGATGGTTGTTTCATGGATGGTTGTTTCTCAGATGGTTGTTTCTCGGATGGTTGTTTCCAAGATAGTTGTTTCTTAGATGGTTGTTTCTCAGATGGTTGTTTCTCAGATGGTTGTTTCTCGGGAGGTTGTTTTTCAGATGGTTGTTTCTCAAATGGTTGTTTCTCAGATGATTGTTTCTCAGATGTTTGTTTCTCAGATGGTTTTTTATCAGATGACTGTTTCTCAGATGCCTTAAAATGCATTTCTCAGAAATATCTTAAAAGTGGCAAAAACTATACCAAGTGCAGACTGCTACAGCGACCATAGATTAATCTTAACCAATTTACATATACATTTAAGGAAAGTCAAATATTCACAAAGAAACACAAAATTTGATCTACAGGCACTGAAGAGAGAGAAAATAAAAGATAAATTCAACGTAACAGTAAAGAACAGATTCTTGGCATTGTCCGATATGGAAATATTATTTCAATGGGAAATATTAAAGAAATCAGTCAACCAAGCGGCAGAAACAACCATCCCAAAAATAAAGATTATAGGACGCAAGAAATGGATGACGGAAGACATCTTAAAACTCATGGAAGTAAGAAGAAAAACAATGACTAGGAAAAATATGATGAAGTTCACAGGAAAATTAATAAGCTCTGCAAAGAGGCAAAAGAAACATGGCTTGAGGAAAATGGCAAAGAAATTTAAAACCAACAACACCCGGAATACCAAATTAATGCACAAAAGAATTAATGGCATCACTAACAAAAGAACACATACATCAACGGGTTGCCTAAAAACCAAAGAAGGCAAAATCATAATAGAAAAGATCAGATTTTACATGCATTGTCAGATTATGTGAAAGACCTTTATGATGATACAAGAGAAGAACAATATGATTATCGGAATAATAATGAAGGACCATCAGTTTTGAAGATGGAAGTTCAGAATTCTCTTAACCATATGAAAACTGACAAGACCACGGGTACTGATAACATCACAATATAAATTATCAAGGCCTTAGAAGAATGGAATAGACCAAATCACCAGACTGCTGAATGCAATATACGATACTGGAGATATACCTCCTGAATTATGTAATTCTATATTTATTGCAATCCCGAAGAAATTAAGTGCCTTGGAATGCGGTCAACAATTAGTATAATGAGCAACATCACGAAACTTTTGCTGAGAAATATCATGCAAAGAGTTAGGAAGAAAATACAACCCGAAATAGGAGAAGAACAATGTTATTTTGTAGAAGGCAAGGGCACAGTAAATGCTGTGTATATACTGAGAACAGTAATCGAACGTTCTTTAGAAGTAAACAAAGATCTATATCTTTGCTTTATTGACTACACAAAGGCTTTCGATAAAATGAGACATGTCGACATGATAAGGATGCTTGAAGATCTACAAATTGATGGAAAAGACCTTAACTTATAAAAAACATATATTGGAATCAACAAGCTGCCATTAGAATTGATAACGATGTACGTCAATATCAGCCTATTAAAAGAGGTGTGAGAAAGGGATGTGTAATGTCTCCAGATCTTTTTACCCTGTACAGTGAAAATATTTGTCAGAAATATAGAAAATATGGAAGGAATCAACATTGGGGGACGAGACTTCAATAACATTAGATATGCAGATGATACAGTCTTGATTGCAGACAATGAACAGGACCTGCAACATTTAGTAGATGCGGTTGTTGCACACAGTGAACAACAAGGGTTATAACTGAATATTAAGAAGACACAGATTATGGTCGTCACTGGGAAGAAGGAAATACCACAATGTGATATGCGAGTAAATGGGCATATTCTTAAGCAAGTGAATCGATACAGTTATCTCGGCACAATCATAACATCTGATGGGAGATGCCTTGAAGAGATTAGAACAAGAATTTCCATTGCGAAGGTAGCCTTTTCAAGATGAAAATCAAACTGACCAATAAAAAGATATCAATTGAAACGAGAAAAAGAGCGTTGAAGTGCTACAAGAACCTGTACCTTTATGTGGATGTGAAACGTGGACAATGAGCAGTCAAGCTGAAAAACAGATGATGGCTGTGGAAATGTGGTTTCTGAGGAAAATGCAAAGAATACCATGGACGCACAGAAAAACCAATGAACAAGTCCTTCAAGAAACAAATGAAGATCGTAAACTGATTAGAGGCATTAGACGTAGACAGTCAACATTTGTTGGGCATGTTATGAGAAGATATGACTTGGAGAACTTGGTGACAACTGGCAAGATCAATGGGAAGAGACCAAGGGGAAGACTGAGAAGTAAATACCTTGATAGCTTGGCCACATGGCATAGTCGAGACAGGAACACGGAGTTGATCCACGACTCTTGTGATCGTGTGAGATGGCAGAACATGACAGCCCACGCTTATCGGCATGGCACATGATGAATGATGGATGGTTGTTTCTGAGATGGTTGTTTCTCAGATGGTTGTTTGTCAGATTATTGTGTAATTTTCTTGAGTGTAAAGACACCGTGTCCAGCTCAGAAAGCTCTGCTTGGGGAAAGGTCAAATTCTGCTAATACTGAAGTTTGAAACAAGATCATAGTGGTGTTAATTTTTAAAAAAAGAGTAACAAAACAAACCAAAACAAAGCATCCTATATCAGGAAGCTGCTGTGTGCATTTAAAGAGAGAACTATCACATTTTTGTAGGCCTGGGTGCACGGTGGAAGGTTCGCTTTGACGGTTCAACATCAGCTTCAAACGATTTGGAAGCATACCGCCTTGCGTTGATATTAATGGCATGAGCGTCCATGGTTCAGAAATCAATGACAAACTAAGTTAGGTGCATATCCTTTACATGACGTTGCAGTCAACACCAGTAATTTTTGCTGTTGTGATCTCTTGGCAAGTTTACGTTCAGTAGTTTGACATTGCTTTCTGAACGACCGGCACCCAGACCATTTCGTACAAAACAACGCAACGCGGTCTGCTGCCAAAACTAGCGCAGCTGTGTTTCGAACGCTGGTATGCGGGATTACCAACTGCGTCCGTAACACCTTCACCACGTAGCGGGCAATAACAAACTATTACACGTATACATTGCCTATTAATTACATCACACACAGCCAAAAGTCGATTGCAACGTCATGTGAAAGACGTGCAACTAAACTTTAACAACATAATGAGATGCCATTAAGTATGGCACTAACCAGTGTTTCATTCATCATCATCATCATCATCATCATCATCATCATCATCATCATCATCATCATGATCATCATCATCATCATCATCGTCATGCGCAGTACCGATAAGCATACACTACTATTGTTTGCCATCTCACCAGAGTGTCGTAATGGGTCTGTGTTCTTGTCCGGATTATGTCGACGTGGCCAACCCATCCAGCTATTTATCTCTTCTGCTATATTTGGTCTTTACCCTCAATGTTTGTCAGTTGTCACTAAGTTTTTCAGCGTATTTATACTCATAACATGCCAACAATTCCCCATGTTATTCTTGAAGGAATCTCTTGTTCGTTGTACTGTCAGTTTGTGGCATCGTTTGCATTTTCCACAGTAACTACATTTCCACTGCCATTAAATTATAATAGGCGTGTCTGCAGATTAGCCACGTGTTGCATGCATACAACAGTATAAACTCCATACAAATCCCTTAGAATCATTTTTATCAATGCAGCTGACAACCTTTCACTTGTGATTTTTTTTTTTTCGTTCGCTAGACTTGTACTCGAGAGAAGTCACCGCTTCTCTGGAATTTGCGTGTGGATTAGCTTTCCCTTGCCATCAGGTGAACTGATTCCGACTTCAGAGGTACTTGTAATTTACGTCCCCATTTCAAGGATGAAAAGTCGACATTTTAGTCCAACTGACCGGTGTAGGGGTTGAGCCCGCTACCTCAGCATCAGTACACCGGAGGTTTAAGCGCGAGCTCTCTTATCCATTCGGCCATAATGACCTCCACTCGTGAACTTAATTTCCATTATACCAAAGGCTGCTTTTGTCATGGACATTCTTGTTCTAATCTCTATAAGGAATCTTCCATTCGGTATTATGACTTTTCCAAGACAATTATACTAAATTGTCTCTATAAAATTATCCAAATTACTTGGAAGTTGCATATAGTATTTCTGTTCTGCCGGTGCCTATGATAAAGTAGCAGTGATCGTGTTCCACAATCCCGCATACCGGGTACGTCATCAGTTTGTGGGCAGTTTGGAAACAGATCGCATTGTATTGATTTTAAACAATGTTATGAACATCGGTGGTTCACAAAGCACTGACAAAGTACTCAACATACAATTTCCTAGAAAATGATAAACCACCAAAATAATATTGGGATTGTTTGCGACGTCGTGTATAGGGCAAGCAACTAACTTTAACCTTTTGATGGCCAGGATTACTTTACTAAACTATTTCCAGATGACTCGTGAAAAGCATGTCAGAGGGCGATGACCACGCCTTCATGCCATCGTGGTGATTTAGTCATACGCCTTCACTCTAATTTTATCTTGATCAAAACAGCACTCCGGTGAGAGATGTTGCTGTATCATACCGTCCGATTTACCTGTCAAACATTGTTCTTGAATCAAAATTAGAGGGTTGAAGCCACTTTGGTGCCATATGGCCACGATCAAAGACCTTCTAAATATGTGAGCTTGGATCTAGTATCTTGGTACATCGAACAAAAACACGGGTCATTGTTAGCTATCAGTTCCCCAAACCAAAACCCCGAAAATAAATATGTGAGGTATGTGATGCCTGTTTGCTTTTTTCTGATCAAGCACACACATTAGTAGAAGGCAAACTCACTGAGAAAGATAATTACAACCTTCGACAATTGCTGTCGGCTAGATTAGTCACCTGATGAGAAAATAGCAACATCGGAATGTTGTGATATTCAGGAAGATTGATGGTATTAAAATAAGAAGTCAACAGACGATGGGGATGACCAGCAGTGAAACTAACTAAGAACACAGTGACATGGTTGCAAAGGAACATGATCGTCTGTGCCGTCCGGAATGGGCACATGATGTTGATAATGACTGAAGATGATGATAATAATTATGATGGTAGGGAGACTCATTATAGCATGATACTGTCAACATCTATCTATGTATGGACATATAGGACATCATATAAACATCACATTTATAACAGTATTAGTGATACCAACCGTTTCGTTGCCCTTGCGAAATTATAAGCACTTTTCTATTACTCAGGTATATAAATATACGAACTGTATCTAACACAATAAAACACTGCTTCCGAACGAATTTGTATTACAAGTGAACAAATCGGCAAAATTACACTATTATAATTATGCACACGACAAATTTGTTGAATCAATCTATCTTCGATATCGAAATGGGCATTTTTCGTCAAACTTCTGCCTTATTTATAGTAATCTGCCCAGAAAGAAGTTCCACAACACTGTGGCCAGGTGTCAGACAAGCGGGCCTTGTGGGTCGTATCTCCAGCAGTAACGAGTACCAGGTCGATGGGAACAAATGAAATCTATGCGTTGCGTGGACCACTGTAGCTGCAAGTAGGCCGGAAGAGCGTTCCAGAGGCGTGCTGTTAGTGCTCGACCAGAATCGAACAAATCTCTGCAGGAGTTATTGTAAATTAGGAAATGTAACAGACTATATGACTGTTTATGACAGGTCGGGTTGTTCCTAAATTATGCTATGTGGGGAATACGTTCTGGGCGTGTTCGCCAGCATGGCATGGGAATATACTATTAGGGTTATATGTCTCTGTCACTTTCTTTTATTCTGTCTTTCTGTCTTTCTCTCTTTCTGTCTTTCTTTCTTTCTTTCTTTCTTTCTTTCTTTCTTTCTTTCTTTCTTTCTTTCTTTCCTTCCTTCCTTCCTTCCTTTCTTTCTTTCTTTCTTTCTTTCTTTCTTTCCTTCCTTCTTTCTTTCTCTCTCACTCTCGATCTCTCTGCGGATATATATAATCATTTTCAGCGCTATTTGATTGAAATGTACAATACTGGAATCATTGGGCTTATGCTTATATATATATATATATATATATATATATATATATATATATATATATATATATATATATATATAGAGAGAGAGAGAGAGAGAGAGAGAGAGACAGCCAGACAGAGAGAGAGAGAGAGCCAGTCAAATAGACAGACAGATCATCAGACATACAAGTAGGCAGGCAATTGGTAGACAATAAAAAATATAAAATAAAAAACAAAGAGGCATACAAAGCGACCGGGCGGATAGACAGAGAGACTTACTCAACCGACAGACCAATCGGGCAAAAGGAGGGATGCACTGTCAGAGAGAGGGAGAGAGACACAGACAGACAGACAGACAGACAGACAGACAGACAGACAGACAGACAGACAGACAGACAGAGGGACATTTTAACATCGCGTTTATAACATGTTAAGTGATACCAACCGTTTTAATGCTTTTGCTATATTCTCAGCACTTTTCTCTGTCGCTTTCTTTCTCTCTTTCTTTCTTTCTTTCTTTCTTTCTTTCTTTCTTTCTTTCTTTCTTTCTTTCTTTCTTTATCTTTCTTTCTTTCTTTCTTTCTTTCTTTCTTTATGTCTGTCTGTCTGTCTGTCTGTCTGTCTGTCTGTCTGTCTGTCTGTCTGTCTGTCTGTCTGTCTGTCCATCTCACTCTCACTCTCTCGTTCTCTCTGTCTGCATAAGTGAGTGTGTGTGTGTGTGTGTATACATATATATATATATATATATATATATATATATATATATATATATATATATATATATATATATATATATATATATATATAGCCGCTCAGGAATGACGTTGGTAACTACCAGAAGACCTACCCCCGCAAGGCACAGGATGATGATTGGGGATCCGCTAGGTGTAGAACCGTTAGGGCGCAATAAATCCAGGTCCGAGAACAAAGCGGGGGTACTTAAAGAAAGGGCGCGAAGTAAATGTGCCTCTCCAATATCAGACTTGAAGTGAACCAGTGCTTATACCCGAAGCAAACTCTGCGCATTTGAAAACGGCGCAAATGCCTAAATTTGTTATCAAGATCCCAAATGAGAAGAGAAATGCATTGATCTCTTTAATTGGTACGTATTCTCCATACTTAGTTCTGAACCTAAGAGTTAACATTTGCAATGCTCCTGAGTGGTTTCATCAGATGGGGGAAAGCGCGAAGTTAACTAGGAGCCCACCAGGTATCATGGAATGCAAAGTGTAGCAATAATCGGGAGTTTTGCCCTTCCAATAAGGTGTAAGGTATAATTATATTACTAACTGATTCTTGGATAGAACCATTAAATTGAATTTGCTAGCATTTGGGAACACCTGGGGGTACCATTCCCAGCAGAATATAGTTGTGTAGCTCTCCTGACAGTCTGCTGCGCATACGGTCTGCGCAAGATTTCCGGCTTCTGTAAGATGGCTGCTTACGAAACATAAACAAGAAACCTATTGCAGATGGGTGGAGATTTGCTGTTATATGCACCAAGCGGAGACCCGGAGACCGCCCAAATGTCTAGGTAGCACTAGTGTAGTGCATAGCACAATTCAAACAAGAAGAAAGGCCATAAGAAAAGATGTAGGAAACAATATTACTCCTCATGTTTTAAGACAACCAACCACTTAAAGATTGCGCTGTTGTTGTGGTGTGATTTTGTTGTGGCTACAAGAACTCAGGGTAGGCTGGATTAGCCGTCGTTGAAGAATTCCACTGTTTTAGTTGTGGATATTATGATTATATACTTATAATGCATTTATATTATGTATCCCTATAATGAATGCTGTATGAGTAGCACATGATGATATTGGCATAACCACGAACAGAGGACGTATTAGGAGCTAGAATGCCCATATTCTGGCACAGGGAAATCACTGCACCTGTAGGACAGTGTACTTGAACACAGCAGTGTTTGATATATGATAATGAATAGAACTGTACAACAGCCAAGAGGGAATATGGAGCACCGAAGCATAGAAAATGGGGTTATGATCAAAACTATTAAGGAGGCAGCCAAGCTAGGTGCTGCAAAGATATATACTGCCATATAATCATGAAGGCGACAGCAGGGTGAGGGAAACCATATTTACGTTAGTGGTACATTTAGTATAATGGTATGTGGTGTTTAATGCGTGGTGCATTGTGGATGTATTTTAATTACCATAACGGGAAGAAATTGTGTCCTTCTGTTATGGCATATCACTGTGGGTTTAGTTTTTATAAGTAATTATATTATGATGGTAGCTTCATTTAGAAATGCATAGTAATGACTGAGGCGCATGATCCATAGTGATCAAACTAAGCAAATATGAACTGAACAGCCAGAGGCACCCAAAGGTCTGAGTACCAACACTTGGCATTAATAGAGAGGTAAAATGCACAGGAGGCACCTGACCTACCTAGTACACTGCACCATGCTTTATATATTGCATTGTTTGTTACAACACAATAATGCTAAACCTATAGTGATTGTTGGCGTACGTAGGCGTAAAGGGGAACTGGGAAAGTAATAGAAATGTGGTGCTTGAAAACAATTTAATGTGTATAGCTAAGATGATGGTGATTATGATGACTATGATGAGGGTGATCATGTAATGACAGCTATGTTTATGATGAATGTGATGGTGATTATGATGACTGTGATGGTGGCTATGATGGAAAGGGCCATGATGATGATGATATCCGCCACGGGCTGAAATGGTCTGTGGTAATCAAGGTGGATAGATGTGGACTATATCTGATCTTAATCACAGTCAGGGCTATGGTGTGAGACTTAGGATATGTGTTGAATATGTAGAAAACATAGGAGGCTATATGATATGTGTGCTCTGTTGTTTATATTTTATGGTGAGCAAATCCTATGACCGATTGATATCATTGTTGTCCAGTTGAAGCATTGTGCGGTGGATGTGAATTTACATAGTCTTGTCTATGTTTGTGCCATGAGGGCATTGTTTGTGTACACGATTGTTGTGGTGGTTGTCCTTTGGAGTCCTGGTGTTGAGACAACTGAATGTCGGATGATGCAGAGTCTATAATGTTGTGCATTTTTTTTTTATTTGTAGCTGTATGAGTTAGTACGCTCGTATCACGAGTCATCTGGGTTCTTAGTTATGGCTAGAAATGTGGGTTTTTGATTTATTCAAAAATATCTTTTTTGAAACAAGTTTTTTTTTTTCCTTTTGTAATAAAAATGCAACTCATATGATATATATGCCTTTTTTATCGGAGACCCATGATTTGATTGAGTTGCTCAAAATGGTAATAAAATTCATACCAGTATGTTCTTTGTTTTATTAGTTGGGTTGGATAATTGCTGTGATTGGAACTGCCTGTAGTGTAATTCATTGCCTGTATCCCAAAATTGAAATATGTTGATTCTCTGTCGGTCCGAACCTGGGAATAATCTTCTTCATGTCCTGTCTTTTTCTTGACAAGGGAGGAAAATGTTTGAGGTGCTTAAACCATTTTCTCTTTATATTCTTTGTTCTTAACTGTGGCCCGAACGCAGTCGGCATTGCGCTTCTTCTCACTCTAGCACCTAAGTGCAGGGAAGCTATGTCTCACCTTGCTACATCATTTGCTTCGTTTTCATATATATATATACTGACCCACCGACCGGATTAGCGAACGGAGGGATGCACTAGCAGAGAATGAGACAGGCTGTCCGATCCACCAACCGACCGACCAACCAAGAGTAACAACCAGCCTGACGGACGGACGGACGGGTAACTAGCTTGCTGTCCGTCCCTCCGTCCGGCTAGACAGACAGACAGACAGAAAATTATGCAGACAGACAGACAGACTGACTGACTGACAGACAGACAGACAGATAAGTAGATAGGTAGATAGATAAGTAGAGATAGAGAGACAGACAGACAGACAAATAGACAGACAGACAGACAGACAGACAGACAGACAGATAGATCGATGGTTAATGTGCTAGCCTCCGAAGACAACTATTAATCAATGCACAGAAAATACAATTATTATTCTCCCTTCCCTTTTTCTTGCCAACCACCAGTAAAAACGTACGATTCTAAGTTCATCGCAAGGTCATAAAACGGACAATGGACAATTTTCTGAGTTGCCTGGTAACTAACTGGAGAGAAAAAGTGTCAGAAAGGGAATTGGCCAACTCATCTCATTATCCCGTGGCTCCAAATATGCGGGCGTCTAACACTTCACACCAGAGACAATATCTGTCCAGGGACTCATTTTATATATTCCCTTTATTAGATTCCAAACATTGCAATCAATTCAAGTTGTTTATGGGCTACATACTGTTGATTAGTTGCAGGTACAGTTAGCAGTAATTGTCTCTTTTACACTCCTAAAGGCGGATTAGATCATGGGGATATGGTGCCAAAACCATATTTTTATAGACCAATCAGCCCTCATCATCATATCGGTCGTGTTTACTTCCCATGACACTTCCTTATACTGCTTATACTTAAGCTGTTTCGACTGAGAGTGGGGGAGGGGGGGGGGGCGTCTGATCAGTTTTACACATCCGCCAAATGTGGATTCGAATTCATGATCACCCGTCTTGCAGTCAAGCCACTACACCACCGCGGCTCCGTAGATTACTTGTAATACCGTAATCAAGATCCTATAATGTTGTCATGAACGTTATAGTTGTAGTGCCTTCATAAAGTAAGACAAAAGGGCAGCACCACTTCGTGAAGGGAATCAGGTGTATTTGAGGCGTAGATAATCAAAACTCTTCTTATTATCGCCCCATTCTACGGGAATCACATTAAAGAAGGAAAGAGACCTTCAACACGTTATCAGAGATATACTTATAGCCTATATGGCATTCGATGGGTGATGTGGTAAGCCATAACACCGGCCAGCGTTTCTTCCCATGATATCTCCTGGTACTGAGTTGGTCTGGGTGCCCAGATGTTTAAATAAAACACACCTGCCTGGATGGGCATTCGAACACAAGAACACCTTGCCCAGAACAAGCCTGCTAACCACTGTACTACCGCGGCCCCAAACCAGTTAATCACATTTCTAATTCAGAAGTCAGTGAAAACTTCGGCATTTATTCGTGTAAATACTATCTCCCCAAGGCAGAATCTATTAGAGGTAACGGGATCTTCAAAACAATGTTTTCCCGTAGTGAATTTGAATAACGAAGACATAAACAATAGATTGCACGATTTATTGCCTGGCATATTTCGCTGCATCTCGTCAGGTACATACTGCAGAAATCACACAACTTACGTGAATTAACTAGATAAATCCTTCAAGTTGAAATATACACATATTCGCACAGTAATGTCAATTACCTACCACGGTAATTTTAAGCTGACTAGCATGTCTTTCTGTTTGCACAATTTTGGCTTGCGTTGATTGATCATAATTGCTTCTGCAAACTTTAACAAGCGAGTATTTTGTGTGTTAAACAACACGCGAAAGGTAGTGTCTCTGTCTACCACATGGCCGCTTTCGATAATGTGCCTACCAATTGAAGACGCCGGGAGCTTCCGTTGTGTCGTACCCACGAGGCTAGCATCTCCTGTGTGTTGTATCTTGTTGACCCATTGAGGTATGTGTTCTGACACTCGTTTGTTAAGCTGTCTCTCTGTTCTACCAATGTAGAAGGCCTGACATCTACATGTGAATTGGTAAATACAATTGTTTGTGGCGTACAGAGGAACAGGCTCTTTGACTGCTGGTGTAGGAATCGGTACGGTTTTATATCTAATGACTGGAGTTGCAGCACAGAATGTTCGGCCTACTGCTGTAGTAAGCCTGCCTTGTAGACGTTGCATTACGTCATCCCCTCAAAATGTTAGCTGGATGAATACCTTGAGTTTAGGGACTGTAGCTACGTCTGGCTTTGGTTTGGGCTGTTGGCAGTGGCGCTTTATAAATCCTGTGGAGTACCCATTCAGGTTTAAGACATTCTTCAGAGTTTCAAATTCCTCTGTCAGTGTGTCCTGGGTGCATATCTTTCTAGCACGGTCAAACAGGGTCCGTACTAAGCCCCGTTTGTACTGGACTGTAATGGGAATTGTAACGGGATCTGTCTACCCCTGGCTACGTTTTTGATTTCGTTGTTGCCAGGTAGGTGTTATAACGGCCTACTCTGTGCTGTGTCCAAATGCCGTGGGATAGTTATAGTTTGCAACTGACACACGAGACTTCCTGCTTGTCGCCCGTAAATGACAGGGCGAGGTATCAAATCTTACTTAAATAAGAGATCACGGGGCCGTGTAATGTCATGGTAATCACAGCCAATATGGTTTGTAACAAGTCTCAGTCTTATGCCGAAAGAAAACCAACGGACTATAGCCCAATGCGGTTTCCTAAAAAAAAAAAACACTCAGTCATATCCACCAAGTAACAACCCTTCTCTCTCTCTCTCTCTCTGTCTCTCTCTGTCTGTCTGTCTGTCTCTCTCTCTCTCTCTCTCTCTATATATATATATATATATATATATATATATATATATATATATATACATCCCCCCTCCTCTCCTTCTCTCTCTTTCAGAGGTTTGTTCCGTGCAGACACCCAACCAAATCTGTCTCCACAATGTCTTTCACTCCCATTGTTTTTTATACACATTCCATTGTCTTCCTTCATGACAATGAACATACTGATCGGTGACCGTAGCAATTGTCCCAGAAACTACAATAACCACATTAAAGACATCAAAAGTTTACATTAAAATTTAAAGTGAGCTTCAAACAGCTAGAAGCGACGAAAATAGAACTTAGGGAGATTCCATACAAGCCAAGCCAAAAGCAAAGATCGAATTACTTAGGAGAAAACCCAATAATATATTACACTCGGATTTGCCCGTCGACCCTAAGAAGTTATTCTCTACAGAAATAACCTGGCTATCTTACATTGGCAGACGATGAAAGGAAGCCAGATAATCGTCTGAGGGGAATCAGTATAGGACCAGTTAGGATAACACTTTGATCTCGACAGGGTTACCAAGTATCACGCAAGGAAATGTCATCATATCATAATGCTGGTTGGGCGCCTCTGTAGCGAAGTGACAAGACACTTGCCTGCCGACCAGAAGGTCATTGGTTGGATCCACCGCCGGACAATTTTGGATTATTGTTTTAAACGTTGACTTGGGTTCAATTCACCGCTGGACAATTTCGGATTGTTTTTGAACGTTTATTTGGGTTCAATTCACCGATGGACAATTTTGGATTATTTATTTTAAACTTTGACTTGGGTTCAATTGACCACTGCACGATTTCGGATTTTTTTTTCTTAACGTTGACTTGAGTTCAATTCAACCTTGGACGATTTCAGATTTTTTTTTTCTTAAACGTTGACTTAAGTTCAATAGACCGCAGGACGATTTTTGGAGATTTTTTGAGTCCCAAGAATGTCTTGGGAAGTAAAGGTAGTCGGCAAGACACTGACAACATCAGCCACCGAGTGTCGACTGGTCTATACAGATATGGGTCTAGCACTGTATGTACGCATTAAGGCGTGTGAAATGGACCTTCAATGTGTTTACTTTAATGCTGAGTTGATTGTAGAGAAAGTTGTGTAAGTCCATCGTATCATTGTGCTGAGTTGATTGTAGAGAAAGTTGTGTAAGTTTATCGTATCATTGTGCTGAGTTGATTGTAGAGAAAGTTGTGTAAGTCCATCGTATCATTGTGCTGAATTTATTGTAGAGAAAGTTGTGTAAGTTCATCGTAT
Source organism: Cepaea hortensis (assembly GCA_963921405.1). NCBI lineage: Eukaryota > Metazoa > Mollusca > Gastropoda > Stylommatophora > Helicidae > Cepaea > Cepaea hortensis. The sequence continues at coordinate 136,123,171 of OY992878.1, read as the reverse complement.
CATTGTGCTGAGTTGATTGTAGAGAAAGTTGTGTAAGTCCATCGTATCATTGTGCTGAGTTGATTGTAGAGAAAGTTGTGTAAGTCCATCGTATCATTGTGCTGAATTTATTGTAGAGAAAGTTGTGTAAGTTCATCGTATCATTGTGCTGAGTTGATTGTAGAGAAAGTTGTGTAAGTCCATCGTATCATTGTGCTGAGTTGATTGTAGAGAAAGTTGTGTAAGTCCATCGTATCATTGTGCTGAATTGATTGTAGAGAAAGTTGTGTAAGTCCATCGTATCATTGTGCTGAATTGATTGTAGAAAAAGTTGTGTAAGTCCATCGTATCATTGTGCTGAATTGATTGTAGAGAAAGTTGTGTAAGTTCATCGTATCATTGTGCTGAATTTATTGTAGAGAAAGTTGTGTAAGTCCATCGTATCATTGTGCTGAGTTGATTGTAGAGAAAGTTGTGTAAGTCCATCGTATCATTGTGCTGAATTGATTGTAGAGAAAGTTGTGTAAGTCCATCGTATCATTGTTTTGAGTTGATAGTAGAGAAAGTTGCATACAATCTACAATATCATTATGTTGAGGTGATTGTAGAGAAGGTTGTGTACAGTCAGTCCATCGTATCTTTGTGTTTAGTTGATTGTAGAGAAGGTTGTGTAAGCCCATCGTATCATTGTGTTGAGTTAATTGTAGAGAAAGTTGTGTGCAGTCCATCTTATCACTGTGTTGAGTTGATTGTAGAGAAAGTTGTGTACAGTCCATCGTATCATTGTGTTTAGTTGATTGTAGAGAAAGTTGTGTAAGCCCATCGTTTCATTGTGTTGAGTTGGTTGTAGAAACGTTGTGTACAGTCCATCGTATCATTATGCTGAGATAATTGTAGAGAAAGTTGTTTACAGTCCATCGTATCATTGTGCTGAGTTGATTGAAGAGAAAGCTGCATGCAGACGGGGATTCGAACACATGATCTCCCTGACCGACAGACAAGCGCAATCACGTCTGCCTTATACATTGACACCAAGTAAACAAAAACGACTGGGATTGATCTAAAAAATCGCAGAAGACTGTTTCTGTTATTCAAACTATAAACAGCGACGGTAAAAATTAATACAAACGCAAAACAGACGGCACATGTTCACAGACTAGAAGACGCGATAGCGGCTAAATCGAAACATTGAGCTTCTGTGAAGGGACAAACAATGAGATCGCATCGGTAGACTTCATGAAATCCAAATAAATCTTACCATGAACAAACGAAATAGCACTAAGACGATATTGATGTGTTCACATCTGAATCCATACAAATACTGATCGTCCAGTAACAGCCTGCAGTCTCATGTAGCGAACGCTTGTGTCAACATTCAGCGTATTGTGCTGAACGTGAGCAGTTGTTAGCTAACTTATGTGGATGCTTATTGACAAATAACCTGTGGCCACAACCGTACATAGATAATGTGTTGCTCATTATCTTTTCAATAATCTGCTTAAACATGGGTGCGTGTTTTGTAGGATATAAACTGATGTCTGTTCTGTTTGCTTGCTAGCCATTTTATGTGATGTACTGCCTGGGTGGGGAAGGGTAGCGCATTAGCTAGGGCACTTTCCCGTCGGCCCTGTGTGGTCGAATCCACATCGAGGGCCAAGAACCCGGCCTCTGCTGGATCTGCTAGCACTCCACACTGCACCTGGCGTGGCAAGCAATTTGTCAAATAGTGAAGGACAGACGTGAGCAGGGTTTAGAAATTGTTCACGTCCTCAATTAAACTATGTATTATGGTCGTTTGGTTATTGGTCAGGTGGTCATGTTTTCCAATAACCATCAAGGTTAATGTTTATCCCAGTTTGAAACAAGTACCATAAAATGTCTTAGAAAGAACGTGACCGGAGTGATAGGGACAACACCACCTATCGAGTGCCAGTTGGTTGATAACACATGAGCCTGGCACCATATACCCAATAGGCATTAAGACGAGCAAAGGGTCCTTTAAATGATGCGCTTCTTAATAAATACAATTACTTTAAAAGATAAACAAATAGTATTTGTCACTGAAAGTTCCAAGAGAAAGTGATGAGTTGTCAGTATTTCTTGAAGACAATTTGAAACCAGAAAACTGAAAGATGTTTCCAACAAATCCACAGTTGTCACACTACACCTTGAATCTTGGGTAGTGTATCAGACGATAAGTATAACAAAACACGAAGGAGACGGAGATCCGCATTACTGAATGGATAAGAGTACTCGTTCTTAAACACCCGGTGTGCTGATGTCGAGGTAGATTTAGGGGGTCAGTCAATTGGACTAAAATGTTCACTTCTGGTCCTTGACTTGAGGATGGGTTCGACAAATGGCGGACACTGATAAAACAGGAAAGCTAGACCACACGCAAAACTCAGTCCAGCGCACTAGAAGTAGTAGTATATGTGTGGACTACACCTGAGTTCAAAGCGAGCGGACACACACACACACACACAAACACACACACACAAACAACAACCTGCAATAGTTAGTTCTGTGGCGATAGGATTACGAACGAGATTCGTAATCTCGCATACTGCGTTCGAAACACGGTTACGGGCGATTTGGAGCAGACCGGCTTGCGTTGGTATTCATGCAATTCATGTGCCGGTTTTTCAAAATGCAATGGCAAAGTACTGACCGTAAACTTACCAAGAAATCAGAAACAGCCAAAAATGCTGGGGTTGAGTGCTACGTGCTGTATAGGATATGCAAACCTCCCCCGATGTGTCTCCACCTTGCCGCGGTGGGGGAGTTTGTGTGTCCCTCTGACCCCGTGTGCTTGCCGATGGATGAAAACTAGATATCGGACAGCTTATGGGATAGGGACCAGACTAAGAGAGACACAACCTGCTGCTCTGCGCGTAGACTGAGGTTAGGATAACAGTCATAAGTTTAAATCAGGCGCACGAAGGCAAAAGATTTGGTCCGGACAATACTCAAAGGCTCTCTGTCGAGGGTTGAGGCTGAACGCTCTAAGCCACAAACCCTTGGATCTGAGAGCCGGGCTAACACCCACCCTCCGACAATAGAGGTGAGATACTGAGCAAGCTACAAGCCCAGGTATGATACCTGTTCGAAGGCTCTCAGCTGGGGGATATGAGGGATTCCCGGATGAGAAGGCCTGGCCGTTTCTCGTTCACTGCTGCACGGAGGTAAGGTGCTGAGCCGGCAGCACATGTAGCCTACCTCGTGAGCGAGTACAAAAAGTCAGAAAAGTGCCCCAGTCGAATGAAATGGTTACGAAAACTGTCTGTATCTAACTCATAGAGAGTGTAGACAAAAGTGGAAAAACGTCTCAATAACACGAAATGGAACGCACGGCTAGCGAATCCATTGCGTGGTCCGAAGCAACAGCAAAAGCTTACAGAGTGGATGTCGCCCGCAGTCTGACCGTTCCTGGTGTGTGCTTGAGCGACCAGTGGCAAGTGAGATGCCCAACACACGGAAGTGAGGAACTAAAGCAGTCATGAGCAGGACGTGGTAACTCCTTGGGTGAGCCCAGTCTCAGAGCAATATGTGCCGGCTCTGCAATTATGAAAGCCTTCTTGGATAGCAAGGGAATGCCCATGATCTGCCCCTGCCTTCCCTTGAGGGCCGACCACGATGTCATTGATAGCTCTGTCTTGACCAGCTGAGATGTGGGCGACACCACGACAATAAGTCTAACGTGCCTCGAAACCCGAGGAAGGCAAACCTCATTAAAAAATTCCCGCCAGAAGTCGGAAGTGCCGTCCTACGGGTGGCAAACTAAAAATTGCCACTACGCATTTACGTCCGAGTGAAATGTCTCGTCCGAATGTCTCTCGTGCTAGGAACAGCTCTGACTACCTAGTTTCCGAATGCCGCTCTTGTTCGGAACAGCTCTGACTAGGTAGTTTTCCGAATGTCTGTCGTGCCTGGAACAGCTCTGATGGGCGCAACAACAAAGCACATGTCCGAAAACTCGCTAAGTGGATACCGTCTGCAGACCGACCTGTCTGGTTTGTGCGGGCACGGCCCGTTGCGAACAAAATGCCCAATATACTGAAGTGAGGAATTAAAGCAACCATGAGCAGGACGTGACGATTCCCTCGGTGAGCCCAGCTTCAGAGCGTTATGTGTCGGCTCTGCAATTATGGAACCCACCCAGGATGGCGGAAAATGCTATGGACTGTCCCTGCCTTCATTTGAGGGATGGCTGTGCAGACTTCGACTGTTCCAACTTGACCAGCTGGGCGGTGGACAGTACCACAAAAGTGAGTCTCCCAGGAATGCTAACCTGGTCAAAAATGCACGCTAAAAGTCGGATGTGTTGGCCTAAGGGTTTCGATCCAAGGGTGCCTAACCAGACACACCGCAATCACATCTGAAAAAAACACTCCGGATGAACGCAAAGAAGAAGGAGAAGGATATGCAAACTGCAAGAAACTGTGAACATACAATGAGTAAATAACACAACTTGAAATTAATATTGGATAAGTCAGCTTTACAATAATACAATCACAAGCGACAAAATGGATGTTGCGGCCAGAAACCCTGCATCAGCATACAAAACCAAAAACATACACTGATACATCTACATTATGAAACTACACACAATTTAAAACAGAAAGAAAAGAAAACAATGTTCTTGTGCCTTGGATATTTATGAATGCTAATGTACACAAAGCAATCCTCGTGTCAGCAGTTACCTGACAGAACATGATGTTATGCTTGATTGATTTAGGAACCGACATCACAGCATTCGGGACATTCCCATAAGCGCTCCGCCCCCATCCTCAGCAGCCAGTGAAGAGTTCAACACTAATAGTTCCAGTAGCAATCTGATTATATGTTCGCCTCGCCTTTCCTCTGAGCGTCGATCGTGGGCCAGATCCCCTCGTCACACCTCGCTGTCTCATTCTTACCAGACAATGGTGATCCATTTGCTCCTCCGAGGTGTACACGTGCTCCCACAAGGCCGCAACCACGTCTGTCTTGTCATGCATCAATACTCTACCAAGTTTTCCCGAGCCAGCCAATCTGTCCGCCTGTTCATTCCCCAGCACACCGGCATGCCCAGGAGAAAAGATGATGCTATGAGTAAAGTGTAAGCTATGCGAAGTAAGTAGGAGATATAGAGGAGAGATGGGTAGATTGCCAAATGAGCAAAGTAACCGGTAATTGTACACATAGAGAAATCACAGTGACAGGTGGTAAGGAGAGTGAGGCGCTAATAAACCTATTTGGTTAGATAAAACCTTAGCACGTTACGAAAACTGTCTAGCGACAATTTCTATTTTGTCATCTGTGACTGTGTTCGTGTTGTTAGCCAATTCAACTTTCGGGTTTTATTGATTTACTTCATTCCAGATTTGTGACATACTCATGAAGATATTCTTGAAAAGATACATTCGTGTTGCAACTCGATTTCCACATCTCACTGCATGATTTGTTACTCCTGACTGTCAAGTGTAGATGAGTTTTCTGCCCTGCTCAGGTACAGCTGTCCACTTATTCCATTGGAAACTCGGTTCCACTGAAAATTGTTTGCCACACGATGCTGCACTACCTGTCTTCTACTACAAGGAGATGCATTTGTGAATGTCAGTTCATCCGGCCCAGTATGGCTTTCCCTCATGCACTCCGGTATCACATAAGACCTGTCCTGCTTTCAATTTTAAATTGAGAAATCAAATCAGGAATAAAATATTTATAGTATAGGCATATGGGGGGATTTTATGTTCAATGACCAACAGAATATTTTGTTTATAGACCAGAAAAAGGCTTTCGACAGAATAGACAGGAATTAAATTATGGACCATGCTTCATGAATACAGGATAGAAGGACTATTGCTAGAAGAGCATCATACGCATCTATTACTCGAAGTGCAGTAATAACATAAGAATGAATATCAGACACGTTTACAGTCTATACAAGAGTGAGACAGGGATGTGCCCCCCCCCCTTTCTTCCCTGCTGTTTAAGATATACAGTAATATTCAAAAGAGCAAGCCTTGATATAACTGATTCAGAAAATCTGAACATTTTACATTAGACGAAATGACAGATGCGCTGGCATAAAATGAGTTTTATTTGCAGATGATCAGTGCATGTTTTACAGCGACGAGGGCAGACTACACAATCATATTAATAAGCTGAGTTCAACATGCAGATGTTACAATACGAATATAAATACAACCAACACGGAAGTAATACAGGTTAGCAGATTACCTGGTCTTCTAAATGTACAAGATAAATAGTAAATCTATGAAGAAAGCTAAAGAATATAAATATTTAAGAAGTGTGATCACTAATAATGACAGAATAGACATAGAAATCGAAAACAGATGTCATAAAGCAAGTGCTTATATATGTAAACTGACACCGATACTGAAACATCAAAATAAACCCATGTCCAAAAAAGCAGATAATAAATTGAAGTCATACCAAACCATTGCAACTGTCACATTTGGACATCATTCATTGGCACCTTGCCGTCTTGACAGACGATAGTTTGTGCTTTAAAAAGGCATAATAACTTTTACTTATGGCGGTAGCGAATGTGACTGAAAAGGCCAATTCGCACTGTAAATGTTCGTTCACAGGGGGTGCATGTGAACACGTGGTCATTTCCACCATCATGCACCATCTTAGTCTCATACGCTCTGTGATATATATATATATATATATTTTATATATATATATATATATATATATATATATATATATATATATATATATATATATATATATACTAGCTGACCCGGCCCGGCTTCGCCCAGACCCTGGTGGGGATCATCTCATTTAATTCATATAAGTAGTCATATAAGCTCCCGTTCCCGTTCCCGACTATCTATCTGTCTGTCTGTCTATCTGTCTATCTGTCTGTCTGTCTGACCCGGCCCGGCTTCACCCAGACCCTGATGGGGAGCATCTAATTTAATTCATATAAGTAGTCATATAAGCTCCCGTTCCCGACTGTCTGTCTGTCTGTCTGTCTGTCTGTAGGAGGAGGAGGAAGAGGGAGGAGGAGGGAGGAGGAGGGAGGAGGAGGAAGGAGGAGGGGGAGGGAGGAGGATGAGGGAGGAGGAGGAGCAGAGAGGAGGAGTGAGGAGGAGGGAGGAAGGGAGAAGGAGGGGTGAGGGGGAGGAGGAGGAGGGAAGGAAGAGGAGAGGGGAGGAGGAGGGAGAGGGAGGAGGAGGGAGGAGGAGAGAGGAGGAGGAGGGAGGAGGAGGGAGGAGGAAGAGGGAGAAGGGAGAAGGAGAAGGAGGAGGGAGGAGAAGGAGGGGGGAGGAGGAGGAGGAGGAGGAGGGAAGAGGACGGAGGGAGGAGAAGAAAGAGGGAGGAGGAGGGATGGAGGGAGGAGGATGAGGGAGGAGGAGGAGGGAGGAGGAGAGAGGAGGAGGAAGAAGGAGGAGGGAGGAGGGGAAGAAGGAGGGATGAGGGGAGGAGGAGGGAGAGGAGAGGGGAGGAGGAGGGAGAGGGAGGAGGAGTGAGGAGGGAGGAGGAGGAGAGAGGAGGAGAAGGGAGGAGGAGGAGGGAGGAGGAGGGGGAGGAAGGAGGGAGAAGGAGGAGGGAGAAGGAAGGAGGGGAGGAGGAGGGGAGGAGGAGGGAGGAGGAGGAGGGAGAGAAGGAAGAGGGGAGAGGAGGAGGGATGTGGAGGAGAAGGAGGAGGGAGGAGGAGGGGGAGGGAGGAGGAGAAGGGATGAGGAGGGATGGGAGAAGGGAGGGAGGAGAGGGAGGAGGGGGAGGAGGAGGAGGGAGGAGGAGGGAGGAGGAGGAGGGAGGAAGAGGGAGGAGAGGGAGGAGGAGGAGGGATGAGGGGGAGGAGGGGGAGGGAGGAGGAGGAGAATTGAGGAGAGGCGGAGGAAGGAAGGAAGAGGAATGTTAGGAGGAGGAAGAAGGGAGGAGGGAAGGAGGAAGGAGGAAGGGAGGAGGCGGGCGAGGAGGAGGGAGGAGGAGGAAAGAGGGAGGAGGAGGGAGGAGGAGGTGGAGAGGGAGGCGGAGGATGGAGGAGGAAAAGGATGGAGAAGACAGAGGGGGAGGGAAGGAGAAGAGGGTAGGAGGAGGAGGAGAGGAGAGGAGGAGGAGGAGGATTATAACGCATATGTCTGAGACTAACCTGCAGCGAAAAGGTGGGGAGCATCTCATTAATTTCATATACGTAGTCATATCAGCTCCCGTTCCCGACTATCTGTATGTCTGTCTGTCTATCTATCTGACCCCGGCGTGGCTTCGCCCAGCTCCTGGCGGGGAGCGTCTCATTAAATTCATACAACAAAAAGTAACTTAAAAGAATGTCCTTCCACACACCGTCCATTATTTTTAATGAAAACTGTTTTTAATCATGTAGATAACTTCTTTAAGCATAAAAAGATGAGTTACAATGTTATTCATTATGCATTATTTTTATGAAAACTTTGAAAATGCCTTAAAGATTATATCATGATTTATTATAACTCATATGCCGGTAAATAACTATAGACAAAGAGTTTATAAATCTCTGAAAACCATGCAACAAAATGACTACCAGGTATATAGCAATGTTATTAAAAGTTATGCCCCTTGAAATAACTTTTCTAGAGTTAAAGTCCCCTCGTTATATTGAAATTATAATGAAAAATGAAATATTAAATAATATTAAGTAAGTAGCAGATTTTACACTTAAAAAATATAACAGTTGGCAGCGCGGGAATGAGAGGAAGGCGGCGTGTAGAAAATTTCATCTCAATCGAATGGACCGTTCGCGAACACATAAAGGACATACACACACACATACAGTCTTTTTTATATATAAGATATATATATAAACAACTGCCAGATGAGATTTATGAGAAGAGATGTCAACTTAGCCACCCTAGACCGAGTAGGAAATGATGTAACCCAGCAGTCAGTGGGATCAACACCTTTATTCACATGTACTAAAAGGCTGAAGATCAAATGGCTCGACATATACTAGAATGCAACACTATCTGTTATCAGCACTGTCGCTACACCAAAGAAGATCTGATAGAAGAGCAAGAGGGTGTCAGAGGAGAAAACATGTTGACCACATCAAAGACATTGTACCATCACACGAAAACACCCGATATCCAGATGTATACCATTGGGTATATATGTCTCCCCACGACGCTTGAGGGTAAATGATGGTATAAGTGGAAGCTCATGATGACGTCGATGATCATTGATAGTAGATATTTTGCTCCTGTCTATACTGTGATGATCATGTTACACAGCATTTATTCTCTATTCACGACACCCCTACATGCCTTTCTTTAGTTATGAGTTTATTTAAATTTGAGTTGTAAACAAATATTCACAAGAAACGAAACTAGCCTCCTCATCTCATAGGCCATGGCCTAGAAAATGTGAATGCCTAACACTTCACATTCCAACGTCAGAATCTGCCATGAGACTACCTTCACGTTTTTAAACCATACTTTTGCTGTGTGTTGAGATAGATGTAATTTTACATGCAATTGTATTCCATAAGCATCAATGATACCATGAACAAAACAATTACAATTAACTATTCTGTACATTTTAACTGTATATAAAATCTCAAATTTACCTTCTCTCTCTCTCTCTCTCTCTCTCTCTCTCTCTCTCTCTCTCTCTCTCTCTCTCTGTCTCTGTCTCTGTCTCTGTCTCTGTCTCTGTCTCTGTCTCTCTCTCTCTCTCTCTCTCTCTCTCTCTCTCTCTCTCCCCCCCCCCCCCCAAGAAAAAAAATTCCAACACACACAAGCCAAAAATAAGTTTAGCAAAATATTTATTGAATAACGCGGAATATACCTGACTTCCCTCAAATGTAAAGGACTTCCACTTATGATATGTCAGCATCACATTAGTCGCCTTAGTATTTTTTTTCAACCATTTATTGTGTTTTGATTAGGTCTTTTGACGTCCCTAAAATTAACCCCTTGTTTTCTCCGAGTCCGCCTTATTTTGTTACATGCCGTCTTGTTGTGGACACTTCTTCAGTGTATATGGAGAGATAGAGGGCAGCACAACTAATTCTACTGTGTATATGGATAGATAAAGTGCAGCACAACTACTCTTTGATGTTAGCCAAAAGGCAATTAAGATAAAATTATAGTTAGTTGGCGCCCTTTAATTAGCCGTTACTTCAGCCTCTGTGCATGTCTATTGATTCCAAACAGAAAAATAATAAATATCTGAAGTATTAATGTTAGTTTATACATTAGAACACATTTACCATAGCACAATGCTCAATAACTCTATAATTGATTTATGTTATTTGATGATCAAAACGTGCTTTAGGTTCATGGTCCAGAGAAAATGTATTTGCGTCAGCAAACACAGATGAACTGCCGCTTGAGTCTCACCACATACAGAACATTCTTATGACACGGAAATTTTTTATATAAGTTCTTATGGTACTGCTAGCACTTGGTATATGTGACAGACGTGGTAGGGTAGTGGCTACTACACCTGTAGGATTGGTTGTCATAGGTTCAAATCCGCATCGGGTGCATAAGAATTTTAAAAACAAAATCGACCCAGCTTAAAATGTTTACAGGAAATGTTTAGAATAAGTAAAGACGACCAGCGTCATACTAACAACATTACCAACTGAGTGGCGATTGGTATATTACAAATATGGGTCTAATCGAGAGTAACGTTGGTCCTTTACTTACCTAGCATATGTGAAGAATGTAACAATTAACATCAGGGCAACAGTATCTGTTTTGTTTTACCCTTTATGCACCACTGGGGCATAGACCCTCGACCAGTTCACGCAAAACTCTTCTATCCTTAGCTACCCGCTGCAGCTTCTTCCATATCATCTCCACATTATTAATTTGTGTTTCTCTTGCTCTTCTCCGTGTTTGTTAGGTCTTTCTTTTATCTCTTGGATCCCAAACAGTGTCTAGTAACCCTTTACCTTACAAATTATGTTTCTCTGCTAGCGTCCCACCTGTATACATATTGGACTACCTAGTGCCTGTTGTTGAGCTGTAGTGGATATTGAAAGCAGTTGAAATTTCATTTGCTGTTTAGTTTCTTTCATCACGTGACTTGCCAACTGACTTAATTGATCTTGTTTGTTCACATCTTGCGATCTCCAACGGCATGTAGTAGATCGGTGTTATGACTCAGGACTGTTAGAAAGTCTTTCATCCTGCCTTTTTATTTCTCTCTTTGCCCACATCGTTTTGTTTAGAAATGTTAAAGAAGAGGTTTGTTCGTCGTAGGACTGCAACATCACTACATGTTGGTAAAGGATGCTTAATTACAAAAACGTGCATCTGTATTTATCTTGTTATCCACTTTAATCAGACGTTGTTAGCGAGTGACAGAGACTGGATATTCCACAGTTATAAGATTGTGGCTGTGCTATGTTTAGAAAGAGAGGGAGAGGGAGAGAGAGAGAGAGAGAGAGAGAGAGAGAGAGAGAGAGAGAGAGAGAGAAAGAGAGGAGGGGGGAGTAGACAACTAAAGTGAGAATTAGCAAGAGAAATAGACAGAGTATGGAGATATAAAAGAAATAATCCAGTGAACAGCGAAATACGATTAAAGCTAACCCTGGACAGAAGTCTTTCAAACATATTCTATGAAAATTGGATAATGATGTTTGTCAATACTGACGAAATAACCAATGCTAATGGTGATGTAATAATAACAGCTTTCTGCTCTTCTTCTTTTAGTCCATGCAGTGTGTCGGTGGTGATCATGCCTGTTCACAACGTTCTGTCTCGTATGCTGGCAGTAATTTCTGATACTGATGTTCAGGCAAGTTATGATGAAAATGTCCAGCATCTTCTCTCTTGGTCTCTCCCGGCCGCTCTTCCGCTTTATCTTCCCAGTTGTGACGATATACTCAAGCTTCTCCTGTCTCATGACACGCCCAAAGAATTTGTTTTCTTCTGATGTGAGTGACCAGTTCTCTTTGTGAGTACATTGTCACGTATGTGTGTCATCCAGCAGTCCTTTCCAAGAAGACGTTGCTATAAGCGCTACCTTAAAAGGAGAGGCTATTAAAAGTTTCGGGAGAATTAACGAAACTAACCGTGGTTTCTAATAAGGCCCGATGGATTGGCTGAGCCCCGGCAACAAAGGTGCTTTAGCGAGACAAAGGTGAAGCTAGGCACTCGCCATGTTTTGTTCAAGATAGTAGTCACACATTGGGTCAGTGGGGCTTAATTTAATCGCCCCTTTATCCTCCCTCCGCTTAGGGTAAGCATAAATGTATCATTTTATGTATTAGGATGAATGCTTTGATGCAACTAGTATCATGATTGAAATTGTGTGTGTGTGAGAAATATGAGAATAACTTTTCATTGAAAAGTTGGTTTGAGTTTCGCGGTCTGCAAGGCCGTCCATCGCCATTTTGTCCAGTCGGCTTTCCTAAGGCTTATAATCGCTGGAGAGATGCGGGTGGAGTGTTTGGCACTGGATTTATAGTCAACATGCTTGGATTTAGAGGCAGTAAACTGGGTTATCAGCCTGCCCCTAATATTCTACAGTTAAAGAGTGTTGTTTACTGCCACACACCCTGAACCTGTACGTCAATGCCTGGGTAATTAATGGACTTTGACCATGCTGAAGTGGATTCCCTACCTCTGGGAACTTACAGACGGTGTTCATCATTTCAATGTCTGCAAAGGCATGAGGAATGCCTGGCCTAAATGGTTCCAGCGTATACCCTCATCTAAAAGTCACCGCCTGATTCCACGTTCAACTGTCATATACCAGAGGCTCATGGATAGTCTGGGTTCACCATCATTGAACAGTAGGGATTTACCAACTGCTTTTGTGGACTCCCAGCTTCCTTTGAATCTTCTCATCCAGCATATCCCAGACATGGGCAATCAAGCACTATACCAACTCCCGGTCAATCAAGTCGTGTATTTAGCTGAAGAAAGACATAGCCTACATCTTAACCCAGAAAAGGGCTGGAATATTTATGCCCAATTCAAGTTAGCTCTGTCAGGAAATACAATGGATAATGTGATGTTCCTCCTCATTAAAAGATGTGCTGAAAGTTTCTGTGCCTGATCCTGGTTGAATCAATCACATGAACAGCTGAAGTCTTATACATGTTTGTTACACCACGCCGGAACGCTTCAGACTTATATCTGCCTGTTATACCACGCCGGAATGCCCCTAGCCCAGTTACTTAGTAGCTGTGACTTGGTGGATTACAGTATATTCATGGTGGATTCATATGGATTACCCCTTCATGTTTAAGCTTTGGATATATGATCCGGAGATGGAAGCTGTTTTCCTGGATTATAGCGAGTGGGATTATGTCCAGACTTGTTTTTAGTGGATAATGAAGGGAAGGAGTCATCAACAGACACATATGGTAATACCAGAGGCAGATTAGATAGTTTTTCTTTATATATGTCTTGTATTGGTTAGTTTTCATTTGCTTTGTCTTGTGTGTGACACATGTATTTGATGTGAACCTTTTTGGGGTATTTTTGAGGAAGTCTGTTCTGGTTGTATACTTTGTGTGCATTGCCTGAATATGATCATTTCTTTCATGTATATGTCATCATGGTTGAGCCAACAGGGTTTGTCCAGGACGCAAATGTTTTCACAATACAGTGGTTTGTTGTTTTGGTTTAACCAAGCCTTGAAGTTAACTCATTGTAAACATATTGTTCCAAAGTTGATGTTTATAGTCCAGTTATGGTTACTGTTGTTGTTTAAAAGTGGTTGTTTCCCGCTATTATGTAATACAGTTGTTGCGTCTAACAGTGGTTGTACCCCATCTGTTATGTAATACTGTGTATGTGCATGACAGTGGATATTAGTCATTGTTTATATATATGTGGGAGATTAAATGTGGGGCGGGACACATAGACACATAGACACACCTTCTGGGTAGAGTGATTAGTTACTCGGGTGTCTGTGGTAGAACTTCCCGGATCTCCCAGCCTTCTATGGGAAACATTTCTTCTATATTAGTGTTGAACTTGCACCCTTTTCTGCCTTGTTCAATGCTTGAAGTATCTCGAGCCAGTGTATTATTTCCTATAGATGGCGTGTTTGGGATTAAGATCCCATTCATACGGAATACCTCTAGCGAACTTGTCCTTATTCTCATTTATTATCATTACCACCCCACATACACGTCTTTCAAGATATTGTCATTACTCTTTCTATCCGTTCATGGTGTTCTCATTCTTCTGTTTTGTTTTTAACGTCCGCTCTCTTTGAACTCAAGCGTAGACCATGACGTGCGACTACTTCTAGTGCACTGGACTGGAATTTACGTGTGGATTAGCTTTCCTATTACTAGTGTCCTTCGCCATCAGGTAAACCGACTTCAGGGGTTACTTGTAATTTACTCCCCCATGTCAAGGACGAGAAGTGGATATTTCAGACCAACTGACCCGTGTAGGCGTTGAACCCGCTACCTCGGCATCAGCACATTGGATGTTCTATAAAAAGGAATGTTATCCATTCGGCCATGCTGATCTAGATAATTCTTCTATAAAACCATATCTCAGCAGGTTCCACATAATTTCTTACTTATCTGCTAATTGTTTACAAGATTGCATAACATGTGTCTTGAAGTAACTTCTTGTCATTCGAAGCAAGAAACATAATTATGGCATATTACATAGGATCATTTCTAATGTATTGCTGCAAGTGGTGGACAATTAGCAAATAAGCGGGGGGAAATTCCTGGAAACTTTAGAGATGTGATTTTATAAAAGACTGTTAAAAATTCCTTTGACAACAAAATCAGCAATCGGGAAATGTTGAAGCTGGCTAAGTCGGAAAGACACCTTACCACAAATATCGGAAAGAAGCAGTCTTCATTGTTTGGCCCCATTATGAGACGACATAAACTCTAACATCATGTGACAACTAGAAAAACATGTGGAAAGAATGACTTGGGAAAATATCGGAGACAATGATGGGTAGTCTTGTGTCATGGCACAGAAGGGAGTCAACACACCATCTGATACATGCTTTGGAAGATCGCAAGATGTGGAGAAACATTATAGCACACGCCAGTCAGCAAGGCGCTTGATGAATTCAGGCGTGGCTCAATATACTAGGATAAGTCAATAAGTAAGTCACAAGTGGCTGTAGAAAAAAAATAACTACGATAACAACTTGAAACCAGTTTATTTTTATAATACACTAGCTGACACGGCCCGGCTTCGCCCAGACTCTGGTGGGGAGCATCTCATTTAATTCATATAAGTAGTCATATAAGCTCCCGTTCCCGACTGTCTGTCTGTCTGTCTGTCTATCTATCTGTCTGTC